>CM023539.1:27680133-28280133 GCA_013350335.1 Chimonanthus salicifolius | reverse complement strand
TGGAGGAGCCTTTCCATGCTTGTCATGGACAGCTCCCCAAGGATATTCAAATTCAAACTTAAGAGAGGTGGCAACCCATGTGGATAATTTTATTTACCATAATAAGCTTCCAATAAATTTACCATAATTACCTCTCAATTAAACAGACACAGATTTTAACTTTCTAAAACTGTAAGAGACTGAGTCAACTCGACACAGGGTCAGCTGCACTCAGCTTAGCATAACTGGCTGCGAGGCCTCAGCAAATTGTATGAGGCCTCAAGGTTGAAAGTCACTTATTCACTTTATTTTCCAATTGACTTCTAAGGTATTTGACTTAGCCTAAGGTCTCCTACGGTTCACTTACCTATGTGCCAATATCGTATTTTGTGTAGACGCTTCAACTTCATAATAGATCTTCTTATTCATCTAAGGCAAATCCAATTGAGTCACGTAATTGACAATAAGGGTGACTCGGACGAACCGGGGCACTTACACCATCCAGTCTTTATAATATCCCAAACCGATAAGTCAATGTAGATAAAGAAGCTTCTCATTTTGTCCTTCCAAGAGGCATAGTTTGATCCATCGAAGTAAGGAGGTTTGGATATTGCATGGACTGTCTCCCATGGTGTTCTAGCTTGGATCTACTCGGATGGTTAAATCCTTATAAAGAGCACATCTCTCGGATACCAATTGAAAGTACCCTTTACACGGGAGATAGAGCAATGTGATTGACCCTAGAGGAGAGAATGGGGGGGGGGGGGGGGGGGTGGTGAAGGGGGTGAATAGGTCAATCCAAATTCGTTGGTCCTTTTTAATTATACTTGATTGATTAGTTCAAATGCAGCGGAAACAACAATCAAGAAAGTGTGTGTCAGCAAATGTGATTGAAACAATCAACACAAGAGTTTGGTTCTAACACCACGAACACAAGGACACAAAATGTATTGTGGTTCGGTTCGCCAACCTACATCCACTATTAGGACTCGCTCAACATTGAGCTATCCCCAAATTCATTAAGTGGGGACTTACACCCTAACAATTAGAGAAGAAATTCCATCTCACCTCAATTGGTTGGGAATTTCACCGACCACTATGCCAGAGATGACGTTCTAGAGTTTTTTTTATAGTAGTTCCAAGATACCTCTCTCTAATCCATTCTCGGGTTACAGGTTTTTAAAAAGAAAATTAAAAGCCAAGAAACACTTGCCTTATAGCTCTTTCTCGCTGATGTGTGCTTCTTGAAGATCCCACCAGAATTGTGTCGACGCTCATTCTTCCAGTCGTCGTATAGCAATCGTAATCTGTGGGTGACAAGGAAACTTGCCTAAACCAAAGCTTTCCTAGTTTATAGCTTTCTCACTTGCAAACTCAATCCGAAGATTCGTTGTTTATGATCTTTCTCTCCTCTCTCTCACTTGCAACCACAATATGAAGATTAGATGTTTATGATCTTTCTCTCAAGAGTGTTGATCGTTCCTTAGACTATTTAACTCTTTTAAGCTCAAGGAAGATAATAAAATGAACACCAAACACTCATATTTATAGAGGAGTTTTAACAGTCATATTGATTGTCTAGGATCGACAGGTCGTGGCACCGATGGGTCGGTGTTCATATTTGTTACTGTTCAACCACCCGACCGTTGCGCATTAAATGCACCCTCAACTGCATTATTACTTCGCGACCGACATGTCATTGTCGCTGATGGGTCGACACTTATAGTACTGAGAGGTCGATCCATACATTAGGCTCGTTCTGGTGCGATGTATGCTTGACAGTAGTTTCCACTTTCGAAACCTGTTACCTATAACGATTTGTCTCCCTTTGCGGAGGGGTCGGTCATGTATCTCTCGATCGGTCTTTGATTGTCGATATGACTCTTTTATCGAGAGCCCTTATAAGTTCCCAGTCCAGAACTTATAAGTTTTATACCGATGAGTCATTGACCACGAGGGGTTGTTCAAGTTCATCACCGAGGGGTCGGTGCGTACGAGACTCTCGGTCAGAGGCATTTCCAGAATGACAGTTCCAAGTTCTAGAACCAATGTCAATCTGGCTGACCAGTCTTTGACCATGATGGGTCGATCCTGACTGCACCGAGGTTTCGGTGAGATAGACTGGTCATGTTGACAGTGAACATAATTATGCTTCCAAGTTTACTTCCAATTCACTGTTCAGCATCCTCTCTAGGCATTTTATGTTTATTACCAACATATGCAACTAAGCCTAGTAGTCCTCTCTCAGATGTGGGTTCCACCTAAGGTCATCTATGGCCATATACATGTTCTTGTGATTGCCATGACAACGAGCTTTGAGCTTGGTGGAGCATGATCTTCTTCTTTGATCATCTTGAGTCTTAAAGCTTCTTGGCAAGTGCTTCTACCCGAGTCATGTAATTGACAAACAGAGACTCAGTCAAGCCGGGGCACTAAAACAACACATTTGAATATAAAATATTACATTGATTACATGTACATATTCAAATGGAAAAACAAGACTATGGTCATCGCATATTCTTGTTCAGCTTGGTTCATTTCATTTTACTATTCAAGTAGATAAGCAAGCAACACTAGAAAATCATTACAGGGTTAGTCCCAAAACATAGAAATGCATTCATGGACTAAACAAGATCCGCATTCAAGCTCCCCCATAGTGACCAACATTACCCATAGTCTTGAGAAGATTTCTCCCACAATCTTCTTTGAGTTTGATCTCCCAAACTCCAAGCATAGACATTCTCCCTATGTCTATTGGCTTTGATACCTTCTAGATTCTACTAATTTCTCCCCATTTTGTCATTCAATTGACAAAGATTAGTAGGCTGATATCGAGTTTTAAGTACTCCCCCATGCATCTTACATTTTTAGTGCCTCATTAGTTTTTCTTCCAACTCATTTTAATATTCCTGACAGTCCAATGCATGTCGCGTGTATTACCATTTTTCTCCTTCCTTCGCGTGAGGTCAAGCCATCTTTCTAGCTTCCCACTTTGGAGTTTTTATCCCCCATTCTCCAAGCTATATTCTATAGCTACTTCAACCCAACTTCCCCCATAAACTTAGTTGTTCTAATTTTATTTTTCATCAAGCTTATATTTAAGCTCGTGTCAATCTTCCTCCTCACACTATCATGACCAGTGATAGGTGCTAATCAGCACATATTTGTACTTCCCCAATCTCCAGAGTGTGTACAGTTTCATAGTGTGATCCTTATCTCCCTAACAGCCTGCATGTTAGTCTATTTTACAAAATCTATGTAAACAATAGACAAGAGATAGAACATATTTCATCAAGTTTGTACATACAAAAAACCGAACCATATCATTTCATTGATAAACCAGTCAGTACATAAGGTTAGGAAAAAGAGAGGGGGCATCAAAATATCAAAAAGTATACTTTTTCAAGATACATACATGAAAAACTTTCCTAATCAGATCCATCTAAGGAAATGTTCGTTGAGATCTAGGAACAATATCCTCTCTGTGGACTTTCTGGACAACCACCTTGATCTCGTATATGAATTCTTCAAGGTCATCCATCATCCTTTCAAGTGAGGAAACTTTTTCATCAAGAGTGATATTCCTTCGTTGATGAAATTAAAATTCTCTCAAATATACCTCAGACATACGTTTTGCTTCCTCTTCGAGATCCTCGATTATGATCACTTTTTTTTTAGCTCCAAGGTTTGGTACAGTATTTGAGGTAGGGGTCTTTCTGCGAGGGGTACTCTTCTGAGCAGAGCCGACAGTGCTAGATTCAGGAGCATCCCGTGCGAACGTAGGTGATCTCCTGAGAAAATGGGGGCGGGACTCAGGGATTTTTTCGGTGGTTGAAGACCGAGATTTAGCTGTCTCCTTTTTCGACATGGTTGTTAGGGGAGAGCTAACAAGGCTGATTCGAACACCAAATCTCGAAAACATCGTGACACCCTTGCTTTTGGAAGTGAGAGAAGAAAAAACCCTAAGGTTTTTCGGTGAGATTTTGCTCCTGGAGGTCCTATCGACTGACCTAGGGCAAGAGAGGAGAGGAGGAAATTGCAGAGCTTTCGCGGGAGGGGAAACGATGATTTCAGAATGTTCTGTTGTCTTTCGCAGAAAAAGACCTTTTAACTTATTCTTTCTAATTCACCGACCGGTCATGATCAACGAACTGTTTGTGTCGACATGTCGATATGTATCGACCTGTCTCCCTTTACGAGTTTTCCCCCTTTCAGGTAGTGTTTTGAATTCCAACAGTACCGATGTGTCTACTCCTCCGACTAGTCTATCCTTCAAATTGGGTTTTATTTGAAGGATGACTGGGTATGTGTGTGTGTGTGTGTGTGCTTGCGATGTTCATAGTTCATCAAGCTCTGCGTATACACCCTTTAATGCCAGTGATGATACATACATTCACAGCGTATCTGTGCCATTTGAAGATTCAATTCACCCTTCTGAAAATAGGCACAGATCATGGATTATAGATCTCCTTTCTGAATCCAAATCAATCCAAGATTCTTGGACACATTTAATTCACCAATTTAAGTATATTTCCCAAGTGTGTGATGTCATGAGATGCAGTATTTCTAGGCCTTTAGCAATTCAAGACATATATGAACATAATTCATTCCACATAATGTATAACTTAATGTATATTGGAATAAAACTCAAAGCACACTAGTGATACATTCATTTCTTGATTTGAGTATATTGATCAAGCATACAAAAATGAAATATGACACTACACACACAACTCTTATGCCTACTATCTTGTTATTATCCAAACCATGATAAATTATTTTGCCATTCTTTCAAGGGAGCTTTAATTCCTTGAAAAGAACTTGTACTTAAATGGATTATTCAACCATTACTTTTGGTAAGTCACACACAACTAAATATTCATTTAACGACATAGAGCGTGTTTCATTCCACATGGGATTCACAAGTTTTAGGACCTTGGAATGAAACGACACTGTGTATGTGTATTAAACTAGTTTTAATCACATACATTCCCTATACATGAGGTAATGCACACACTACATTCATTTCCTAAAGATGCACAAATCACATGGCATATGAAATGAGATAAGTATATTCCAATACAAGAGTGCATACCAACATGTACAACACATATCTTACAATGGATCAATCCAACAATCAAACAAGAACATGGATTGAATGAAAGATTGTTGATTCCAAAACATGTTTCAAATGTGGTACCAGAAGTGGTATCCCTTCACACATTTGAACTTAACATTATGAGACTTGGAATCTAAGTCCACAATCCAGTGATGGCCTTTATCAAATATGGTTTTAATCTTGGGTGCCTTCCCATTTGATCTTATGAATCAAAATTTCCAGATTTTGTACCACAACGTTGGTCTTTAAACATCTCGGTACTTGGTCTTGTAGTTCCTTTTTCTCCATCCTCTTCTTCTCATAGAGGATATAGCTTGGACTTTTTCAATGAATGAACCATTTACCTATAATCTTAGTACACACATTGGTCAAGATAGGTGGTCTCATCCATTGGGCTAGAAGAGAATTTTTCGGTGGATTCTTTTAGCTTCTTTTGTTGTTTCATGTCTTTTAAGTATTTTGACAACATATCATGAAACAACACTGATGAATGCTACATATGTTTGGTTTATGTGCATATCCAATTCATCACAAGTGCAAGCAATTTTGGTCTTTGGGCTGAGTGGTCATGGAAGTTGAAGGGTTTATCTAATACTTCTTCATTAGGCACAGACCACTTTCTATTCACCTATTTCAAACCATGTTTAATGATGAAAATATTTCATTCTTCATCAAAAACAGAGGTTTGGAAACATCATGGCTTTTTTTTATACCCCTAGTTCTAGCAGGGATCAACTCAGATGGTTAGATCCTTTCACAAGATCGTGTGGCTCTGAAACCAATTGAGAGTTCCCAATCCTTAATGTGCTAGAACATCATGATTAACTCGAGAGAGGGGGGGGGGGGGTGCATAGGTCGATCCCATTTTTAATGGTGTTTACAAATTTCTTGACTATTATGAGTGCAGCAAAATATTTAATCAAGAGATTTGTTTAGTGTGATGGATTGTTTATTCAATTCTTTAAACATTCACACTAAGATTTTGGCTCCTTTACATAAAGCTTGATTATCGATGCTAATGCACAATGTATAGAATAAGATAATCAATATTGCAAAACGATATGTGTTAAGAAGAGTACTTAAACATTATACAAACACACAAAGATCAAAAACCATAAAACCAATTTAAAGTGTTTATGTTAGCTAACATACATCCACTGTTAGGACTCGCTCAACCTTGAGCTATCCCCAAAATCCACTAAGTGGGGACTTACACCCTCACAATTAGAGTAGGAATCCCACCACACTCAATCGGTTGGGAATTTCACCCACCATTGTTGAATAGAAATTCCACATATCCATTTGGCAGGGAATTTCACCTACCACTCTGCCGGAGACTTCGCTCTAGAGTCTTTTATAGTGGTTCCGGAGTACCTCTCCTTAATCCACTTTCGGAACAAAGATTGTAAAGAAAATTAAAACCAAGAAAAACTTGTTTTGAAGCTCTTTCTCCTGATATGTGTGCTTCTTCAAGATCCCACCCAATATGTACCGACGCTCCTCCTTGTATCAGCCGTTGAGCAATCACAATCCAGGGTGTTAAGGAAACTCGTTCTACCAAAGAGTTCCTAGTTTAGGTTCTTTCCTTCTCACTTTCTAGGTCAATCCTCAGATTGGTTGTTTCTGAGTTTTCTTCCTTCTTCGCCCTCTCACAACTCAATTCATCTGATTGGTTGTATTTGAATCCCTTAGTGTAAGCACGAGAGAGAGTGATCATTCTGTTGGCCCTTGTTAAGCTCACTGATAAAGATGAGGGTCCAACTGATCCTTCCGAAGTATACCAACTGATTGCATAAAAATTGGTTTATATAGCGAAGGTAACCAGTTGTAGTAACGGTAATATATCAACAGATCGGTGACTAGAAATATTACTGTTACAAACCGGACCGTTGTGCATTAATTGCACTCCCAAAGGGAATATTCTTTCTCGGTCACCATGTTGTTGTCGCCGATGGGTTGACACTTATGTTACCGTGGGGTCGGTCCATACGAGAGACTCGTTCTGGTGCAAAACATACTTGACTGTAGTTTCAACTCTAAGAAACCTGTTACCCATAACGACCTGTCGCCCTTTACCGAGGGGTCATCCTGGTACTCTCGATCGGTCTTTGATTGCCGATATGTCTGTTTATTCGGGTGTCCACATGAGTTCAAGGATTCCAGAACTCAAGATCTTGATCGAGGAGTCGTTGACCACGAGGGTTCGTTTTAGCCTTTCACCGAGGAGTCAGTGCATATGAGACTCTCGATCAGAGACATACCTAGAATGACAGTTCAATATTCCAGCACCTATGTCAATCCGGCCGACCTGTCTTTGACCACGATGGGTCAATCCTGACTTCACCGAGGTGTCGGTGAGATAAGACTGGTCGAGCTGACAATGAACTTAATTCATATTTCCAAGTTTGCTTCTAATTCACTGTCAAGGTTCCTCACTAGGCTGTATATGATTTAACCATTTGTTTCTCTGAGCCTAAGGATAGTCCTCTCTAAGGTGTGGGTAGCACCTAAAAGCCATCTATGGCCATAATACATGTTTTGTGATTGCCAACGCGATGAGCTTCAATCCGGTGGCGTATGATCTTTGCTTTTGATCATCTTGGGTCTTCAAGCTTCTAGCAAGTACTTCTTTTCGAGCCAAGGAATTGACAAACTTATGGTCTTGGCCAAGCCGAGGCACTAACATAAAGTGGTTTAGTTCGTCATCCTACATCCACTGTTAGGACTCGCTCAACCTTGAGTTATCTCCAAATTCACTAAGTGGGAACTTTCACCCTCACAATTAGAGTAAGAATTCCACCTCAATCAATCGGTTGGGAATTTCACCCACTACTGTAGAATAGGAATTCCACCCATCAAATCGACTGGGAATTTCACCCACCACTGTGCTAGAGACGACGCTCTAGATTATTTTATAATGGTTCTGAAGCTAATCCTCCTTAATCCATTTTCAGGTCAAAGGTTTTAAAAACAAATTAAAACCAATAAGCACTTGCCTTTGAAGCTTTTTCTCACTGATGTGTGCTTCTTGAAGATCCCACCCACTGAGTGCCGACGCTCCTCCTTGTAGCTGTCATAGAGCAATCACAACCTCAGCGTGACAAGGAAACTGGTTTTAGGTTTCCTAGTTTATATCTCTCATCCCTTTCTCACTTTCAAACTCAATCAGCAGATTGGTTGTTTATGATTCTCAGTACAAGAGTGATGATCGTTCCTTAAAATACATAACTCTTCTCAGTTCAAAGAAGATAGTAAAACAATCAACCAACACTCATATTTGTAGAGGAGTCTTAACGATTTTTTTGACTGTCCAGTACCAAGAGGTTGGTGGCACCGATGGGTCAATGTTTATATTTATTACCATTCAATCACCCGACCGTTGCACATTAAATGCACTCCCAACGACTTTATTACTTCTCAGTCGACAGGTCGGTGTCGCCAATGGGTCGACAGTTATGGTACCAAGAGGTCGGTACATACGAGTGTCTCGATCTGGGGCAAACCATACTGACAGTAGTTTCAAGCCAGAAACTTGTCTTACCTAGAATGACCTGTCACCCTTTACCGAGGGGTCAGTCGTGGTACTCTCGATAGGTCTTGAACTACCGATATGTCTGTTTTCTCAAGAGCCTATTTGAGTTCACGAGGGGTCGTTTAAGTTCATCACCGAAGGGTCGGTGCATACGAGACTCTCGGTCAGAGGATTTCCTAGAATGACAGTTCTTTGATCCAAAACCTCTATCGAACTGGCCGACCATTCTTTGACCACGATGGGTCGATTCTGTCTCTACCGATTCACTGTCCAGCTTCCTCTCTAGGCTTCTTTATGGTTTTACCATTTGTTCAACTAAGCCTAGGAATGGTCATCTCTAAGGTGTGGCTACCACCTAGAGTCATCTATGGCCAAATACATGTTTTTGTGATTGCCATGACGATGAGTTTTGAACCTGGTGGAGCACGATCTTCATTCTTGATCATCTTGGGTCTTCAAGCTTCTTAGCAAGTGCTTCTTCCCGAGTAATGGAATTAACAAACAGGGACTCTACAAAGCCGGGCCACTAACAGATACCCTAAAAGGCAAGAAGAAATTAGAGGGAAAGGGAAGGAGGAGAGGTTGCCAAGGAGCAAACTTGTTATAATTGTGGGGGGAGAAGATACTTCATGAACGAATGTCCCTCAAATAAAATTAAGAAGGCTATGAATGTGGGTGTGACCCATGTGGAAATCTCTGAATCAGAGAGTAATTCCGATAAACAGACTAAAAGAAAAGTTGATGTATTAAAAAGTCTCATAGCCTCGATAATTGGTGATCAAGAAAATCCCACAGTTGTAACGAAGGATGATGAGAGAGAAGATGATGAAAATCTTCAAACTTCCTACAGTGCCCTGTTCCTTGAAAGTGAGAGGTTGGCAAAGAAATTAGACAAGGTTAAAAATGAAAATCTGAACCTCTCTAATCAAGTGGAGGATTTAAAAACTGAAAAATCTCTCCTAACCTCTAAGCTGAAACTCTCTGACAATGAAAACTCAAAACTAAAAGAGAGTAATAAAAACCTTCAAGAAGAGATCATTATTCACTGCAAGGACGTCGAGAATCTGTGGCATCAAAATAACATTTTTGAAGAGGATGTTAAAAAATTATCTTTAGAAGTTAAGGAATTAAAAATTCATAAAGAAAAATTCCAAGATAAGTTTACTCAAGGAGATGAAAGACTTAAAAGAATCCTAGGTTCGGGTAAACAATATGGTGACAGGTCTGGTCATGGTGCCTCATCCACCAAAGAACCTATGAACCATGGCGTGTTTGGAAAAACAAGTGTCTCTCACCCTTCAACCGGAAAGTGCTATTTTTGTCACAAGGTTGGACATTTCAAAAGAAATTGTTACCATTGGAAGGGACCCTTGGAAAGGCAAGCGCAAGATGAAGACAAAACCCAATAAAGCCTATGCCTAAAAGAGATTCCCCAACACCTAACCTTAAAAGAAATCCAAGGAAGGTGGACACAAGGAAATACTTTTTGTTGAGACAGCTGAATCATGTCTTAAAAGAGTTGAAGGATCCCAAGTTTTGCCATCAAATGTACGATCATAGGGGTGTGTATGCAACACCAAATGCCACAATCTTTGTACCCAAGAGATAGACCACCTCTCATGTTTTGTTTGGTTTAAAATTCACTTCCATATCTTAGACCACTACAAATGGACTCACAAGAGACCATGTGACTTCACATAGCAGAAAAGTGCTATGACATGAGGAGAGAAAAATTAGCCAACTATAAGTCTAGAATGTACTCTTCTTGGCTATAGTACATATTCTACTTAGAAAACTATACATTCCATTCAAAGTATTTTTGAACTTTATGTGTTTTGGAATGTAAATTTTGATCTTGTGCATGCTTTAATGATTTGATGAATTATTTTTGGCATATCTGTGTTTTATCATATTGGAATAAATCTGTGTATGCTATGCTTAGAATAAGATTTCATCAAGTTGCACAAATCAGGGATGATTGCTCTGCTATCTAAACCTCTCGGCATAGTTGACATGTCGGTGAATAGACTAGTCGGTGTGACAGACATGTCGATACTGTGCTAATTTAAGCATTGTTGAAAAGGGTGAAAATTGTTGAAATGGTCGACCTGTCGATAGAAACGACATGTCGGTGAGACAAAAATTTTAAATTAAAAGGACCCTTTCTACGAAAATGACAATTCATTCGAATTTATCATCTCCTCTCCCGCGAAGGTCTGGTGATCTCCCTTTGCCTCCCATGCCCTAGACCAATCAATAGGACATCTTGGAGCGAAATCTTGCTTGAGAATCATAGGGTTTTTGTTTATCTCGCTCCTAGAAGCTAGTGTGTTATAGGTTTTGGGAATCTTCGTGTTTGGATAAGCCTTAGTCATCTCATTTTTGTTTCTGATCACTGTCTGAGGAGCTCTTCCCATGCAATCATGCCCAGAAAGATGATTGCTAAGTCTTGGCCTTCAACCTCTGGTGAGAACCATGAGTCCAGATCTCATCATCTCAGACGATCCCCTAGGTTCGTACAGGATGTCCCCGAGCCAAGCTCTACTGGGCTCTGCTCCTAAGAATACCTCTCAAAGAGAGAGCCCTAGCTCAAAATTTGAATCCAGCCTACGGTATCATCTAAGGTCTCAAACCACATCTGTACAAGTCTCTAGAACAGAGAAAGAAATAATTTTAATTGAGAATTCCGAAGAGGAAAATGCTTGTATGTCTGAGGTCTTTTTGAAAGAATTCTCTTTTCCTCGACAAAGGAATATCACTTCTGATTAAAGAGTTTCCTCGCTTGAAAGGATGATAAATGACCTTGAAGAATGGGTATATGAGATCAAGGTGTCAGTCTAGGAACTCTGCTCAGAAATCCACAGAGATGACATTGTTCCTGGATCTCAACATCGATCCCCTTTCCCTCAAGCATCTCCTTCGGATGGCTCTCCTTAGGATAGTTTTTCATATTCCATGTTTTGTATTTTGAAAAACTATACTTTTGATATTTTGTCTAAGCATCCATGATGTCCCCCTCCAAAAACATATGTACTACACATTTTGATTATAAATGATATGATATGGTTAGTTATGGTTTGATGTGTGTATTGTTGTGTTTGAATGCCTTCTATCTCTTGTCTATGGTTAACATGGTTTTTGTTAAATAGACTAACATGCCGGTTTGAATGAGTTGGTTTTGTATTGGCTTGTTAAGGAGACAGGGATTGGGTTGTGATGTTGCACACATACTTGGAGTTTGGGGGAGCACAAAATATGTGTTGTTTAGCACCTGTCACTGGTCATGACAGTGTAGGGAGGAAGGATGATGCAAGCTTGAAAGAAAACTGGGAGAAAAATAAACTTAGAGGCAGCTAAGTTTATGGGGGAGTTAAGTCAAAACAACTAGAAAAAATGGCTTGGAGAATGGAGGAGAAGACTCCAAAAAGGTAAGTTAAGTAAGTTAGCTTGACCCCATTGGAAGAACAATTTTAAGACACCACAACTCTTAAATGGGAAGATGAAGAAAAACGTTAATACAATGGAAATTTGCAATGTACTGTGGGGGAGATCAATGCTTGAATGCATGAGAAGCATGCATTGATCAATGGAAAGATTAAATGAGTTGGAATTGAACTCATGGAAGCACTAAATGCAGGAAGCATGGGAGAAGTGCTTGAAATCCAATTCCTTTAAAACAAAAGGAAAATCGATGTCTGCCTACTAAACTTTTGTCAATTGTATGAAAAAATGGGGGAGAAATTAGTAGAAGTTGTTAGACATCAAATCCAATTATGGGGGAGTAATTGGTAAGATAGGAAGAAACCTAAGTGCTTGGGCCTCTGCAAAGAGAGATCCATGAAGGGGAGGAATATTCAAAAGCCAATGGACATAAGAGAATGTCTATACTTGGAGTTTGGGACTTCAAACTCAAAGAAGATTGGGGGGAAAATCTTCTCAACACTGTTAGCTCAAATAAGCTATGAGTAGTGTTGGCTGCTAGGAAATCATGGCGTTTGGGAGAGCATGAATACAAATTTAGTTTAGTCCATGAATACATATTTATGTTTTGGACTAACCCTTCTAATGATTTTCTAGTGTTGCTTGCTTATGTACTTGAATAGGCAAATCCGGGTGGTTGTTTTACACAAACTTCTTCAGAGATAAAACCATTTGGAAAAGCATTTTTCACATCCATTTGAAATAATATGAAATTTCTGAAACAAGCATATGCAAGCAACATCTTTATCACTTCTAGCCTAGCAACCGGGGCAAAGGTTTCCTCATAGTCTATGCCTTCTTCTTAGTTGTAACCTTGGGTAACTAGTCTAGCCTTGTTTCTAACAATATTTCCTTCCTCATCCTTTTTATTTCTAAATACCCACTTTGTGCCAATTATCGAGTGATCCTTAGGCATAGGCACAAGCTCCCATACTTTGTTTCTTTCAAATTGATTGAGTTCCTCTTGCATGGCATTAATCCATTTCGGCTTCTTGAATTTTCTTTGGTTCAATTTGAGAGACAAAAGCCATGTTGTTACAAGCGCTTCCAAGTTTAGATCTAGTGACTATTCCTTTAGTGGTTCACCAATAATTTGATCTTTTGGGTGATCTTTTACAAAACTCCAAGCCTTAGGAAGATCGTTAGCTGGTTTTACCTCCTCACTATCTTGTCTTGCACCACTATTTGAAGCATTTACTTCATTGTTAGGATTGTCTTGGATATCAAGTTGATTCATCTCTTTTTCCAAAATTACAACATCATCATCAAGATCTTTTTAACTTCAAAAGGGTTGGCTTCATCAAAGACCACATGAATCGATTCCTCCACAATTGGATGTTCTCTTGTTATATACTCTATATGCTTTGCTAATAGGAGAATAGCTAACAAAGAATCCTTCATCCGATTTTGGATCGAAATTTCCTAATTGATCTTTGGTGTTTAGTATAAAACACTTGCATCCAAAAACTCTAAAGTATCTAATGTTTGGTATTCTATCATTCCATAACTCATAAGTGGTCTTATCCAATTTCTTTTTAATTGCTAACCCTATTGATAACATGGCAAGCGGTGCTTATGGCTTCAGCCAAAAGTATGTCGGCAATTTATGTTCATTAAGCATAGTCCTAGCTATTTCTTGAAGTGTTATATTCTTTCTTTCAACTACTCAGTTTTGTTGGAGATTTCTAGGAGCGGAGAAATTGTAACCAAAACCATTTTATCACAAAGTATTTCCATTTCTTGATTTTCGAATTCTCTACCCCTATCACTTCTAGTGTTGTTGATTGCCTTTCCTTTTTTCATTTTAGACTATTCTACAAAATTCTGCAAAAGCTTTAGGTGCATCATTTTTATGAGCTAGATATAACACCCAAGAGAAACGAGAATAATCATCAACAATTACAAATGCATATGACTTACCACCCATACTTTGAACTTTGCTAGGACCAAACAAATCCAAATATAATAGTTGGAGAGGCCTACAGGTAGATATATGCTTTTTACTTTTAAAGGAACTTTTGATTTGTTTTCCAAATTGGCATGCATCACAAATTCTATCCTTGGCAAATTTGACCTTAGGCAAGCCATCAACTAATTCAAACTTGGATAGATTTGAAATAAGTTCCATATGGGCATGTTGTTTGCTTTTAAAGGAACTTTTGATTTGTTTTCCAAATTGGCATGCATCACAAATTCTATCCTTGGCAAATTTGGCCTTAGGCAAGCCATCAACTAATTCAAACTTGGATAGATTTGAAATAAGTTCCATATGAGCATGTCCTAGTCTCCTATGCCATAACCAACTATTTTCATTTATGACAGCAATAAATTTAACATTTTGCTTAAGCATTTCATGAAAGTCAATGGTGTAAACATTTTCATCTCTATATGTTATGAACACTTCTTTATCATCACTAGCATTTCTAATAGAGCATTTGTTTGATTCAAACACTACCCTATTGCCTTTATCACAAAGTTGACTAACACTAAGTAAATCATGTTTCAACTCATCTACCAATAGTACATATTCAATGGAAAGTAAGGGATCATAACCAATTTTACCTTTACCGATGATCTTGTCCTTGGAGTTATCACCGAAGGTAACAAATCCACCGTCTTTAAGAGAGAGAGATCAATTTTGATTTGTCTCTCGTCATGTGTCTTGGGCATCCACTATCAAGGAATCACTTGTGTTTCCTTAGCATTGATGTCATGCACATCTACAAAACACATTTAAGTAATTCTTCTTAGTCCCCATGTCGAGTTGGGTCCATTTGGGTTAGAGTATAAGGGCAATGTTCCTTTTGGAACCCAAATCATATTTGCTGGCCCTTTTGCTTTCCTAATTGTGTAAGAATAAGAAATATGTCCGTTATTTTCACAAAAGTTGCAAATAGTGTGTGGAGAGGTAGGAGATAAAGCTTTGACAAAGAAGTTTTTATAAAATGATTTCTTTGTTTTAGGATTATATCCCAATCCTTCTTAGTTGAATGCACATCTTTGCTTTCCCAATAACATATCTAAATTTTTCTTTCCCATGGTGAATTTTTCAAGAGACTTAGTCAAGTTATCAATCTTTTCTTTCAATTCTTTTTCAAGTTTTTCATGGGCAAGAATTTTTTTTATAAGCTCCTCATTTTCAAGTTCATTTGAAAGTGAGGAGTTGTCCATTCTAGGAGTGACATTTTCTTTTCCTTGTTTTTTAAGATCCTTATATATTTCATCTAGTGAATCAACTAGTTTTTCTACACTAGGTGCATCATTTTATGAAGAGTCAAGTGTAAAATTTACCTCATCTTCATTTGCCATGAAACAAAGATTTTTCGTGTGGTGTTTGGTTGATTCACCATCTGATTCGCTATTGGATTCCAACCATGCGGCTTTGAATGCTTTCTTTTTGAACTTCGTGTCGTCTTTTTTCAATAGCGGACAGTCAGCTTTGATATGTCCCATTTTACTGCAACTAAAACAAGTGTGGGGCTCTTTCTTGCTTGAATCTCCCTTATAGCTATCTTTCTTGAATGACTTCTTTCGGAATTGATTGCTTCGTCTCAAGAGACTCTTGAATTTACGGGAGATCAAGACGAAGTCTCATTGTCATCCTCACTATCTTCTTCTTCTTCTTGATCAATATTGGTCTCCTTTGGTGAGGCTTTGGATGCAAGAGACTTCTTTTCTTTATCAATTTCTTTTCGACCATTCATGGAAATCTCATGGGTCATGAGAGATCCCAAGAGTTTATCGTGGGGACTTACACCCTCACAATTAGAGTAGGAATTTCACCTAACTCAATCGGCTGGGAATTTCACCCACCACATGTAAAATAGGAATTCCACCTATTTGAATTGACTGGAAATTCCACCCACCACGTGTGCTGGAGACTACGCTTTAGATATTTTATAGTGTTTCCAGAGCCAAGCCTCCTTAATCCACTTTCACAGAATAAAGGTTATAACGCAAAATTAAAATCAATAAGCACTTGCCTTGTAGTGTAACGCCCTGCCCTTTTTCACTCGTCGAAAATTAAAGTATATATTTTTTTTTAAATAAAGAGTGAGAGAGACCAGGAACGTCACGACGCGAGCTAAGTCCGGGTTTCCAAACCCGACCCTTAACTTGCCAACGATACGTGTCCGTAGACCAAGTCCACTAAATAGTTCACACGCTAAATCAATTGCGGAATAAACATATGGATTAAGATTTCATCCATAATCATAACAACAATTCTAAGCAAGGAAGTCAATCACATAAAATAACTTAATCTCAAATAATCATCATTCAACCATAGCAAAATAAATCTAGTTATTACAATCCAAAATGCTAATTATCTCAATTACATGGTTCCAAAATAAATTAAGCAAAATAAATAGAATCTGCCCAAGCTCCTAAGCTTGGCTTCTTTCACGTCCCACGTTCTTTCCATTTCCTGTTTCAACATCTAAAGGGTAGAAGTAGGGCGTTAGTCAACACGCCCAGTAAGAATTCCAAGTAGGGTCATACACATAAAGGATCAATGTAAAAATCAGAATAAGAGTATCACACTAGAAAACTATAAACATATCATAGCATTAAAATCAGTGGATGATAATCATATCCAATTCATGCAATGTATGTGTCATGTCATGGGTGTCATATGCCAATGATCCCCCACCCAATCTCCATATCATCACCACACAAGTCATATGAAGTGTTCCTTGGCCAATTATTTCCACAGTTTTTTGTGATATACCACCAGGTCACTGAATACCTCCCCACGTATGTTGATCGGAAACCCCGAATGGAGCGTGGACTCCTCCCCATGTATGTTAATTGGAATCACCGAATGGAACGTGGACTCCTCCCCATGTATGTTAATCAGAATCACCCAATGGAGCATGGACTCCTCCCACATACGTCACTAGGAATCAGTATGGACTCCTCCGACGTATGTTAATCGGAATCACCGATGGAGCGTGGACTCCTCCCCATGTATATTAATTGGAATCACCGAATGGAGCATGGACTCCTTTCACATATGTCACTAGGAATCAGTATGGACTCCTCTCACGTATGTTAATCAGAATCACCGATGGAGCGTGGACTCCTCCCCATGTATGTTAATCGGAATCACCGAATGGAGCATGGACTCCTCCCTCATGTTCCCTCCCATGCCATGCATGAGATCATGAATGCACAATTGTCGTTTTGTATCAAAATACATATTTAATTGAAAAACAGTTCACAAAACATATTCCATTCATTTTAACCAAAATGATTCATCATGTTTGTAAATCAAACCAAGAACACATACATATATAGATCCCGACGCATTTCAATAAGGTAGGAATCCTACCAAATTTTCGTTTACTATTCTTGTTGTTTCGTGAAGATACCGTTCACCGATCACGTCAAAACCGAATTGCAAACCCTTTGCGAATTTCCTTTTCCTTATTACATTTATCACATATATAAATCAATTTGATGATCTATTTGATTTCCATCATCTCATACATCATTCCAGATAAATTAAACCTCTGGAAAAATTCCTTAAAATATTCACTTTTAAATTCAGTCGACTGAATCCTGCCCGATTACTGTTCACTGCATTACGCGCAGACTTTCAGTCGATTGAAATATACTTTCATTCGGCTAAGCTCCAACTCGGAACTGTTCTTTCCCTGACTCGTAACCTTTCAGTCTGCTGACTCTGAGTCAAACCCTTCATATCTCTAGTCAATCCTCTTTCAGGCGACTGAATCAGAGATTCAGTCAGCTGACTTTTGACCAGATAAACTGTGTGATCGACCAGTGTGTATTCAGTTGACTGAATCAAGGATTCAGTCGGCTGAATCTCCAACAACCTGGTTACGTGTTTGTTAAGTAATCATTCAATCCACTGAATCAAAGATTCAGTCGGCTGAAACACGTCATAACCCTTTACTTCTCTGATACGTCTTCTTTTAGTCGACTAAATCCCATATTCAGTCCACTGAAACTCATTATACGCTTAATATTTTACTGCAGACAAAGTTCAGTCGACTGAATCCAAAGATTCAGTCAGCTGAAACTCCCAGAATTGGTTTTCTGTCTTCAGCCACACCAGTTCAGTCGACTGAATCCCTAATTCAGTCAACTGACTGTTTTGTCAATCTTTTCTACTTGTATATTTGTACATCCTTCCTTCATGAAATTCCCTCCTAACATTATTCCAACATATTATACATCATCCATACTTCAAAATTAGTGGCATACTCTACCCACTAGCCCAATCTTGGGTCTTGTCCATTATTCTTCCAACCTTTGGTTGATAACATGGATTCAAATATCATTCCATCTTTGTTTCAGTCCATCACCATCCTTTGGATGGATTCCTAATTCCATGGTCTTGTAACCATCTGGCCATTTATTTCAACCAGCCATGGAACCCATAGGTTTAGCCACATCATGGCAGACCCTATGGTTTCTTTAAACTTAATATTAATTTTACATTATCCTCATACATAAGACTTGCCTCTTCCCCATCTCTTCCTTTCTTTTGCTCTAGTCTTTAATCCTCAGTCCTTCTCCTTCCTTTCTTGTTCTTCAACAACTCCCCCAAGTGCCGATGGTGTAGATGGAAAAGAGAGAGACAAAAAAGAGAAGGAAAATACTCTTGTTTGCAAGAGATGAAATTCAGCCAAGGGAGTGTGAACAGCCCTTTGTATCCCATCCTAGTCCCTCTCATTTCCTCTCTTTATGACTTGTATCTAACTAAGGAGCCTCATGGCCAAACCAAGAAGACTCCTGGCTTTCCAACGTGGGCATGGAGTTCCATCCATTGAGATGGAAACTCTCCACCTCCCACATGACTCATTAAAGGTCTCCTCAACTTCCCTTCAACTCACTTTAAGTCAAGCATTTTAATCTTGAACTCAACTCAAATAATTTAATTCATTTAAACTCATTAATCAACTCCAATCAATTTAATTCAACCACAACTTATCATTTACTCAATTCTTTTGAACACCCATGGTTGACCAAGTCAACCATGGCTTAGCCGACCATGCACCACATGGTATTTAGGGTCCCACTAGCCATTTCATTTACATGCCTTGGTCTTAATTGGGTATTTGACCCAATTACATTGGCCTTACCCAATTACTTACAAATCAGCTCACCTATGACCCATTGGGTCCCAATTGAGCAATTGACCCGTTTATTTAAGGCTTACCCAATTATTTCCTATTGAACCTTATCTATAACCCGTTGGGTCTTAATTGGGCAATTGATCCATTTACCTTACCCATTTAGGGTCCAATTCAATTATCTCAATATCAACTAACAATAATTCACCATCAAATAAACCATTCCAATATATAATCATGAAATAAAAATTCAAGGTGTTACATGTAGCTCTTTCTCGAAGATGTCTGCTTCTATAATATCCACCCAATGTGTGCCTGAATTATTCCGGACGCTCCGCCTTGTAGCCGTCGTGGAGCAATCACAATTTCAAGGTGACTTGGAAACTGGTTCTACCAACATCTTTCCTAGTTTGTATCTTTTATTTTTTTTTTCCTCTCTTGCTCTCTTTCACTAATTCAATCAATAGATTGGTTGTATTTGATTCTCAGATGTAGGCACAAGAGAGTTGATCATTCCTTAGAGTGTGTGAATTTTCTCAGTTCAAGGAAGATGATTAAATGATCACACAACTCTCATATTTATAGAGAAGTCAACACAGTATTTCAAACTGTCCAGTACCGACAGATCGGGGGCACAGATGGGTCGGTGTTCATATTTATTACCGTTCAACCACTCGACCATTGCACATTAAATGCACTCCCAACTGCATAATTAAATTTCGGTGGACAGGTCGGTGTCACCGATTGGTCGACAGTCATGCCATCGAGAGGTCGGTCCATACGAGGGTCTCGACCTGGGGCAACACCATTAAGAGATTTAAGAATGTGCCCCTCTAGAGATGTGTGCTGAGTTGAATTAAAAACAAAAAAAAAAAAAAATTGGCTGATGTTGTTCAGTCGACTGAAAACTTCCTATTTGCGGTCTAATTTTTGTAAAGAAATTAGTCAACTGAATTTTATAATTTAACCTGACTGAACTTTTTTCTTGCCTATTTTTCAGCCGACTAAAATATATATTTCTGCCGACTGATTTTTCCTCTGTTCTGTGTCTGTTCTCTAGGCCATTTTTCAGCCAACTGAAAATCACTTTTCAGTCGACTGAAATGCATGAGTTAGTTCTTTTCCTTCGATTTTCACTCCTAGGGCATTTTACCTTCCATTTTTCACTGCCCTCTCTCTCTTCCCTTCGCTCAATCCCTCTTCCTCCCTAACCCTCTCCTAAACCTCCCCAAATCACAAATCTCTTCTCTACATCCTCCCTATTATCCACATGGCCTCCAAACGTGTCACCTCTAAATCCTCTAGCTCGCGTGACAAGGGACAAGTTGAGGCAGAACGATGGTAGAAAAGAATGAGCGATGATCGTTGTAACACCCCGCCCTTTTCACTCTAAAATCAGAGTAATTTTTTTTTAAATAAATAAACAAGTGATTAGGGCAGAATGTCACGACGCGAGTTAAGTCCGGACTTCTAAAGTCTGACCCTTAACTGGCCAAACATACGTGAGCATGGACTAAGTCCATGAGAATGGTTCTCACATAATAAAGTATAACCGTAGCGGAATAACACTTAATCTAACTGCAAATTATAATGGAACCTATGACTACACCATTTTATTAGATAGCATGGTACATTGTCATTTTTCCATAGTTACCTTAACATAATCATCAATCCAAACCATAGCAATTATTTAACTAATTATTACATGCCCAAAGTCATCAAACTGTCAAATTACATTGTCCAATAATTATAAATAAAAGGTCCATATATCAATCCATAATTAATCCTTTCAAAAGCCCAAGCTCCTATGCTTGGGTTCCTTCACGATCCTCGTCCTTCCCCTTTCCTACATCATCCACTAAGGATAGAGCTAGGGCGTTAGACCAACACGCCCAGTAGGTGTTTCCGATTAGGGCTACCACAAGGTTAGAGTATAAAACATGCGAATAATATAAAGGTACATATCATCAAAATCTTACAAAAACATTGCTATGTATGTGATGCAAATGTAATGAGTCCCACCCATCACAAATATACACAGCCTCCCCCCACAGTGGTTGTTCGGACGCCCCGACGGAGTGTGGACCCTCCGGTTTCCCTTGATGGGAATTCTTATTATCAAGATACCACCACACAGGTTTTTCGGACGCCCCGACGGAGTGTGGTCCCTCCGGCTACATAACCACCACCCCATGCCATGCATGAGATGTCAATGAATACATGATACATGCCATTTGGAAATGTATTCTAGCATTTCATAATCCCATTTTGAACATAATACATTAACATAAACTACTCATAAAATTCAGGATAAACATCACATATGAGAGTGGTTACAAAGAGGTAGGAAAACCTACTTAATGTTCACTTAGTTTGACCCTTCTTTTGAACTGTCTCCCGTTTACAACTTGTACGCCGTTCAAGCAAGTCCCTGTGGCCCTATTTTTATAACAGCAAATCGACCTCTTAACCATGTGATTCCAACTTAGTCTAAATCCCAAAAATCCACTTTGTGGGGTTCGGCCATACCCCATGGCCGAACCTCACCCACTTAACTTTTTGGTCTCTCTTTTTATTTAACTAAAACCATTCAATTAACTCAAATTTCCCAAAGAACCTTGGTAGGGTTCAGCCATACAACATGGCCGAACCTTACCACTTTGGTTTCAAGCCCATATTTCCAATCCTTTGGTCATTTCATCTATATTTACCATTATGCCACTATACTAACCTTTGTCTAATTTTTACTTAAAAACAAATAACCATAACCAATCCACTTGGTAGGATTCGGCCCTACAACATGGCTGAACCTCACCATCACAATTTGATCCCTTGAATCATTCTTAAATACCACTTCAATCACATTATTAATTACACATTTAAGCCACTAATAACCATTAGTGGGGTTCGGCCATACTTCATGGCCGAACCTCACCAAACCAGGTTTTTTTGTTCCACTTTCCATCATCCATGATGGCTAATTAATTACCTATACTAAGTCCATAAATCAACATGTATAATTCTTAAGCAATGCACATCATAGTCCATAAATTTCAACCATGTTCTTACTTTAACTTAACCCATAAAACCAGTCGGCCGAACCCTATGGTTCTCTTAACCCAATTACTCCATTATTTTTCCATGGTTTATGACCAGCAACTTGGCCATGATAACCACATGTTTCAGCCATGTAATAACTGGTCCAAAATAGTAACCTTAACTCCCTTTAAAAACCCTTTAAACCTCCAAAACCTAGTATGGTTTTTATCCCTCAAAAATCATAAAAAGTTCCATATTCTTTCATGGGGTTCGGCCATCCAAGGTGGCCGAACCCTATGACCCAATTCCTACTCCTTTTAAACAACAGTAACCATTCATTTTCTTCCATGGGGTTCAGCCATGGTTCCTTTACCTCTTCCTTTGGACATCCTAGCCATGATCATATTCTTTGATGGGTTTGGCCAATCCTCATGACCAAACCTAATCACCTCCTTTTCATGCTCAATGGTTTTGTACATCCCTTTTTAAGATTCGGATGTTCAAGGAACTGATCAAGCTTCTTTGGTTATCTTACTGACTAAAAAATTGTAGAACACTTACCCTTTCCGCTACTCCACCGATTTGGTCTTTGCTCCGGTTTGCTCTTCGTTCCTTTCTTAGTCCTTCCTTCCTTCTCCTTTAACTGAGATTGATCTTGTTGCAGTCCTTGAGGTGGTTCAGCTAGGGTATAGATTTGAGAGATAGGAAACCTTGAGATGGTAAAATTTACTCCAAGTCTTTGAGGGGGACGTCCAAGAGAGCAAGAAAATGGAATGAGAATTTCTCCAAGTGTTTGATCTTTCCTCTTAGATTGCTGGCCGTCCTAGGTAGAGTGTGAGGGAGAGATGGTCAAGAGGGATTATCTTTCCTATCTCCTCATGAGATAAAATTCTCAAGACTCCAACTTGTGAGCCATTAAAAATTTGAATATTTTAAATGTGAAATAATCTCATTATCCCTCCATGGGCATCCTTGTCTTGATTTTGAAATAAGCCAATCCATAAACATCTCCATTTGTTTTGAATTTCAAATTTTACAACCAGCTCCAACGTGTATCAATTCTAGCTCTTCCATTTCTTTTGTTTGAATCTCCAATATTAAAAATTGTCCATCCCATTTGAATTTCAAACGCATTTCATTTGTTTGAAATTCAAATATTAAACACAACTCATTTGTTTCAATTTAAACTTTAAATCTCCCTCATCTTTCCAACGTGTATCCATTGCCTTTGAATTTGAAACAAACCTATATCCTTCCATCTCTCCATCGTGTACCATTAATTTGAATTTAAACATAGCTTCCTCCATCTTATTTGTTTGAAATTCAAGCATGAAACCGTCCACTCCCTTTATTTTGAATTTTAAACATATTCCCTTTACTTGAATTTCAAATATTGAGTCCATCTCCTTCATTTAAATTTTAAACATGGAGCCGTCCATCCCTTTACATTCAAAATGTAAACCGTCTTTCTTTTGTTTGAATTTGGATTTGAAATATCAATCGTACGTCCCGTCGTTTGAATTTGAATTTGAGATATATACCGTACGTCTCGTTTATTTGAATTTGAATTTGAAATATAAACCGTACGTCTCATTATTTGAATTTGAATTTGAAATACAAACCGGACGTCTCGTTATTTGAATTTGAATTTGAAATATAAACCGTACGTCTTGTTATTTGAATTTGAATTATAAACCGTACGTCTCGACTTGTTATTTGAATTTAATTATAAACCAAGTCAAACACGCCCCAATGGGTCCCAATTGGACATTTTGACCCAATTAGCAAATTTGACCCAATTGAATATATTTTACCCAATTGTTCCAATTGTAACCTTATCCAATAAATGACAAATTTCATAAATATAAGTAATATAAAATTCCAAGGTGTTACAATCGTCTTCAATTCACCTCCCGTGATGCAGAAAATGCTTATAGTCTTCATTTCATGTTTCGCAAGGTGGTATTCGGTAAAATATTCCCCTATTCTTTTTCGACAAATATCCAAGGAAATTTTCATTTAGAACACACTTTGACTACCTAGGATGGAGCCCCTTTATCGAAATCGATCGTCCCTCCTATCCAACACTAGTAAAGCAATTTTATTCCAACTTCTCTCTCAAATTAGATCGCTCAAATCCAAGTATTGAATCCTTAGTGAGTGGAACTCCTTTTTCTTTCAATCGAGGGGACTTGGAAAAACTTATTAAATCCCCCTACAAGGGTCCTACAGTGTACAAAACAAATACCTGGATTGAAGGTTTTGATGCCATAGATGCGCTCAAATTAATTTGTGAACGCGAATGATATTGTTGAACCCTTTCAGCCGATTGCGTCCCAACTATCATTTGAAACCCGACTGATTCATCATATCATTTGCTACAATATTCTTCCGAGGTCTGGATCTTATAATCATGTCACTTATCTTGATGTCTATCTTATTTGTGCCATTACTCAACATCACCTTCTCAATCTTCCATATCTCATCATGTGCTACATGAAAGATTGCCAAAAGTGCAAGAAGGCTTTGCCTTATGGCAAACTCCTTTCATTCATGTTCGACCATTTCGAGGTACGCTGCCCACATGAATTAGAAAATATTGGTGCTGTAAATGATGTCTGTTGTGATAATACCTTTAAAAATATGAGGTATATCCTTGTAGGTGATACTTGGGAACCCACTCTTGCCAAGTTGAAGAAAGTCAAGCAACCTATTATCAAGCATATAATGATCAAGATATGGGCATGCTTGACTCTCCTCAACTCTTTGGTGGCCCATCTAGTTCAAATGAGGACCTTCAGCACGTTCTTACTGCCATTGACTCTGTCAAAATAGACGTTTTGGAAATAGGAGTAAATGTCGACCTACTCTGCACCCAATGTGTCAGTCTTCACGAATTTGTTAAGGAAAAACTCGACACCTCTCACGATGACACTGATCGAGTGCACCTGTAACACCCCGCCCTTTTCACTCGCTTTCCGAAAATCAGAGTATTTTTTTTTTATAATAGAAGAGTGAGAGAGAGCGGGACATCACGACGCGAACTAAGTTCGAACTTCTAAAGTCCGACCCTTAACTGGCCAACCCTATGTGTGCATGGACTACGTCCATGAAAGCGGTTCACACATAACAATATAAACATGCGGAATTAAAATCATAACATACGGAATTATAATAAAACCTAGTTCTATTCCATTTCTAATAGCAAAGTACGTCAAGTCTTTATCCATAATTAAAATATCATAATTATCCAATTAAACATCCAACCATAGCAAATCATCTAAGTTATTATATGTCCGAAGTCTAGTTACTCAATTACAAGTCAGTAACTTATTCAAAATATAAATTAAAATCATCCAAGCTCCTATGCTTGGCCCTTTTCGCGTTCATCGTTCCCCTTGTTTCCTGTATCATCCATTAGGGTAGAAGTAGGACGTTAGAACAAAGCGCCCAGTAGGTATTCCAATTAGGGCTAACACAGTTAGTACAAAACATGCATATAATAATATCATAATGTCAAAACCATGTAAACCATGCCATGTCATGATGTCAAATGCAATGAGTCTCACCCATCACAAGTACATAAAAGTACCCCCACATAGGTCTTTCGGACGCCCCAACGGAGTGTGGACCCTCCGGTTTCTTCTTGATGGAAAAGCACATCAAGGTATCCCACATAGGTTTTTCGGACGCCCCGACGGAGTGTTGCCCCTCTGGTTACATATCCTTCACCCCATTTCATGCATGAGATACTAATGAAACACATGCTATTTTATCATATAAACATAGCATAAAAACTCAACAGTTTGAAACACATCTTTTACATCATAATTTCATCAAAACTAAGATAAGAAACATTGTACATAAATCCATGGTTTCAAAGAGGTGGAATCCTACCAAAGACCACTACGTGTCCTTGCGTTTTATTCTGGTAACCGCTCACAATCGTACACACCTTATGAGGTCCCGTTACCTTGTAATGCATTAATCAATTAAAACCATGTCCCATTTGATTTACAATAATGTTTAAGTCCATAAACACAGTCCCCATGGGGTTTGGCCACACACCATGGCCGAACCCATGGTCTATCATTTTCACACTTATTTACATCATTGCCATTGTTCAAAACCATAACCAAAACTTTCCTCATGGGGTTCGGCCATACACCATGGCCGAACCCATGATCCATCACTTTCACCCTTTATTACAACTTTGCCATTGGTCTAATCCTTAGCTAACTTTTCATTCATTTTAATCTACCATACATAGACCCTAAGTCCACCAAATAATTCCCATGGGATTCGGCCATACACCATGGCTGAACCCATGGTCCCTTATTTCCATTTAAATTACAATATTGCCATTCATGGCTAACATTCCATAGCTAATCCTTTCAATCATTAACAAATGCCTAAGTCCATGTTTTGATCCACAAACCAATCTCATGGGGTTCGGCCATACATCATTAGCCGAACCCATGATCTTTCATCTCCTTAATTTTAGACATTTCATACATGGATCCACCAATGATCCATAACCATAGAACCATAAGCAAAACCCTCCATAAACAATCCATGGAATTGATACATGGGATTCGGCCATACACCATGGCCAAACCCATGATGTCTAAATTCCAATTATAGCAATTCCCATTCTTGAATCCATAAATCAAGGTTCTTTCCTTTTTTTAATCCAAGAGTCCATAATTAGAAACTTTCTAATTTAATAACCATCCTCCATTTAATCAATTAAAATCCATTAACAATACCAATACACCTCCATGGGGTTCGGCCATACACCATGGCTAAACCCTATGGTTCATAATCCTTTTTTAAAAATCATTCATCCAATATAAATTCCTTAATAATTTAAGTCCATAAAAGACCTCATGGGGTTCGGCCATACACCATGGCCAAACCCATGATCTTTCAATTTGGCCTATATTTACAACTTTGCCATCCATAAAACATAACCAATGCTTTCCATTAAAATCACCAAAGTCCTTCCATGGGGTTCGGCCATACACATGGCCGAACCCTATGGTTCATCATTCCATTAAAATTATCATGATCATCTCCCAATTCTCTTCCATGGGGTTCGGCCATACACCATATCCGAACCCTGTGGTTCCTTATTTCAAACCAATTTATCAAGATACTAACCGGTTCTGCGACTCCTCCGGTTTTCCTTCGCTCCGATTGGTTCTTCCGATCCTTTTCTTCCTTAGCCTTTTCCTTCTTCTTCTTGATCTTTCACACAGCCAAGAACCTTCTTGTCAGAGCATACCAGCGTCAAGACCCTTGCTGATTTGTGTAATGCCGTGCGCCCCTTATGTTTGCCTTTTATCAACTTGCAATCGGTCCTAATTTAGAAGGTGCCATGCACCCCTCTTGTTGCCTCTTTTATAAATCCAATTGTCCTATCTTAGAAGGTACCAAGACCCTTTAAATTAGCCATTGCCTAATACCGTGTGCTCCTTTGTCTCTCTAAGATAGCAATTGCCATGTGCTCCTTTGTGTCTTGATTAGAAGGTACCATGCGCCCCTTTGTGTCTTAAATTAGAAGGTGTCATGCGCCCCTTTGTGTCTTAAATTAGAATCTGTCATGCACCCCTCTTTAGATACTCTAACACATCTTCAAGGATATGCAAATCTTCATACACGGCCATGCAACCTTTCAATTTAATCTTAGATATCTTCTTAGGATATTCTAGCATATCACATGGATGCGCATACATATCTCTCATGGATATGCATATCTTCATACTCGGCCATGCAATCTATCTCTAATTCTCTCCATGCGCATAATCATGGATTAGATATCTCATACACGGCCAAGACATCTTCTATGTTCCCTTTGTGCGCATAATAATTTAATTATAGACATAATGCATTACTAATTTAATTAAGCCCCATTTAATTTTATTGAAACCATTTCCACAATCCGTTGGGTCTTAATTGGGCAATGACCCAACATTTTACCCATATAAGGTCCATATCTAATAATTCACAAATTAAATGGGTAATTTTCATATATATTAATAACTTGAAAATTCGGGGTGTTACAGCACCTTCAGTTAAGTCATGTCATGGCACATCTTGGCCTCGAGTGACCCTTACCCTCTTCTCTTTTTTATGATGCCAAAAGGGGATAAATATGAATGATTGCACTTGAAAACTTTTTATTCCCCCTTTGTATTTTCTTATAAAACCTTTTGGGCATGTAAATAACTCACTAGATCTCTAACTTTTGCAAACTCCATGGCCTAATCAATTCTAATGGGTTCATGTTACTTATGCTAATGTTGTGTTTTTGTTATTCATTTACATATCTCTATATGGTTGAGTAGATTGTGCAATGATGGATATGATGCGCTTAACTTATTTAGAAACTGAAAAATATATATCATGTCAATGGATCGTATGTTAATTACTTTTGAATGCCATACATTGTGAACTCAACTATATTGCTTTTTGTGAAATGCTTGAAGTATGGGGGAGATTTACTCATTAATATACGGTGAAGATGTTTATCATAATCAAATATTAAAAACTGTGCTCATTTGATACATCCATGAAGAAAGGGGGAGAATATTTATCATTTGAAATATACCTTGAAGAAAATGGAAAATTTGTTTCTATGCATGAAGTAAGGGGGAGGATTACAATTTGTATATCCTTTATGATTTTTGTGAAAGTCATCATCAAAAAAGGGGAGATTGTTAGCCCCAAGGTTTCAACCCAAGGATATATGCGTATTTTTTATGACAACAAACCATTAATGTGTGATATTTAATATTTCAAATGGTATTACTCTATGAGACATGTATCACATTTGCTTCTTAAAGAAGACATGTATTGGATGTCATGTCCATGAAGATGAAGATCAAGTGGATGATATCAAGCCTTGTACATCAAGTCAAACCTTGGAGATCGAATGGCTTATAATGTTCAAAGATTCAAGGATTGAAGATCAAGAGCATGGAAGATCAAAGTTAGGTATAAGGTCTAGTCATGAGTGTTTAGGAAATGATATTGTTAAGGTACTTAAGCTTTTGAACACCATGGCTCAAGTCACCCTCTAGTGGACCCTATGATACTAAGCTTAATCTTATGCATCCAAATGGAATCCTAGAATATAATTTAGTCCCCAAGACCTATCAAATGTGTTTGAAATGACTAAAAGAAAGCCAAAATTGCACAATACAGCCTAAGGGTCATTTCAATCGGCTGAGTTAAAGAATTCAGCCAACTGAATTGTAGTCAAATATTGGATTTATAGGGTAAGTGAATCCAGCCGACTGAATTCTTTGCAAATAAACTGTGTGAAGTTCAAGAAGTTTTCAGTCGACTGAATCACGAATGGTCATATTTTTTAATCATTAAATGCTCTCCCCAACGACTCTTTCTCTCATTTAATGCTTGGCAACGGTCTTAAACATGAACAAAATATAAACCCAAGCATCAATGGGCATTAAACTTACTTCACTTGCTTGAAATCACTTGGAGTCATTTTTGAGAAAACATTCTAACATACTCTAGCTAAAAAATCCACATAATTGCAATCTTACCTTGAGCCATTCTTGTTCAAATCTTTGAGTAACTCTTAGTGAACCTGATTTGTAAACATTTGAGAGTTATTCCTAATCTTTACATTATATTCTTTTACATTTCTTTGAGAGATTAAATATGTAAAGGGTTGGTGTAACCCTAGTGAAGAAGAAGGGTGTCTTCATCTTCAAATCAGAGAGGTGTTCTCTAGAAGCATTGTGATAGGTTTCTTCTCCACCCTTGAAGGAAGTTTAATGCATTCAATACCCAAGTGGTGTACATGAGGCGGGGACACAGGCAAGAACGCCAAACCTTGTAAAAATTCCAGGTTCAATCTTTCCATCTCTTTTCATCTCCTCTTTTACATTTGGGCATTTATTTAGTACTTATTTGCATCTTATTTTCTAATTTGTGTAATTTAAGAAAATGCAAAAAGTTTGCATTGACCCAATTCACCCCCCTCTCGGATCAATTTCTGGGTCACAGATTGCATGCCCAATTGATCGTATGATACTAGGTTTTCCAGGCTTTGTTTAAGTCCAGCCTATGTTCTGTCTCAGCGATACATCGTCCACACGATTGATTCATCAAGGTTCCAAACAATCGATCGTGGGCTCCCGATTGTATCGTCCCGAGACCACATGGGTTTGACAGTCTTGTTCAATCCAGAAGCCTTGACTTTCCACACAACATATTGTAAGACCACGATTGGTCGTGTGCTGTCTTTGGAGAAAAATCACCAGACACGACGTGTCGCCCTGACAGTGAATTCATATTTCCAAGTTGGGTTCCAATTCATTGTCATATACATGTTAGGCTTGTTTAAATATATAGATGTGATCTCTAAGCCTAGGCATGATCCACCTAAGGTCTGGGCACCACCTAAGGTCATCTATGGTCACTTACCATCAGCGATTGCCATACATGTTGCTTCCGTTGAGTCTTCACACTTCAACCAACGCTTGAGATCTTGAGTATTGAACTTCTCTCTTCAAGGAAGCCTTCACCTTAGTCACGAACTTGACAAACATGTGACTCGGCAAGCCAGGGCACTAATAATCTCCCCCTTTGTCAATTCGTGACAAAACTTAGAAGCTAATCAAATACAAACTCAATGGATAACCCCAACCCCATTATACATCATTTGAATTAAAAATATACAAATTATACAAAATTACTTTCAAATGACACAGGTTCTTGGCCTAGCTTCATATTCTTGTTCAGCTTGCTCTATTTTCAAAAATATTTGTAAATACACATGAGCAAACAACACCACAAAAGCTAGAGAAAACATCACTAATGTTAGTTTAAACATAAACAAGTATCGTGCGATGGGTCAGTGTCCTATCTCAGAGTTGCCTTATCTAGACCCAACTAAACCCAGGGCGATGGGTCGTGGACCAGATGTGTCGTGCGGCCTGTCTAGGCGATTGGTCATGCTCCCGATGAATCGTGCTCTATACCACAAGATGGGTCGCAGCCTGATGAATGTATCGTCCTGAGACCAGACTATGAATGACAATCTTGATCTTGCCTGAGTCACGCCGATTGATCGTTATGCCCTATGGGTCAGTGTCCTGTCTCAACGATTGATCGTGTTTGTACGGTTAGTCATATCTTGACACAACTTATGTTTGAAAAACCTTTCCAACCAAAACATTGGTTTTTCTAGATTATGCATCACAGATTCACGATTGATCGTCTGCGTTACTGGCGATTGATCGCCCGACACAATGTGTCGCCATACCAGTAAACTCAATGGTTTTCATATTTCCAAGTTCGGTTCCATTGGTTCTGATTTAGTGTCAAACACACTAGGCTTCTTATGATTATCCAAATGTGATTTTTCAGCCTAGGCAAGGTCATCCAATGGTGTTGGTTCCACCTAAAGTCATCTATGGCCATTTTACCTTTGTGATTGCCATTCACATAGTGATGCTTGAATCTTGCATTTGATCTTCCTTCTTTGAAGCTCTTGATTCAATCTTCATTACACATTGAGTCTTATTCATAGCTTCAGCCTTCCGAGTCAATGCTTCACCTAAGTCATGGAATTGACAAATAGGTAACTCGACAAGCTGGGGTACTAACACTTATCATTTAGGATGTGCCTCCTTCTAAGGCTATACTCCATCTTGTAGTGTCCAACCTTACGACAATAAAAGCATTTCCCTTTGGGGGTCTTAGGCACACTACCCTTTACAAAAACTCTTTGGCTTTTAGATCCATTGGTTTCCAATGAGGAACCAAGACCCGATCTTTCATCAAACTTTTTACCCGAACCTAAGAGTTTTTCTAGACTTTGTTCACGTTGGATAAACTTATCTTGGAACTTCTCTTTGTGTCTTTTAAGTTTCGTTATTTCACAAGTTAGTTTCCTAAGTTCCACTTCAAGATTACCTTTTATTTTCCATAGGTTTTCTACATCTTTACAATGTATTTCCACTTATTCTTCAAAGGCCTTCTCATTATCTTTTAGCTTAATGTTTTCATTATTAGAGGCTTTTAATTGAGAGGTGAGTTGTGTGTTTTCATATTTTGCACTTTCAAGTTGGCTTGACAAATTTAGATTTTCACTTTTAGCCTTATCTAGTTTCTTTGCCAACTTCTCACTCTCAAGGTACAAGGCATTGAAAGAGGATTGAAGATCATCATCTTCATCACTACCACTTTCAATATCCACCACTGTATCAATTGTGGGAGCATCCTCATTTTGTAATATTGAGGCCACAAGGACTTTATGGTTTTCCTCCTTGACTTGGGTCTCCTCTGTAACGCCCGGCCCTTTTTCACCCGCTTTCCGAAAATCAGAGTCTATTTTTTTTTTTGAAAATAGAAGAGTGAGAGAGGGCGCAGACGCCACGACGCGAGTTAAGTCCGAGCTTCTAAAGCCCGACCCTTAACTGGCCAACCCCACTCGTGCGCGGAACTAAGTCCACGAGAATGGTTCACGCGTAGGAAGTAAGCTCACGGATTATAATCATTGTGGAACATGATAATAGAGTCTATCCTACCGGTTTTTAGATAGAAGGGAAGATACAACATTGAATTACCAAAATGCCCCTATGTTCATATTTATATCACCAAAGGTACTCGTCCATAAGTAACGTCCAAACCATCGCAAGAAATGTAAATTTATACAACCCGACAAGCTAAGTTACTTTAAAATTACATCTCCAAAATGTAAACGTAAATAAACTAAGACTGCGCTTCCCAAGCTCCTAAGCTTGGCTCCTGTCATGTCCACCGTTTTCTGCCTCTCCTGCGTCATCAGCTAGGGTAGAAGTAGGGCTAGCATATGGATTAGTGATAACATGCATACCGATATAATAAAATATAACAAAATAAGCATGTAATGAGTGCTATGCCATGGGTGCCAATGTCATGTGTCCCACCCATCATCCGTATGATCATACAATGTATTGTCCCCATGTTTGCTTCTCGGTCGCCCCGACGGAGCATCGACTCCGGTTATAGCATAAGAGCTATCCCCATGTCTGATTCTTCGGTCGCCCCGACAGAGCATGGACTCCGGTTATAGCCCCTCGGGCTATCCCCATGTTTGCTTCTCGGTCGCCCCGACGGAGCATGGACTCCGGTTTCATTATTTTCCCGCCCATGCCATGCATGAAATATACGTGCATTATGCTATGTAGTATATAGATAAACCTAATTTTGATATACCATACATACCCATATAATGAATAATGTTAAAATATAATCCATATGATTCATAACTTAAAACTCGTCATAAGATAAATCATAATCATAAATCCATCATAAGCCAAATCAAAATAATTTAAAATACCATCATATATCCATCGCTTACAAAAAGGTAGGAATCCTACCGAATACCGTGTAGCGTTCCGTTACGTTTTCCGTTCGATAATCCGGTTGCCGATCGCGTACCGTTTGCGACGTCCCGATACCTTATTACATTTGCCGAATTAGTCCATACGTTATCCATGATTAAGTTCCTAAGTGATCATAACCCTAGATCCATTCAATGATCCTTAAATATATTACAAGTTTATCAAAAATCGGTCCTTAACTTAGCCCATTATCCATTGGTTAAAACACATACATAAATCCGATTTTGGCCATTTCAAATATTCCATTGAGCGAGCCTAAAACGCAGCATCTATACGTTTTATTTAATCATTCATAATGTCCTTTTAATATATCCAATTCCATGTTCAATCCACATATGGTTCGGCCATGTACCATGGCCGAACCCATGGTTCTTCAAAGTGGCTAATAATTACCATTTTGCCACTCTCTCTTCCATGGTTAATCATCCATTTATTTATGTACATTCTTAGTCCAAATTTCATTTATACTTAGATCCATTTAATCACGACCTAGCATCATCAAATCGGCCACCTACTTTTAATTAAATTTGAAAACATTTAATCCCATAAATCATCCCATATTTGGCCTAAGATGTGGCCCACAAAAAGGGGTCATGGGTTCGGCCATACACCATGGCCGAACCCATGGTGTCCATTTTCCCATTTCTTGAGTCCATTTTGCCTCATTTAGTCCTACCTCAAATGAATTTAAGTCATTCATTTACATCCTCATTTTCATCCCATTTAAAATGCTATATACCAATCCATTAAAATTTCCATTCCTCTCCATCAATTTTTCTTTTATGCATAAAAATCCCAAATTATTACCATAGGGTTCGGCCATACATCATGGCCGAACCCATGGTTCATGCCTCACTTTTATTAGTGCCATTAAGGACCAATGTTTTGTCCATGGTTTTCTTTGCCAAAAATTCCATTTTTAAAAATTAATACACTACATTCATTTTGGCCCCTTTTTAAAACTTATATCTTACACTTTGTAAATCCATTTAAAAACTATCATTTCCTCCATCATCTTCTATAATTCAAAAATATTTAATCCACCACTTCCATCCCATTTGAAAATCACATACCATACTCATAATTTTCAAACCTTAGCAAACATTAACCATTGAGCATCTAAGAGCCCTAACCCTCATAGATCACTAACCATGGGGTTCGGCCACCTTGTATGGCCGAAACCCTATAGTCCATGATTTTTCTTTAGAACATCATACCTCCATTTGAATTTAATCATCCATTTACATCACCTATTTTAAATCATTTGAAAACTAATTATCACTAATCATTCTCCAACATTTTAAACTTTCTAATCTTAATAAAATCATCAATTACTTAGCATTTAGGAAACCTAACCTTTTCTCCATATTTTTCCATACTTCCATCATCCATCATTTAAATTTGCCACCATGGGGTTCGGCCATGCTACATGGCCGAACCCTATGGCCCAAAATTTCCTCACAAGTCCATAACAATTATTTTAAATACTTAACATCCCTAATCCATTACTTAATCCATTCCTCCATCTTATCCATTCCTTATCCTACCATTGGATGGATTTTTAAATTCAAAGCCTATGATGGTTTGGCCACCATCCAATCCAAGGAAATGGATTCCAAAACTTAAAACCCTAAAAATTAAATTTCTTGTTTAGAACATACTTACAATCCGACGAGTCCTCCGGTCTTTGTCGCTCTCGTCGACTTCTTTGGCCTCCTTTCTTCTTCCTCTCCTTGTTTGATCGGCTAGATGTGCTTGATCAATGGTGAAATATGCTTGGATCGGCTATGGTAGATGGAGTTAGATTGAGAGAGGGAGAGGGGAAGGTGATGGAAAACAAGATCTTAGCCTTTGATCTTGAAGGGGTGGACCAAGGCTTACTCTCTCTTTCTCTTTTCTTCTCTTCGTCTTCTAAGTTTTCTTCTCTTTTTCTTTTCTCCAATGCATGGGACGGTTTTTGAGAGTGGGAGGGAATGATAGAGTGAAAAATGTTTGTTTGAAATGAGATGGAGATGGTTGGAGTAGCCTTCACTCCAACATTAACTTCCTCACCAACCAAGCATGGGCTAGCTTGACTTTGGTGGTGGTGGTTGAGACCCAACCACCAAGCATGGCTCCCTTGTCCTCTTTGACTTGTCTATGTTGACCCTAATTAACCCACCTAATTAATTAAGTTAAGTCCTCATTTAGGTTAATTAATTTCCATCCAATTTAATTTCATACAATTTATCTATCTAAGAAACCCACCCATGGTTGACCAAGTCAACCATGGTGGACTGCCCCCACCTATACCTACCCCACCCGCCACCTCACTTGGTGAGGTGGGGGTGGGCCCCACTTGGCCATGTCATTTTAATTCCATTGATTTTAACTTAGGGCATTTTACAATAATTTTAATCAATTTAATTTACATTAATCCACCTTAGTCTTCTTAAATTTATCCATGGTTGACCAAGTCAACCATGATGGTTGGCCCCACTTTTTCCTTGGTCCACACGCCACCTCAATTGGTGAGGTGGAGGTGGGCCCCATTTGGCCATATCACTTAATCTTGATACATCCTAACTTAGATAATTTTATAATTATCTAATCCATTTAATTTATCTTAATTGGATCACCATTAGGTCCATGGCCCAATTATATCTTTGTCTTACCCATTTATCTTAGTGCTTACCTACCTTGGCCCATTGGGTCCCCCATGGCCCTTTGACCCAATTACTTTTCATTGACCCATTGAATGGATTTCATCCAATCTATGGCCCAATTGGGCCATTCTTGGACCCTTGTCCCAACTTTTGATCCATTTGGTATTCCATCATGTCAAAATTCAAATTAAAATCAATAAATGCCAAATATATATTTATTCGAAAATTCGGGCTATTACATCCTCTTCCGAATCACTTTTGGATTCCGAAGTATCCTCATATGTTGTATTCATAGCCTTCTTGGGCCTTTCGGAAGGACATACATTCGAGTAGTGTCCTCTCCCTCCACAATTGAATCATTCTTTTTCCTTGTTTTTCTTTTTCTTCTCTCTCTCACCATGAGGTTCATGTCATTTAGGTGCTTTTTTACTAGACTCTCCCTCTCTAAATTTTCTCATCTTATTGAACCTTTTAAAGTTTTTTAAATATTTTTTAGCTATCATGGCCATTTCTTCACTTGGGCCTTCTTCCATTTCGGGTTCTTTTTCTTTAATGGTTGAATGTTTAATGGAAGATTTCAAGGCAATTGGTTTTTCCTTGGTTGGTTCAAGGTTGAGTTCAAAAGTTTGAAGAGAGGCAATCAAATCATCAATTTTCATTCTGGCCACATTCCGGTACTCTTCAATTGCCACCTTTTTAGAGTCAAACCTCTTGGCAAGTTTTTTTAGGATTTTTGTCCACACATTGGCATCGAGAATCTTCTCACCAACAGCCCACATAGAGTTGACTATATTATTAACTCTAGAATAGAAATCCATGAAGGTTTCTTCTTCCCTCATCTTTAAGGCATCAAATTGAGCTTCCAAAAATTGGAGCTTTGATCTTTTCACAAGGATGTGCCTTCGTGGGTTCTCTCGAGAATTTCCCATGCCTCATGTGCAATGTAAGGACCCAGAGTTTTAAGTCCTCATTTTATGTAATTTATTTATCATATAAATGCAATATATGATTTTGGTCCAAATAATGTAAATATCTATTAAAAGAAATAAAGGGAAACTAAAGTTTCCTCAGACGATACATCAACCAGGTCAATGTGTCGGGAAGTCTGAATGTTTCCAGACGATACATCGCCTAGATCGATGTATAGGGGAAAAGGCAATCAAATTGTTCAACACATCAACAAAGTCGATGTGTTGAGTAGCCAGAACGTCTTTAGTTCTGTCTATCACCGCCAAACCTTTCATTTTTCTATGCATGGGAATTCATGTTGTTGATTGCCTATCTTCCAAAAAATCAATTAAGAGTCCAAGGTAATTAAAATATAATATAAGTAGAAAAGAAAACAAAGGGAAAGGGAAGAAAGAAGAAAGAAAGAAAATGAGAGGAAAAACAGTGAAGAAGGAAGAAGAAACAGAGTACCTGACCACCCCTTTTGGTCACCCGAGTTCACCCTCTCACTTATATCTCAGCCCTCAACTCGACCAAGAACCACTTCACCTCCTCACGGACTTCCTTTGTTTAGGGAAATGAAGGAGAGACCAAGCAAGGGGAAAGAGAAATCGAGTTAGTAAGGAGGGAGGAGAGCAAGGAGACAAGGGAGATTAGATTTCACCCATTCGAGTACACTTAAGAATCGCTCGAGGTAGACGAATCTGTAATATTTTTGAATAAATTATTAATACTAGAATGTTTAGGAAATGTGTATGAATGGATTGGGAAAAAAAGAATCCAAGAACGATGAACACTTGAGTAAAGGGAAGCCATGGATAATGGGTCCATGATTTCTGAATCGACCCAATTGACAATCGACTATGTCGATGTGTCTTCTAGGGCAAGTACCCAGCAAATAGAAAATAATAACAATTGGATTGAAGGAAAGTAAACCCAGGACAACACATCGCCTATGTTGATGTCTCGGCCTAGGTATGATAGAGATGGAAATCGGAATGAACGGATGATCAATAAATCCTAGAGCGACCCATCGACAAAGTCGATGTGTCGGTCTAGGTATGAATGAACTGGAAAATAAATATGAAGATGATGAAATTAAGTCGGGAAGATATATCGACTTGGGTATGATAAAATAGAAATGAAACTAGTTCCAGTACGATGTATCGACCAGATCGATATGGCGGCCTGGAAATGTAATAATCGGTCTAAGTGTGATTAAATGGAAACAATCGACTGATTCAAGGACGATGCATCAACTATGTCGACATATTAGCATGTGAACACAGTGCAAATGTTAATATTGATAAACCAAAATTTAGAAGACATGTCGACAAAGTCGACATATCGAATATATACATCTGTGTATGTATCGACTGGGTCGATAAGTACTGTCGGGAATAGAGAACAAACATAAGTATGAACATATCAAACCAGAGGATGTGTCGACGTGCTCGACATCTCGAGTATCTGTACTGTTAGATGTATCGACTGTGTCGATATATGGGACCCGAAGAGGGACTGGAAAATATGAACTGAAACAAACAGAGTCCAATCAACATATCTAGATGATCGATGTGTCGATCGTGTCCAGTGACGATGTATCGACAGTGTCGATATGTCGACCTGAAGCAGAAATAGTTTAACAAAATTAATGTATTTGTTATTAAAATCAAATATAAAATAGAATTTTTTAGACTTGGGAGATCATACAGTTGATCCTTAGGTCTGGACTAGACGTACACAGATTAGACAAGGACTTGATGTGATAATAACCTACCAATTATGATTTGAACATGTACATGGACAAAAGGAGTCGAGGGCGAACAAACCTGTTTTAATCACATACACACCCTATACATGAGGTAATGCACATATTACATTCATTTCCTAAAGATTCACAAATCACATCGCATACGAAATGAAATAAGTATATTCCAATACTATAGTGCAGACCTACATGTACATACAAGTATCTTGCATAAGATCAATCTAACAATCAAACAAGATCATGGATTGAAGGCAAGATAAAAGGTGATTCCAAAATATATTTCAAATGTGATATCAACTGGTGGTATCCCTTCACACATTTGAACATAACCTTGTGAGACTTGGAATCTAAGTCTACAATCCGGTGATGGCCTTTATCAAATCTGGTTTTAGTCTTGGGTGCCTTCCCATTTGATCTTTTGAATCAATATTTCCAGATTTTGTACCACAATGTTGTCCTAACGTAAGAGGCAAACATATTGGTACATGGCCACAAAGGATACTTGAAGGTCATTACCTTCATCAAGTTCCTTTACTCTATCCTCTTCTTCTCTTAGAGGATTTAGCTTGGACATTTTCAGTGGATGATCTTAGTACACACATTGGTAAAGATAGGTGGTGTCATCCACTGGGCTAGAAGAGGAAGTTTTTCAAAGGATTCTTTCAGCCTCTTTTATTGTTTCATATCTTTTAAATATGTATAAAGCATGTTATGAAACAACACTGATGAATGCTACAAGTGTATGGTTAAGTGTAATACCCTGCCCCAGATTAGGCGTGTTTTAGCTTAATAAACCTTGTTTAACCTGTTAATCTTGAAGATTATGGTTAGGGCTTTGAGGAAATCCCAGTTGTGGCCCAATCTGAGCTCAAAAGCTCAGTGATCCAGCTCGTCCACTTGAAGGGGCAAAACGGTAATTTACCGCTTCTTGTTATTATTTTTTATAAATTATGTTTTTATGTGATTTTTATTGGATGATAATATCCTCCTTAATAAAGGATTTGTATTTCTTATTTTAAAATAATTTTGTTTTCAGAAAATAGTATTTAAATCTGCCCGTCAAAACCCCGAAATGGAGTCATAATTATTTTAAATGATTTTGGAAATGAGATAAAATCCTAAAACTAGTATTTTGTGTTAGATCATTTTAAGAATGGTCTAGTTATTCTTTGACACCCCAAAATGAGGTCTCTAAATAGTTTTATTTAACATTTGTTTAATTAAGTAAATAGTATTAAATGATGGTTTTATTTTAAATCAATGGTTTTTAGTGAGAGTTAAATCTCCAAATTTTTATGGTGATTAGAGTTTTTAAAACCCAACTTATCTGTTAGGTGTGGATTAATTTTGTCAAGTCTTAAAAGTTTATTTTAGTTAAAAATCAGATTTTTATCAAATGAGGGGCATTTTTGCAAAAATCGGAAGTTGTGGAGGACTTATCTGCAACCAAACAGTAACTTGCCGGTTACTGTTGGGGACGTAAGAAGGGGCTCTGCATGCAGTGGCCAATGGCCTCTACCGACTGATAGGATTTTCTATAAATCCCAGCCTCCTCAGCTGGTTTGAACTCCCACAAAACCTTCTCTTCTCTCTCTCAGTTCCGGCTGCTGCTTGAAAACCATCCGATCACCTTCTCTGTTTTACTGTTTTTCAGTCACCAGTAGCTTAGAGGAAGTTTTTCCAAAGTTCAGATTTTCAGCTCGGGAACTCCAGTGAAGGTAACCACTGTGTTCCTTTTCAAATTCTAGGTGGTTTAGAATCAAGAAAAACCGGTTTTGGCCTTGATTGGAGTGAATAAAACCAGTTTGAAATCTAAGGAAAACCATGGGTTCTCTTGTATCCATGAGGTTTTGGTTTTAAAATCGGTTGGCCCAGTGAGCTTCAAAGCTCCAAACCATTCCCTCTGGAAAGAGGACTCCCAGAGGAATCCATCGGACCAGCTAGATGTGGAAACTGAATCTGGGAAACCCATTGTTTCCGGATTCGTATTTCATGTCATGTCTGCTGTTGCAGACAGTGGAGGAAGACGACTCTCGGAAGGTCTGAGAGTTGATCTTCGGACATTCCGAGGGTAACACCCTTCGGACATTTCGAAGACAACCCCTCGGACGTTCTGAGCTTCACCCGAAGCCCAGTAGCGCCCGAGGCTATCTCGACCCTGGCCGGATGTTCCAAGCAGAGCTCGGAAGGACCGAACCCACTCGGACGTTCATAGCCCTAACTTCAGATGTTCTGAGGTACCCAGACTCACCGAGACCCGTTTTCTTTGTTTTTCAGTTCGGAGGGACTTCGGATGACCCGAGACCCAATCTTCGGACGATCCGAAGTCAGACCCATGATATGAGATCAGTGACTAGTTTAGGTGTGGTTCGGGTGATCCGAAGCCACAGTACCTGGTTCCGAGGCATGTTTCGAGGGACCTAGTTTTTGAAGTGTAAAATGTTCTTGTTTGATGGTTATTTGATATGATGTGATGTTAGTACCTCATTATTAATTAAAATATGTACTAACCCTCTTTTCTTATTACTATAGTGTAAATACTATTGTATTCACTTCAGGCCGACTCTATTGGTCGGGCACTGAGTGATCTCACTTTCAGGCCGACACTATATTTGTTGGGCACTAAGTGACCTCGAGGCCTTACTCAAAATGTCAAATCCGGTCCTATCCAGAAGACAACCGAGAAGTGACCTGAGGAATCTAGACCTAACTCAATAAGTCAATTTACTCAATGCCTAGAAGACAATATGAGTTTTGGACCTGAGCACCTTTTTATTATATTATCTTGTGGAATATTATAATTTAGAAAGGATAGAAACCTAGTAGGAGACTAAATTACCATGTACCTTGGATATTTTTGGGAAATCGTAAGATTTCGAAATACTACTTATGTGTATGTATTTGATGCTATGTATATTGATTGTGCACTTGTCTGTTTATTTGAACAGAGACAGCGAAACCACACAGTTACGGTGAGGGAATTTAACTTTGCAGCTTGATGTAAACAAGTTTATTTGATATGGATATTGAGCAATGAGTGGTTTCAAATTTGATGAACCCACTCATGTGCCTAGACGTGATGCACTATGGTAAGAGTGCTTATGATGCTGATAAATGTTATGATCTTATGAATTGTGAAATACTGCTTTCACGTACCTTTTACTACTAAACCATCGCTGAGCTGAGTGTGTCGGTTATGTCTACTGGACCATGGGTGTCTACAGTTGCTGACTTAAGGGTGTCGGTACCGGCTATGGGAGAGCCGGAGATGTACTTGCAAGGAGGTATTTTGACCGTATCGGAACTTAATGCTATTGTTGTCAGTATAGTATCTAGGGGCTACGTTGGATAACAGTAGTAATGGAAAGATGATGAGAAAATGGAAAGACGATGATGAAACTTTACTTGATATTGTGAATTTTATTATCAAGCATGAGATATTATATTGCAACTGTTGATTATATACTAACATGTTGTTTACTTTAAAACTGCACTATTATATTTCCTTCACTGGGCTAGTTAGCTCACCCCACTCACGTTTCAGGAGATGAACCCGAGGAGGAGAACCCTCAGTTTGAAGCTTAGAGTGGATAAGTTACGGCGTTGCTTTGGGATTCCCACTGAGGGGAATACCCTTGTATTTGTGCTTTCTGGTTCTTGGAACCATTTTCTTTTGTCAAGTACCGAGTGTGGTACTTAGTGTGTGTTAATGTGATGTATTAAACTACTATGCTTCTGTAGTTACTCTGATGATGTTTTGAATGATAATTCAGTGTTAGATTCATGTGATCATGTTATGTGTCGTTGTTGTGTTTTTGTTGGTATCAGACTTATGGTACACGTTTGAGTCCACATGTTGGGATCATGTGTGACCTCTGGGCCCAACTGTTGATCCGGCCCAGTTAGAATGCTTGAGTTAGTTTATTTCAAAAAAAGAAAAAAAATCAGTCGCGTTCCGGGCCCACCCTTCAGGTCGGGGCGTGACAGCTTGGTATCAGAGCTTCGACTCAAACTCTAGGACTGTGATGGGCTACAACCTAGTTAAACTTGTCCCTATGTTAGGGGGACCAGGGATCATACCATGTTTGACCTATAGAGTGTTCGCGCATAAGTTGGCGACTTGTCCGGACAACTTCTATTACCTTGGTGTTGATGCAAGATCTTCTTCGAAAGATTAGATTAGAGTGTGTCGGAGTTTCGTGGAGATTTTGTTTTGAAAGGGTTGAGTCTTGTCTTGTTGTTTTGTTGGGTTTTTTTAAACCCTACCAGTCCTTATGATTGCAATGCTTTTGAATGATTTCTAATGTATTTTACAAACTTGTGTGATTTTGCCTTAATAAGTTCCTTAAAATGGTTAAGTGATATTTACAAGTGTAAATAACAGATGTCAGGACCCAATGCTAATGAAACCAACTACCGTGGGAGGAAGGACTGGTCTTCCACCCCGTGACCTACCCAATGAGGCCGTTCGAGCGGCGGTTGAAGCATTTCAGCAGATAGCTGAAAACATGCAACGCCCGCCAATCCGTACGCCAGGAGGAGAGAGCCACCTCGGCTCTTAAAGAGTTCAAGCGACTGAACCCGACAAGTTTCTCGGGGACAGAGGACCCTAGCGCAGCGAGGAACTAGCTGACTCAGATTAGCCGGATCCTTAACACCCTGGTTATTGCCGACGACTTGTGAGTGACCTTGGCGGCAGTACCAGTTGGAAGGAAACGCTTACGAGTGGTGGGAAGCGAAGAGCTTGGTTCGTAACCACGAGCCAATGTCGTGGGAAGAGTTCTTTGCAGCCTTTTTGGCCCGTTACTTTCCAAAGACTGTGCAGGAGGCGAGGAAGAGAGAGTTCCTCAACATCCAGCAAGGATCCGACTCCGTGGTACAATATGCCATGCGCTTCATCGACTTGTTGCAGTTCATACCTTGGATTGCTGCAAACGAAGAGGAAAAGATTCAACATTTTGAGAATGAACTCCGACCGTTTCTGCAACGGCAAGTGGCCAGCATAGTTTTCGACACTTTGAAGAGATCTTTGATCGAGCTTCGAAGGTAGAAATAGTGGACACTATCGACCAGAGTGTCAACAACTCCCAGGAACCTTCTTCCAACAAGGAGGCCAAGTTTAACCAGCAGAAGTAGTTCTGTAAGAAGAGGCCTTTCTTCAAGAAGAGCAAGCCTAACACAGGACAGTCGAGTCGGTTTGACTCCTGGCGATTTGTGTGCTTCACCTGCAGCCAGCTTGGGCACATTTCCAAGTTCTGCCCGTCAGGAGGAGAGAAGGCGTGCCATCATTGCAAGCAGACCGGACACCTGCGTAAGGGATGCCCCTATATCGATGGAGCTGCACCTTCGCAAGGAGCACGAGCTCCTTTTTCTGTGGCACAACCGTCTGTTGGTCAAGGTTCTCAGCAGACCTCCAGAGACTCGGTGGCACCAAGGAACGGACCACCTCAGAATGGTCATGGGGAGGACAAGGACGTCCTCTGACCACTCAGGAGAGAGTCTACACGATTGAGACTCAGAAGGAAGAGCCAGTGGAGAATACTGTGTTGGAAGGTATCCTTAATCTTTTTAGTTTTTTGGCTCAAGTGCTTTTTTATACCGGTGCTTCGCATTCCTTTATTTCTAGAACTTGTTGTGATAGATTGGGTTTGAAACCGGTAGAAGTAGTTAATCCACTAATGGTAGTATCACCCTTGGGTAAGAAGGCTTTGGTGAACCAGATGTGTGGATCTTGTGTTTTGAAGATTAGCGGTGTAGAGTTGTCCTATGATTTTCTTGTGTTGGAAATGACGGACTTTGACATCATCCTTGGTATGGATTGGTTTTCAATTTTTGAGGTTTTGATAGATTGTTTTCAGAGGAGAATTCGTGGGGTCTCCTCAACCAATGAAAGGTTTATGGAGAAGTTGGTACCCTATGAAAAGATGAGAGTCACTTTTCTCTGGCCTTAGGGCGTATCCTAGTAGTGTGGTGGCTAGCATGGGTTGGAAAGATGTAGGTGGTGTAGGGTCTGTTACTCCTCGGGTGGTAGGTGAGTTTATGGATGTGTTTCCTGACCAGTTGGCTGGGCTACCTCCACGCCGAGAGATAGAGTTTGTTATAGACCTACAGCTAGGAACATCTCCAATTTCCATGGCACCTTATCGGATGACAGCGATAGAACAGAGAGAGCTAGCTACGTAGGTAGATGAGCTTCTTAGACTTGGTTTTATCCGTCAGAGCAACTCGCCGTGGGGCGCACCTTCTCTCTTTGTGAAAAAGAAGGATGGATCGATGAGGATGTGTATAGATTACCAGCGGCTTAACCAAGTAACTATTAAGAATAAGTATCCGTTGCCTAGAATAGATGACCTCTTTGATCTTTTGAGAGGATCGAGATGTTTTTCGAAAATCGATTTGAGGTCGAGTTACCATCAGTTGCGGATTCGAGAGGAAGACATTCCTGAGACTACTTTCCAGACGCAGTATGATTTGTACGAGTTTGTGGTGATCCTTTTGGTTTGAGGAACGCGCCAGCCATGTTTATGGATTTGAATCGCGTGTTCCAACCTTATCTACGAAAGTTTGCGACAAGTTTTGAAGACATCGAAGACTCAGAGGACCTAACTTTTTGAAGAAGTGCCAGTCAAGATTCTAGGACACCGGACTCAAGAGCTCAAGAGGAAGTCTATTCCTCTAGTACGAGTGTTGTGGCAACATCGCGACGTGCAACACGAGATGTGGGAACCAGAATTGGCGATACGGAATCTGTACCCTGGCTTGTTCACAGGCCAAAAGGGTATAAGTTTGTTTTAAATTTCGGAACGAAATTTCTTTTAGGGGGTACGATATAATACCCTACCCCAGATTAGGCGTGTTTTAGCTTAATAAACCTTGTTTAACCGGTTAATCTTGAAGATTATGGTTAGGGCTTTGAGGAAAGCCCAGGTGTGGCCCAATCTGAGCTCGAAAGCTCAGTGATCCAGCTCGTCCAGCTGGAGGGGCAAAACGGTAATTTACCGCTTCTTATTATTATTTTTTATAAATTATGTTGTTATGTGATTTTTATTGGATGATAATATCCTCCTTAATAAAGGATTTGTATTTCTTATTTTAAAATAATTTTGTTTTCAGAAAATTGTATTTAAATCCGCCCGTCAAAACCCCGAAATGGAGTCATAATTATTTTAAATGATTTTGGAAATGAGATAAAATCCAAAACTAGTATTTTGTGTTAGACCATTTCAAGAATGGTCTAATTTTTCTTTGACACCACAAAATGAGGTCTCTAAATAGTTTTATTTAACATTTGTTTAATTAAGCAAATAGTGTTAAATGATGATTTTATTTTAAATCAATGGTTTTTAGCGAGAGTTAAATCTCCAAATTTTTATGGCGATTAGAGTTTTTAAAACCCAACTTATCTGTCAGGTTGGATTAATTTTATCAAGCTTCAAAAGTTTTGTTTTAGTTAAAAATCAGATTTTTATCAAATGAGGGGCCTTTTTGCAAAAATCGGAAGTTGTGGAGGACTTATCTGCAACCAAATAGTAACCTGCTAGTTACTGTTGGGGACGTAAGCAGGGGCTCTGCATGCAGTGGCCAATGGCCTCTACCGACTGATAGGATTTTCTATAAATCCCAGCCTCCTCAGCTGGGTTGAACTCCCACAAAACCTTCTCTTCTCTCTCTCAGTTCCAGCGGCTGTTTGAAAACCAGCCGATTACCTTCTCTGTTTTACTGTTTTTCCGTCACCAGTAGCTTAGAGGAAGTATTTCCAAAGTTCATATTTTCAAGAATAAATATCATCTACGTCGAATTGACGACTTGTTCGATCAACTTAGAGGATCCAGTCATTTCTCTAAGATAGATCTCATGTCGGGATATCATCAGATCAGAGTCAAGGATGAGAATATAGAGAAAAAAGCTTTTAAAAATCGGTATGGATTGTATGAATATGTGGTGATGCGTTTTGGACTAACCAATGCATCGGCAGCGTTTATGGATTTGATGAATCGAATCTTCCATCCTTATTTAGAAAAAATTGTAATCGTCTTAATTGATGACATTCTCATTTACTCTACAAGCAATAAAGAACATGCCAAGCACATGCGAATCGTACTGGACCCATTGAGAAACAACAAATTGTTCGTAAAAGCTAAGCAATTGTGAGTTTTGGACGTCCGAGGTGAATTTTCTTGTACACGTAGTAACAGCAGAAGGGATAAATGTAATACCCCAGATTTTCAGTTTATAAATATTTACGGTTTTTGCCATTGAAATTGTGAATTAATGAATATGAACCTTAGATGGGTAAATGTTGGGTCAATTGCCCAAATAAGACCCAACGGATGGTAGATGTGGATCAATGGAAATAAATGGGTAAGAATTATTTAATTGGGTCAAGATTGCCAATTGGGTCAAAAGTCCAATTGGGACCCAATGGATCATATATGAGCTAGTTAGAAGTAAATGGGTAAGGCTTGATAATTGGGTCAATTGGTCAATTAAGACCCAACGGATGTTGTATATGGTTCAAGTGAATCAAATGGGTGAAGTTTTATTTAATTGGGTCAATGATTATTTGGGTCAAAAGACCCAATTGGGACCCAATGGGTCGTGGTTGACTTGTTTGACCATTGGGTGAGCTCAAGATTAATTGGGTTAAGTTGAATTAAATGTTTGAGTTTGGATGGAGTTGAATTAAATGATTGAGTTTTGGAGGAGATGAGTTTAATGGTGGAGTTGAATTTATTGGCTGAGTTGCATTAAAATGATGAGTTAAATGGGTGAGTTAAGTCATATGAGTTGGATGGGAAATTATGGAGATATTTATCTCAAAGGAGTGAAGTGTGAAGTTGAAGGGTTGTAGTTTCAAATTTAAAACCACTCCACACGTTGGAATGCATGGGAGGTCATCTCATGCATGTAACTCCTACATAAGTAATGAATGGAGGTGGCGGTTTTGTGGAGTTACATATGGTGAGAGGTTGTATTTCAAATTCAAAATATTATGCACGTTGGAATTGCATGAGAGTTTATTTTATGCATGAAACTCCAAAGGGACAGCCAATGGAAGGATGGTTTAGCACATGGGAGTTTCATTTCAAGATGAAACCCCCACATGAAGATTTGAATGATGAGTGGAGGAGTTCTTATTTCAAATTCAAATAAGAATTAAAGGGGAGTTGGATGGTTGGGTGGTCCAAAGACTAAGACAAAACCGTTGGGCTCAAGGAGTTTCATCTCATGGATGAAACTCCCACATGGGCAACTAATATAGAGTGGCAGTTACACAAGGCCAACAAAGGCTAGCCGTTGTAGCCTATGGGAGTTTCATTTCAATATGAAACTCTCACATGGAACCTTAATGAGAGAAGGATGATGGGAGCAAAGGATACACCAAGATAATCATTGGAAGCCGTTAGGTGCCTTGGGAGTTTCATCTCAAGGATGAAACCCTCAAGGGAGGCATTAAGGAATGGAGTCACAAATGGGTTCACACATGGAGAAGGTTGCCCCAAGGCAGCCCAAGAGCCAAAAACCGTTGGAGGGTTTCATCTCAAGGATGAAAACCCCAAATGGAATAAGCGAAGGAGATGAATGCAAATGGGAGTTACAAGTGGTGCCACCAAGAGACACCACCATGGGCTGAATTTCATTAACCAAAGGAATTTTCATTATAGTCTCTCTCTCTCTCTCTCTCTCTCTCTCTCTCTCTCCCTCCCTCCCTCCCTTAGCCGTTTTTCACCTCTCAAGACAAAGAACATTGGCTAGTTGTCTCTCACACAAATCAGTCCTTGGTCGATCACTCCACCAAGACAAAGTGGACTTAGAGCAAAGGAGTTGCATCTCAAGGTTTATCACTCTCATCCAAGGCCAAGTTTTTTTTTTCTCTCTCTCTCTCTATCTATCTCTTTCTCTCTCTCAAATCAATATCTTGGCCGAACAAATTTAAGGAGTTTCCAGCAAGGTTAGGCTCGGCTAAAGGACAAGAAAGAAGGAGAAGATCAAGAAGGAGTGAAAGAACCGGAGGAGTCGCGGTATTGGTAAGTGCACCATAACCATTTGTTAAATAAAATGGATAGGGAAACATGATTCGGCCATTGTATGGCCGAACCTATCAAGGGTTTAAATTATGGATAATGATATTTAAAAAGGGTAGAACATGGATCATAGGGTTCGGCCACTTTGGATGGCCGAACCCCACGAAAGGACTTGGTTATTTTTATGGGTTTTGAGAGATAAAAACCATACCATGTTATGAAGGTTTTAAAGATGTTTTAAATGGAGATAAGGTTAGGGTTTTGGGTCGGCCATTGCATGGCTGAACCATAAGGTTATTATGGCTAAGGTACTAAGCATGAACTATGTATAAATATTGGAATGTTTGAATCAAGAAAACCACACATGGCCGAACCCCATGGACCATTTTTATGGGTTAATTGGAGTTAAGAACATGGTTGGAAATTATTAATGGTTATATGCTTTAGATTAAGGAATCACATATGGTTATCTTGGGACTTAGTATTAAGTAAGTAATCAGCCATCATAGATGATGGAAAAAGGGACAAAAAAATCAATATGGTGAGGTTCGACCATGTAGTATGGCCGAACCCCACTAATGGTTATTTGGTGGACTTAGTTTCTTTTGAAGTGGTTAACTTGTAATATAATTGTTCAAATAAAAATGGAGACTTATGTATGAAGGATTAAAGGATCAAATTTAAGATGGTGAGGTTCAGCCATGTTGTATGACCGAACCCCACTAAGGAGGATTTTATGGACATTGGTGGTTAGCAATATTAAGCAAGGGTTAAACCAATGGCAAAAACCGTAAATACAAGTTAGAATCTAAATATGGAATGAAAAGATCAAAAGACCTGAAAGAGAGGCCAAAACCAAAATGGTGAGGTTCGGCCATGTTGTATGGCCAAACCCCACGAAGGTATGTTTGGTAGATTGAGGTTTTTAAATACGTCATGTGGATGTATTGGTTAAATAAAAATGGAGATCAAATTAAAGTGGGTGAGGTTCGGCCATGGTGTATGGCCGAACCCCACAAGGTGGTGTTTGATCTTAGACTTAGTTAGAAACCAAATGGGATATGTGTTTGACTCATTGACATGTAACAAAGTAATGGGACTTCTTGAACGGTGAGCAATCGTGAACAGGTGACGGTTTAAGAAGAGCGGACTTTTTAAGTGACTTTTGTATAGGTTTCCTACCTCTTTGTAACCACGATTTATACTTGCTGTTTTTATGTTGATTTTTATGAGATATGAGCTAAATTATTATGTTTCAAAAAGGACTTGAATGCTAATATTTATTTACAAATGGCATGTATTCATTGACATCTCAAGCATAGCATAGGGTGATGGTTATGTAACCGGAGGGTCCACACTCCGTTGGGGCGTCCGAAAAACCTATGTGGTGGTACCTTGATGATCAGAATCCCATCAGGAGGAAACCGGAGGGTCCACACTCCATCGGGGCGTCCGAACAACCTATGTGGAGGTATCTTGATGATGAGAATCCCATCAAGAGGAGGCTTATACTTGTGATGGGTGGGACTCATTACATTTGCATACATACATAGCATTGTTTTTGTAAGATTTTGATGATCATGTATTATTATGTTATAGCATGTTTTATACTAATCTTGTGGTAGCCCTAATCGGAACACCTACTGGGCGTGTTGTTCTAACGCCCTATTTCTATCCTTTGTGGATGACGCAGGAAAGGGAAAGGTCGAGGATCGCGAAGGAAACCAAGCATAGGAGCTTGGGCATTTGAATGGATTTATTTATGGATATTTTGTTTAAGTTTACATGGACATGTAATTTGTTAGTTAGATGTCGGCATGTAATAACTTAGTTAAATATTTGCTATGGTTTGGAATGGTTTGAATGAATGTTCAGTTTAAGGTAATTTTGGATATATGACTTGTACTTTGGTATCTAAAATGGAGTAGTCTTAGGTTCTATTATAACCCGCAGTTAGATTAAGTATATTCCGCAAGTTTTAATTGGTACTATGTGTGAATCGTTTTTCATGGACTTAGTCCATACACACATAGGTTTGGCCAGTTAAGGGTCGGACTTTAGAAGTCCGGACTTAACTCGCGTCGTGACACTCCGCTCTTATCACTTTTGTTTATTTTAAAAAAAAAATAGACTCTGATTTCTAGTGAAAAGGGCGAGGTGTTACAATAAAGGTGGGTCCAGTGAAGGTAGCAGCAGTGAAGGAATGGAAACCTCCTAAGAATGTTACCAAGATCGGGAAGTTTCCTTGGGATGGCACGGTATTATCGGAAGTTCATTTTGGACTTCTCAGAGATTGCGGCCCCACCCACCCGATTGGCTCAGAAATGAGTCAAATTTGAATGGATAGATCTATGCAACAGGAGATTTGAAGAACAAAAAGGAAGACTCACTACGGCCCCTATCTTAATCCTCCCAGAAAGAGGGAAGGATTATATAGTGGAATGTGACGCGTCAGGTGAAGGACTTGGATGCTCACTCTCCCAAGGTCCACATGTGGTTTTGTTAGTGCCTCGGCTTGGCCAAGTCCCTACGTTTGTCAATTCCATGACTCGGAAAGAAGCACTTGCTAGAAGCTTGAAGACCCAAGGAGATCAAGAGTAAAGATCATGCTCCACCTAATTGAAACTCATCATTATGGCAATCACAAAATACGTATTATGGCTATAGATGACTTTAGGTGGTACACACACCTTAGAGAGGACTATCCTTAGTCTTAGTGGAACAAATAGTTAAATCATAAAAAGCCTAGAAATGAAGCTTAATAGTGAATTGGAACCCAACTTGGAAATATGTATTTGGTTTCACTCTCAACTTGTAACGCCCGCCCATTTTCACCATATTTCAGAGTCTATTTTTTTTTTGAATTATATCCAAGTGACAACGGCGCGGACGTCACGACGCGAGTTAAGTCCGGACTCATAAAGCCCGGCCCTTAACTGGCCAACCCTACGCGTGCGCGGAACGAAGTCCAAGAGTACGGTTCACGCGTAGGAAGTAAGCTAGCGGAACATAATTACATGCGGAACATTATACTAGACACTATCCTACCGTTTTTAGATAGAAGGGAAGATACAACATGAAATTACCAAAATACCCCCATGTTCATGGTTATGTCTCAAACGTTAACGTACAGAGTTTTCATCCAGGCCATAGTAAGAAATCCAAAATTATTACAATTCAACAAGCTAGGCTACTTGTGTTACAATATTTCCAAAATAAAACTTTGATAAATAAAGCAGCCGCTTTCCCACGCCCCTAAGCCTGACTCCCGTCACGTCCACTGTTTCCTCCGTCTCCTGTATCACCAGCTAGGGTGGAAGTAGGGCGTTAGTCAACGAGCCCAGTAGGACTCCAAGTAGGGCTAGCACATGGATTAGTAATAACAAGCATACTGATAGCAATATAATGAAACCATACGATGAATGTCATGCCATGGGTGTCTATGCCATGTGTCCCACCCATAATCTACATCATCATGAAATATCATATCCCCCTTGACGGCAAATCCTCGTCAAGGTGTCCCCATGTTTGCTTCTTGGTCGCCCCGACGGAGCATGGACTCCGGTGATACCATATCAATGTCCCCATGTCTGTTCTCGGTTGCCCCGACGGAGCATGGACTCCGGTTATACCATATCAATATCCCCATGTCTGTTCTCGGTCGCCCCGACGGAGCATGGACTCCGGTTATACCATATCAATATCCCCATGTCTGTTCTCTGTCGCCCCGATGGAGCATGGACTCCGGTTTGTTTATTTTTTTCCGCCCATGCCATGCATGAGATGTAGTGCATTATCCTATGTAATATATATATACATTTCATATCCATAATATAAAACTCATAGGATAGGAATATAATCCATAGCATATAAAATACCGTCCATAGCATTTAGAATATAATCCATACCATATAAAATCCATGTAATAATAAATCATATAATTTCCAAAATCAAATACGGAAAGCATCACATACACATAATCCACGGCTTACAAAAAGGTAGGAATCCTACCAAATACTGATAACGTCCTTTTTCGTTCTCGTCCGATAATTCGGGTCGCCGTTCGCGTACCTTTGCGATGTGCCGATACCTTATTATACATTTCCCAAGTTAGTCTATATCTTATCCACGATTAAGTCTCTAACTGATCATAAACCTATGTTCATTAGTGATCTTTAACCACATTATAAGATTACTATAATCAGCCCTTATCTTGGCCTCTTTTTCCATTAATTTCAACACGTATATAATTCAATCCATAACTGATCTATACACCCGGATCCATTAATGACTTACCAATCATGTCATAGGATCATTAAAATCAGTCCCTTTAATTTAATATCATCTCCATTTATCTTATCGGATTGGTAGTGTCTTAGAAAATATTCAAAAACTGTACATTTCAATTCAGTCGACTGAATCACATATTCAGTCGGCTGATTTTGAATCAAATTGTCTGTTTGTCTCACCAGTTCAGTTTCAGTCGACTGAATTATACATTCAGTCGGCTGAAACATGGTTCATACTCTTTCAGTCGACTGAATCACAGATTCAGTCTGCTGATTTTGAATCAGATCGTCTGTTTGTCTTGCCAGTTTATTTTCAGTCGACTGAAATACACATTCAGTCGGCTGAACTATCAACCATCCGTTTACGTGTTTAATAAGCAATCCTTCAGTCGACTGAATTATATATTCAGTCGGCTGAAACTTCCAGAACCCTTTTCTTGTCCGAGACGTTTGTGTTCAGTCTACTGAATCACAAGATTCAGTCGGCTGAAACTCTCAGAAACTCCTTTTGTTTTCAGCCATCATTAGTTCAGTCGATTGAAACTCTAGTTCAGTCGGCGGAAACTCCCAGAAACTCGTTTCTGGTTCATTCATTATCTGTTTAGTCGACTGAATATCTGATTCAGTAGACTGACTGTTTCGTCAGTCCTTTCCATTGCATGTTTTGTACTTCCTTCCCTCTCGATTTCTCTTAAAAGAGCCATAACGGCATGTTTGGAAATACTTACAATCTTTGGTTTTCCCGGTTGTCTCTTGCTCCTCTTGTTCCTTAGCCTTTCTCCTTCTTCTTCCTCCTTGATACTCGGCCAATGGTGAGCTTGATTAAGGTAAGGTCACCAAGGTTTGGTTCGGCCAAGGTGTAGCAGTTTTGAGAGGGAAAAACGGAGGAGAGAATGGGAAAATATCACACGTCTTGGGTCTTAGGAGTGATCAACCAACTCCTAGCTTCTCCTTTCCTTCTTTTGAACTTCCTTTCTCTTCTTTTCTCCTTAGTGTTTTCTTTGGAAGAGAGGGAGGACGGTTTGGAAAGGAGAGGAAGAGAGTGAGAGAGATGGGTGTGATGATTGGTTTGACTCTCTCCACCAACCAAGTATGGAGGGAGGTATGGGCTTGCATGCCCCCATTTTTAGGGTCTTTGTCTCTCTAGTGGAGGTGGTTGGGGATGAGTTTGAGTCCCAACTCAATCCAATGAGTTTGGTGAGTCCAGTAAGATGGAAACCATCTTGACTCACCCATTTCCTATGTGACTCACTTAATTATTTAATTTATTATTTAACTTAGCCCCTTTTATTTTATAATTTAATTACTATTTAATTCCCTTCTATTCCTTCATGAATCCACCCATGGTTGACCAAGTCAACCATGGTGGTCGGCCCCACCAACTTCTTGGTCCATCGGGTCACATATGGCTCTTTGACCCAATTTGGCTATCTTTGACCCAATTTGGCTATCTTTGACCCAATTACTTACCATTGACCAATTAAATGTATTAATTCCAATTCATGGTTTATTGGGTAAACGTTGGGCCCATGGCCCAATTAAATTTATTTCCTTACTATTTACCTTGGAGTTTGAATCAATTTGATCCGTTGGGTCCCACACGGTTATCGGGCCCACTTTGACCATCATTGATCCTTTTGATGGATCTCATCAAATCCATGGTCCATTGGACCATGCTTGGGCCTTTGTCCATATTTTGATCCAGTTAACATCCATGACATCAAAATTTCCATTTTTCCATTATTAAAACAAATAATTGCCATATATATATATATATTGATTTAAAAATTCGGGCTATTACACAACTCAACCAGTCGTTCTCACCGACCCCTCAGTGGAGACAGGATCAATCCATCGTGGTCAAAGACTAGTCAACCATATTGCATAGGTTCTGGATCATTAAACTGTCATTTGGGAAATCCTTTGATCTAGAGTTGTAATGGCCCAGAATTTTTAAATCAATAAAAATGTGGCTATTATTTATTTTAATGATGGAAATTGGGAAATGTAACGCCCGCCCCATTTTCACCCCCTTTCCGAAAATCAGAGTCTATTTTTTTTTTTTTTTTTGAAATAGAAGAGTGAGATTACCTTTTATTTTCCATAGGTTTTCTACATCTTTACAATGTATTTCCACTTATTCTTCAAAGGCCTTCTCATTATCTTTTAGCTTAATGTTTTCATTATTAGAGGCTTTTAATTGAGAGGTGAGTTGTGTGTTTTCATATTTTGCACTTTCAAGTTGGCTTGACAAATTTAGATTTTCACTTTTAGCCTTATCTAGTTTCTTTGCCAACTTCTCACTCTCAAGGTACAAGGCATTGAAAGAGGATTGAAGATCATCATCTTCATCACTACCACTTTCAATATCCACCACTGTATCAATTGTGGGAGCATCCTCATTTTGTAATATTGAGGCCACAAGGACTTTATGGTTTTCCTCCTTGACTTGGGTCTCCTCTGTAACGCCCGGCCCTTTTTCACCCGCTTTCCGAAAATCAGAGTCTATTTTTTTTTTTGAAAATAGAAGAGTGAGAGAGGGCGCAGACGCCACGACGCGAGTTAAGTCCGAGCTTCTAAAGCCCGACCCTTAACTGGCCAACCCCACAAGTGCGCGAAACTAAGTCCACGAGAATGGTTCACACGTAAGAAGTAAGCTCGCGGATTATAATCATTGCGGAACATGATAATAGAGTCTATCCTACCGGTTTTTAGATAAAAGGGAAGATACAACATTAAATTACCAAAATGCCCCTATGATCTTATTTATATCACCAAATGTAATTGTCCATAAGTAACGTCCAAACCATCGCAAGAAATGTAAATTTATACAACCCAACAAGCTAAGTTACTTTAAAATTACATCTCCAAAATATAAACGTAAATAAACTAAGACTGCGCTTCCCAAGCTCCTAAGCTTGGCTCCTGTCATGTCCACCGCTTCCGCCATCCCCTGCGTCATCAGCTAGGGTAGAAGTAGGGCGTTAGTCAACGCGCCCAGTAGGACTCCGAGTAGGGCTAGCACATGGATTAGTGATAACACGCATACCGATACAATAAAATATAACAAAATAAGCATGTAATGAATGCTATGCCATGGGTGCCTATGTCATGTGTCCCACCCATCATCCGTATGATCATACAATGTATTGTCCCCATGTTTGCTTCTCGGTCGCCCCGACGAAACATGGACTCCGGTTATAGAACTATCCCCATGTTTGATTCTCGGTCGCCCCTACGGAGCATGGACTCCGGTTATAGCCCTCAAGCTATCCCCATGTCTGATTCTCGGTCTCCCCGACGGAGCATGGACTCCGGTTTCATTATTTTCCCGCCCATGCCATGCATGAGATGTACGTGCATTATGCTATGTAGTACATAGATAAACCATAATTTTGATATACCATACATAGCCATATAATGCATAATGTTAAAATATAATCCATATGATTCATAACTTAAAACTCATCATAAGATAAATCATAATCATAAATCCATCATAAGCCAAATCAAAATAATCTAAAATACCATCACATATCCATCTCTTACAAAAAGGTAGGAATCCTACCGAATACCACGTAGCGTTCCGTTACGCTTTCCGTTTGATAATCCGGTCGCCGATCGGGTACCGTTTACGACGTCCCGATACCTTATTACATTTACCGAATTAGTCCATACGTTATCCATGATTAAGTTCCTAACTGATCATAACCCTAGACCCATTCAATGATCCTTAAGTATATTACAAGTTTATCAAAAATCGGTCCTTAACTTAGCCCATTATCCATAGGTTAAAACACATACATAAATCCAATTTCTTTGGCCATTTAAATACTCTAATTGCGAACCTAAACGCAGCAACTATCCGTTCCACTTAATCATTCATAATGCATTCGATTTCATGTCTAATCCACATAGGGTTCGGCCATGTACCATGGCCGAACCCATGGTTCTTCAAAGTGGCTAATAATTACCATTTTGCCACTCTCTCCTCTATGATTAATCATTCACCCACTTATGTCTATTTTAAGTCTAAATTTCATCCATAACTTAGACCCATTTATAATTCCATAACATATCCAAAATCTGCCACCTATTGTTTAATTTTGAAAAACATTTAATCCCCATATGTCCTTTCACATTTGGCCCTAAATGTGGCCCACAAAGGGATCATGGGTTCGGCCATACACCATGGCCGAACCCATGGTACCCTATCTCCCTTCTTTTGGGTCCATTTTGTCTCATTTAATCCTATCACCAATGAATTTAATTTATTCATTTAAGTCCTCATAATCATCCCATTTAAAACCTCACATATCATTTTCATAAATCCATTAAAATCTAGCATTCTTCTACATCATTTTCCATTTATTAAAACCACTAATCACCACCCTAGGGTTCACCTTCATGGATGCCATTTTCAAAGACTAATGCTTTGTCCCAAAAATAATCCATTTTAAAATCACTTACCATACTCATAATTTTCAAACTTTAGAAAACATTAACCATTGAGCATCTAAGAGCCCTAACCTTCATAGATCACTAACCATGGGATTCGGCCACCTTGTATGGCCGAACCCTATAGTTCATGATTTCTTTAAAACATCATACCCCCATTTGAATTAAATCATCTATTTACATCACCATTTTCATCCCATTTAAACATCACATTCTATACTCAATAAATCAATTTAAATCTATTATTTTTCTCCATTATCTTTAAACCTTATAATCTTAATAAATTACCCATATTTACCATGGGGTTCGGCCATGCTACATGGCCGAACCCTATGGTCATCCATTCATTCCATTCTATGCCTTTAAACCCTATTTTAAATCACTTGAAAACTAATTATCATAAATCATTCTCCAACATTTTAAACCTTCTAACCTTAATAAAATCATCAATTACTTTGCATTTAGGAAACCTAACCTCTTCTCCATATTTTCCATACTTCCATCATCCATCATTTAATATGCCACCATGGGGTTCGGCCATGCTACATGGCGGAACCCTATTGCCCAAAGTTTCCTCACAAATCCATAACAATTATTTTAAATACTTAACATCCCTAATCCATTCCTCCACTTTATCCATTCCTTATCCTACCATTGGAAGGATTTTTAAATTCAAAGCCTATGATGGTTTGGCCACCATCCAATCCAAGGAAATGGATTCCAAAACTTAAAACCCTAAATAAATTAAATTTCTTGTTTAGAACATACTTACGATCCGACGACTCCTCCGGTCTTTGTCGCTCCCTGTCGACTTCCTTGGCCTCCTTTCTTCTTCCTCTCCTTGTTTGATCGGCTAGATGTGCTTGGTCAATGGTGAAATATGCTTGGATCGGCTATGGTAGATGGGGTTAGATTGAGAGAGGGAGAGGGGAAGGTGATGGAAAAGAAGATGTTAGCCTTTGATCTTGAAGGGGTGGACCAAGGCTTGCTCTCTCCTTCTCTTTTCTTCTCTTCTTCTTCTAAGTTTTCTTCTCTTTTTCTTTCCTCCACTGCATGGGACGGTTTTTGAGAGTGGGAGGGAGAGAGAGAGTGAAAAATGTTTGTTTGAAATGAGATGGAGATGGTTGGAGTAGCCTTCACTCAAACATTAACTTCCTCACCAACCAAGCATGGGCTAGCTTGACTTTGGTGGTGGTGGTTGAGACCCAACCACCAAGCATGGCTCCCTTGTCCTCTTTGACTTGTCTATGTTGACCCTAATTAATCAACCTAATTAGTTAAGTTAAGTCCTCACTTAGGTTAATTAATTTTCATCCAATTTAATTCCATTAAATTATCTATCTAATAAATCACCCATGGTTGACCAAGTCAACCATGGTGGACGGCCCCCACCTTAGTCTTCTTAAATTTATCCATGGTTGACCAAGTCAACCATGATGGTTGGCCCCACTTTTTCCTTGGTCCACATGCCACCTCAATGGCTGAGGTGGAGGTGGGCCCCATTTGGCCATATTACTTAATCTTGATACATCTTAACTTAGATAGTTTTATAATTATCTAATCCATTTAATTTATCTTAATTGGATCACCATTGGGTCCATGGCCCAATTATATTTTGTCTTTCCCATTTATTTTAGGGCTTACCTACTTTGGCCCAAATTGACTATCTTGACCCAATTACTTACCATTGACCCATTAATTGTATTAATTCCAATTCATGGTTTATTGGGTAGACATTGGGCCCATGGCCCAATTAAATTCCCTCCTTACCTTAGGCTTACCTCAATTGGGTCCATTGGGTCCCAAATGAGTATTGGGCCCAATTTGACCATCCTTGACCCGATTAGTTCTCATTGACCCATTAAATGGATTTCATCCAATCCATGGCCCATTGGACCATTCTTGGACCCTTGTCCCAACTTTTGATCCATTTGGTATTCCATCATGTTAAAATTCAAATTAAAATCAATAAATGCCAAATATATATTGATTCGAAAATTCGGGCTATTACAGGAAATTTGATGGAGTAGATGGTAAATGGATCAAAAGTTGGACAAAGGCCCAAGTGTGGCCCAATGGACCATGGCTTGGATTTAAATTCATTTAAAGGGTCAATGATAGTCAATTGGGCCAAGGATAGTCAAATTGGGCCCAATGCACATCCGGGACCCAATGGGTCAAAATGATTTAAGCTCTAAGGTAAATGGATAGGAGGGAATGTAATTGGGCCATGGGCCCAATGGAGATCCAATTAGTTGGAAGGGATTGAATAAATTAATGTGAAAAATCACCTAAGTTAATTTTAATTAGATCAAGGTGACATAGCCAAATGGGACCCACCTCCACCTCACCAAGTGAGGTGGCGTGTGGACCAAGGATTGGTGGGGCCGGCCACCATGGTTGAATTGGTCAACCATGGGTGTATGCATGAAGGGAATTTAAGCAAATGGAATTAAGTTAAGTGGAAATTAATTAACTTAACCTAATGATCCAATTTAATTAATTAATTAAGCTAATAAAAAAGGTGGTCAAAGATGGAAGACCAAAAGCCATTTTATCTTTAACAGCAACGTTGGCTTGGTGGTGGTTATCCCAACCACCACCATAAAGCATGGAAAATATCTTATGGGTTGGTGGGAAAGTTAATGGTTGTGTGTAAATTAAGTAATCAAAAGGATAAGATGAGTTTTCATCTCATTCTCTCCATTTTCACTCTCATTTCACTCTTTTCCTCTTTTGCACTCTCAAAGCCGTCCCTCACACACCCAATGGAGAGAGGAAGAGAACTAAGAAGAGAAGAAGAGAAGAAGAGAAGAAGAGATGAAAGAAGTGCAAGCATGGTCCACCACTCCAAGATCAAAGCATGGGATCTTCTTTCTCACCATCTCCTCCTCTCCCTCTCTCAAACCTAACCCTACCTTAGCCGACCTAAGCTTTGATGTTTTTCCATTGATCAAGCATCTTGGCCGACCAAAGATCAAGAAGAAGGAGAAAGGAGGCTAAGGAAATCAAGAGGAGAAAGAAAAGCCAGAGGAGACGTCGGATTGTAAGTAATTCCTAAACAAGAGATTTGAATTTTTAGGGTTTAAGATTTGGGATCCATTCTTATTAGATTTGATGGTGGCCAAATGATCATAGGCCTTGGATCTCAAATCCATCCCATGGAAGGATGAAAAATGGACAAAACCCTAATGGGTAAATTAGGGTTAAGAAAAATAAATGGATTAAGGACATTATGTAATTAAATTATTTAAGCAATGGATGTATGGAATTTTTGGAAGGAATCATGGTGAGTAATTAAGTAAATTGGAATGGGGTTTTTAAGGTCAAAACCATGGTGGGTGTTTAAGTGATTTTATTAGGGTTGTAAAGAATGAAAGCCATGGAAAGATGATTATGATTTTTAGAGTTTTTATGATCAAATGTAGTGATTTTTGAAAGGGTTTTAAATGAAGAAATTCATAAAAATGAAAATGGTTTTATGGCCTTGAAAGGCATAGATGGGAGTGAACCATGAACCCTAGGGTTATGTGTTTGTAAATTTGAAGGGTGTAAAAATAGGGAAAAATGGTTGAGAATGGTGATAGTTTAAAATGGATTTTAAGTGTGGGAAATAATGTTCTAAAAAATAAAACCATGGGGAGATTTTAGGGATGGAATGTTTTTAAATCCTATGGTGATGTAATGGTGGTTTTAAATGGGTTCAGAAGGATGGAAGATATGGAGTAATGCATTAATAATTTGGAGGTTTAAAAAGGGTCAAATGTTTGTAAATTTTAAAGGGAGCTTAATGAAGAAAACCATGGTAGGTAATTAAGGATTTTTAATGGAGTTTTTAGGGTTAGAATCATGAAGGGATCATTAATGATTTTAGTTTGTTTAAGGAAAAGGTTATCATAGTTATGGGAGAAATGATCAAAGGTAGAATGATCATAGTTATGGTTGTATGGACCCAAAACAAAGGGGTATGGCTCGGCCATGCTGTATGGCCGAACCCTACCAAGGTGTTTTTGTAGAATTTGATGCTTAATAGAGATTAAACGAATGAGAAACCAAAGGATAATAGGTGAGGATCGGCCATGGGTATGGCCGAACCCCACATAGTGCATTTTGGGACTTAGACCAAGTTGGAATTACAAAATGAATGTTTAATTTGCTGCTATGAAAATAAGGTATCGAGACTTGCGAGAACAGCGTGCGAGTCGTGAACGGCTGACGACTAAGAAAGATCGAACACTGAAGAGAATCTTCAGTAGGTTTCCTACCTACTTGTAACCACATCTACACTTGTTTTCATGATGGGTTTTATGAGATATTGACATACTATTATTTATCATATTTTGAATGATGAGTTATGTATTTACAAATGCCATACAATGCATTGGCATCTCATGCATGGACATGGGATGATGATTGAGGATATGCTGTGTTGCAATTATGAGTTACCGTCCTCCTTAGGCGATGAGAGTCCCGCCAGGAGGAGTAACATGATGATAAGAGTCACAATGGTCTCCTTAGGCGATGAGAGTCCCACCAAGAGGACTAATATGTGATATGAAACAACTCAATGATGAAGTGTCTTTCCACAGGTAACGAGGATTACTGTGGATTATCTTATCGTGTGAGTTCCAGATGAAAGTGTATTGTGATTTACCTTGACGGTGAGAGTCCCGTCAAGTGATGGCTATGTATGTGTGATGGGGTGGCATTCATTACATTTGCATACATGCATAGCATGGTTTTATATGTTTTTGATAATCATGTACTATCATATATATGCATGTTTATATGCTAACCATGTGGTAGCCCTAATCGGGAACCTACTGGGCGCGTTGATCTAACGCCCTAATTCTATCCTTAGAGGATAATGCGGGAACAAGGAAAGGGAAAGAGAAGGTCGATGACCGGGAGGGGAGCCAAGCCTAAGCGCTTGATTGATGAACAGGACTTTTTATTTATTGTCGTTTGAGTTATATTTGATGGACATGTAATAAGTTAATACTTTGGTATGGTTTATTAGGTTATTAACTATGGATGGTTGTTTTATGTTAATTATTAATTGAGATTGTTACTTGCTATCTATTCATTCTATTTCCGCAAGTTATTGTTTAGTTCCATGTGTGATTTGTTATCATGGTCTAGTCCATGTACACATGAGTGGCCAGTTAAGGTTCAGACTTGGGTAGTCTGAACTTAACTCGCGTCGTGACGTCCCTCCGCCCTTGTCTGGTGTTTATGTTTTAAAAAAAAATAGACTCTGATTTTGTCTCGGAGAGGGCGGGGCGTTACACGAACCCCACTAAGTTGGTTTGGATATGGTTAGTGGTGTTTATGGAAAATTAAACAAAAGGTTAGCCTAAATGGCATAAAGGCAATTATTGATGAAATGATCAAAGATGGAATGATCATAGGATTGGATGTATGGACCCAAACCAAAGTGGTGTGGTTCGACCATGTTGTATGACCGAACCCTACCAAGGTATTTTTGTGGTATATGATGTTTATTAAGGATTAAATAAAAGAGAGATCAAATGAAAAGGGACGTTAAATCCTAAGTTGATGAGGTTCGGCCATGGGTATGGCCGAACCCCACAAGATGACTTTTGGGTCTTAAGATGTGAATGGAAATTTAAAATGATAGTATGATTGACTTGCTGTTACATCACAAGGTAACGGAACGTGAACGGCGTACGAGTCGTGAACGGGTGACGATTAAGAAAGATCGGACGCTGAAGTGAATCTTCAGTAGGCTTCCTACCTACTTGTAACCACATCTATACTTGGTTTTAAGATGGTTTTTCTATGAGATATTTGTTATACTATTCTTTATCATCTTGGATTTGAATGATGAGATTTGATTACATGTGTCATATATTCATTAGCATCTCATGCATGGTCATGGGATGATGATTTGTGGAAAGTCTCCTTAGGCGATGCAGGTCCCGCCAGGAGTAGTATCATGATGATAATACATTGGTCTCCTTAGGCGATGTAGGTCCCGTCAGGAAAAATGTTATAATCATGAGAAATACATTGGTCTCCTTAGGCGATGCAGGTCCCGCCAGGAGAAATGTTATGATGATCGACCTCCTTAGGCGATGTGGGTCCCGCCAGGAGGAAGATCATCTAGAGGAAATGAAAGAGTATTGTGATTTACCTTGACGGTGAGAGTCTCGTCAAGTGATGGCTATGTATGTGTGATGGGGTGGGGCTCATTACATGTGCATACATACATAGCATTTATTTATCTGTTTTTGATAACCATATATACTATGATATATGCATGTTTTATATACTAACCATGTGGCAACCCTAATTGGAAATCCTACTGGGCGCGTTGATCTAACGCCCTAATTCTATCCATAGAAGATATTGCAGAACGGAAAAGGGAAAGAGAAGGTCGTGGACCTGGAGGGGAGCCAAGCTTAAGCGCTTGATTGATGATTGGGATGTCTTTATTACTGCCTTTTGAGTTATATTTTATGGACATGTAACAGCTAGTAAACTTTGCTATGGTTTGTTTATGGTATTGACAATGGATGTTTGGATTAAGTTATTTAATAATTGAGACTTGTACTTGCTATCTATTCAGTCTAATTCCACAGTTAGTCTAGTTTATTCCACATAACTTGTTTAGTTCCATGTGTGGATTGTTATCGTGGGTTTAGTCCATGCACACATGGGTGGCCAGTTAAGGGTCGGACTTAGGAAGTCCGAACTTAGCTCGCGGCGTGACGCCGCCCGCTCTCTTCCAACGTTATTCTATTATTATTTAAAAAAAAAATTAGACTCTGATTTCTCGGAGAGGGCGGGGCGTTACAAAATGTGGTGCACAAGACACACAAGGGAGAGCTAGTTCTTGAGATACCAAGTATCAGTCAGCAATTCCTCAAAGTAAGTTTGGCAACTCCTGCAGTATAGGTCCTTGGTCTGCTATTTCGAATTCTATCTTGAAAAAGGAAAGCAGTGCCATGTTTGCTGGCAGATCTCAAAGCAAAGCAGCTGAATATGGAGATGAATCCAAAACATGGGCCAAGTCTGAAGATGACAAACTTGAGGAATATGGGGATGCAACAAAAACATGGGCCAAGTCTGAAGAAAACAAATTTGAGGAATATGGGGATGCAGCCAAAACATGAGCCAAGTCTGAAGAGCACAAGCTTGAGGAAGTGAATGAGAAGGCACATTCGTTCGAATGATCCTAAGTGATTATTCGAATGAATGACATATATAAGTTCAATCGTCCAAACGAACACATTAGTGTATTTCAGTTCGTTCGGATGAATATACTTGTCCGAACGAACTGAAATTATACTAATGTGTTCATTCGGATGATTATATTCATCCAAACGAACTAAAAATGAACTAACAGTTCATTCGGATGATAGAACACATAGGGATAAAATGGTAATTTCACCCGATTTTGAAATCAGGTGTATAGAGGCATATTTTCCTGGTGTCTATATGGGGCACCCACTAAACAAATCTCTTGATAAATGTTCCGCTGCACTCAAATCAATCAAAAAATTTGTAAACACCATGGTAAATGACCTATTCCCCCCCTCCCCCCCCCTCCCCCCTCTCGGGTCAATCATGCTGTTCTAGTACCGTGGACAATGGGACTTTCAATTGGTATCAGAGCCTCGTGCTTTTGTGAAAGGACTTAACCGTCCGAGTTGATCCATACTAGAACAATGGCTATGAGAGAAAGCCATTATATTTCCAAACCTCTATCTATGATGAAATGAATTACCTGTTTTCATCAATAAATGTGTTCGAAAATAGGTGAATAGAAAGTGGTATGTGCCTATGGAAAATGTATCGATAAAGCTTCAATGTCCATGACCACTGTAATGGCCCGAAATTTTTAAATCAATAAATATGTGGTTATTATTTATTTTTAATGGTGGAAATGGAAAATTTGATGGAATAAATGGTAAATGGACCAAAATATAGGACAAAGGCCCAACTAGGGCCCAATGGATTATGGATTGGATTTAAGTTTACTTAAAGGGTCAATGGTGGTCAATTGGGCCAAGGATGGTCAAATTGGGCCCAATACCCATTTGGGACCGAATGGATTAAGATGATGTAAGCTTTAAGGTAAATGGGTAAGATGAAAATGTAATTGGGCCATGGGCCCAATGGTGATCCAATTGGAATGAATTGAATGGGTTCAATTCACCTAAGTCAATTTGAAGTTGACCAAGGTGATGTGGTCAAGTGGGACCCACCTCCACCATCACCAAGTGAGGTGGCGTGTGGACCCAAGGTTTGGTTGGGCCGACCACCATGGTTGAATTGGTCAACCATGGGTGGATGTATAAAGGTGATTTAAGTAAATGGAATTAAATTAAAATGGGAATTAATTAAATTAACCTAATGATCTAATTAAGTAATTAATTAAGCTAAGTTAAAATGGTGGTCAAAAGGTGGTCAAATGGAAGACCAAGCTACCTTAGCTCTAAACACCAGGAAACACATTGGACTTGGGTGGTGGTTATCTCAACCACCACCATAAAGCAAGATAAATATCTAAGCTTGGTTGGTGGGAGACTTAATGTGGAGTATATCTTATTACTTTTTCATCTCATTCTCTTCACTTCACTCTCATTTCATTCTCTTTCTCTCTTGCTCTCCCACACCACCATCCCTCATCTCTAAGGAAAAAGAAGAAGAAAATTAAGAAAGGAAGAGGAGAAGAGAAGAAAGAAGAGAAGAGGTGCAAGCATGGTCCACCATTCTAAGGTCAAGATCTACCATCTTCTTCTCATCATCTCCTCCTTTCCCTCTCTCAATTCAAACCCTATTATGGCCGATCCTAAGATTGGAGGTTGTCACCATTGATCAAGCATCCTAACCTATCAAACAAGGAGAGGAAGGAGAAAGGAGGCTAAGGAAGCCGACGGGAGTGGCAAAAGTTGGAGGAGGCGTCGGATTGTAAGTATTTTCTTAAACAATAAATTTTGGATTTTTAGGGTTTAAGATTTGGGATTCATTTTGTAAATTTAATGGTGGCCAAATGATTTTATGCCATGGATTTTAAATCCATCAATTTGAAGGATGGAAAGTGGACAAAACCCTAATGGGTAAATTAGGGTTAGTTTAAGGAAAAATAAATGGATTAAGGAATGTAATGTAATTAAGTTATTAAGCATGGAATTATGTGGAATTGGAAGGTAATGTGTGATTTTCTTAGGGTTTTAAGGAATGGAGGACATTGTGTAATTTAAATTAATTAAGAATGGAAGCATGGAGAATGGTTAGAATTTTAAGTGCTTAATAATTAAATGTTGTAAATTTTAAAAGAATTATGAGGGAGTGTATGAATGATGTGAATGATTTGGTGGCCTTAAAAAGGCATGAATGGATAATGAACCCTATGGTGATCCAATGGTGGACTAATGGTTATGAATTATGGAAAAATAATTGGGAAATGTGGGTGGTGTTGATGGACCAAAAGGGACCCAATGTTATTAGTTGTAATGGGAATATGGCTAGGTTTATGGACTTGAATGTGATTAAGAATGATGATTTAAGTGTATAAATTAAACCCTTCATGGAAGGGCTTGTGATGGGTGCAAATGTGGTAAATAGACCTAAGAAAATAATGGGAAATTGGGATGGACTAAGTATTTTGGAACCATAGAAAACAAATGGGAATGTAGCTAAGTTGATGGACTCAAAATATATTTAATGTTGGTGGTTTTGGAATGTACCAAAATGAACCTAGTGTTGATATTTGTAATGGACTCCAATGTAGTAAAAGATGAGGGTTTAAGTGTGTGAATTAAACCCCTTCATGGAGGGACTTGTGATAAATTCAAATGTGTAACAATGGACCCAAGAAAAATGGGAAAAGGACACCATGGGTTCGGCCATGGTGTATGGCCGAACCCCCATGGCCCAATTGTGAGCATTTTGATGGGTTAAATTGGAGGGTGAATGATGTTTATGGCCTCCAAAGGGTATGAATGGATAATGGACTCAATGTGGTTTAAATGCATGAGGTAAACCCCATGGGAAGATTTGATGAATTGGATATTTTGAAACCATGACCCATTGTATGAACCATTTAAAGGGTTAAGTATGGGGTTTTGGATGGGTTTAAATGAATAAGGGTTAGGTGAATTAAAGGGCTAATTTTAATGATGTTATGTCATGATTAAATGGGTCATTAAGGGATTGAATTAATGATCAATTATGGGCTTAAGTAGGCATGAATGAATGAGTAATTAATCATGTAAAGGAGTAGTGGCAAAAATGGTAAATATTGGCTAAAGTGAAGAAACCCACTAAGATATGATTTATGGGCTTAGAAATGGTTAAAACATGGACTAATGGTTAATATGTAATAAGGTACCGGACATTGCAAGCGGTACGCGGATCGGCGACCGGGTCTATCGGGCGAAAACGAAAGAAAGAACGCTAGTCGGTATTTGGTAGGATTCCTACCTTTTTGTAAGCCATGGATTGAGTGATGATTTCTTTGAATTATTTTGGAAATTATATGGTTTGTTTTTAAGATGGGTTTGGATTTTGGTATTATGTGATGAGTTTCCTTTGATTTATTTTGATAATCATGGGATTGTTTTAAGATGGGTTTTATGACTATGATTTACATATATTACATGGCATATGGCATCTACATCTCATGCATGGCATGGGAGGGATATGACAAGGGGATACTTGTGTTGATGTTACCTTGATGAGTGCTTTGCCTTCAAGGGGGATACTTGTGTTGATGTTACCTTGATGAGTGCTTTGCCGTCAAGGGGGATACTTGTGCTGATGTTACCTTCATGAGCGCTTTGCCGTCAAGGGGGATATGGCATCGGGATACTAAGGATGATGGGTGGGATTCATAACACAGACACCCATGACATGGCATTCACTTTATAGTTTCATTATATGATTGTCTACAGTTTTCCCTATATTATTATCTATATGCTTTGTTATCACTAATCCATGTGTTAGCCCTACTCGGAGTCCTACTGGGCGCGTTGTCCAATGCCCTACTTCTACCCTAGCTGATGACGCAGGAGATGGCGGAGCGGAAGAACGAGACGAGAGCCAAGCTTAGGAGCTTGGGGAGCGGACTATTTCCTTTATTTAAGTTTATCTTGGGAAATGTGTATTGGTATAATTTAGCTTGTCGGACTGTATAATTCAGATTACTTGCTATATGTTGGGTTTTCTATTTTGGAACATTGAGATGTTGAGATGTTTTGGTAATATTATGAATACTATCTTCCCTGCTATCTAAAAATGGTAGGTTAGCCACTATTGTAATTTCCGCACTTAGGGTAATATTCCACAAGCTTGCTTCCTACGTGTGAACCATTCTCCGTTGACTTCATTCCACGCACACGTAGGGTTGGTCAGTTAAGGGCCGGGCTTTCGAAGCTCGGATTTAACTCGCTTCGTGACGTCCGCGCCCTTTGTCACTATTGATTTAGAAAAAAAAAAATAGACTCTGATTTTCGGTGAAAAGGGGAGGGCGTTACAACCACTCAGCCCAAAGACCGAAGTTACTTGGACTAGTGATCAATTAGCTATACACTTTAATCAAACACTTGTAGCATATTCATCATTGTTGTTTCATAATATGCCTTTAAACCATTTAAAACATATGAAATAACAAAAGAGGCTAGAAGAATCCACGAAAAAATTGCCTCTTCTACTCCAATGGATGACACAACCTATCTTGGCCAATGTGTGTATTAAGAATATAGGTGAATGGTTCATCCATTGAAAATGTCCAAGCTAAATCCTCCAAGAGAAGAAAAGGATAAAGTAAAGGAACTTGATGAAGGTAATGACCTTCAAGTATCCTTTGTGGCCATGTACAATATGTTTGTTAGGACAACATCGTGGTACAAAATCTGAAAATTTTGATTCAAAAGATAAATGGGTAGGCACCCATGATTAAAACCAGATTTGATAATGGCCATCACCGGATTGTGAACTTAGATTCCAAGTCTCACAACGATTGTGTTCAAATGTGTAAAGGGATTCACATTTGAAACATGTTTTCGAATCACCTTGTATCTTTCCTTCAATCCATGTTCTTATTTGATTGATTGAATTGATTTTATGCAAGATACTTGTTTGTACATGTAGGTTTACACTCTTATATTGGACTATACTTGTCTCACTTCATTTCATATGCCATGTGATTTGTGCATTTTTAGGAAATGAATGTATTTTGTGCATTACCTCATGTGTAAAGTGTGTATGGTACTCATACATAGTGTCGTTTCATTCCAAGTTCTTAAATTTGTGAATTCCATTTTGAATGAAACATGCTCTATGCCCTTAAATAGATTTTTGGTGTGACCTACCAAAAGAGTTGATCAAAATGATCAAATGTGATTATCTAAATCCGTTTATGTACCAGCTCTTTCAAAGGAATTGGAGTATACTTGGAAGAATGGTGAAAGTGTATGTCGTGTTTTGGATAATAACATGATAACAGGCATGAGAGCTGCGTGTGTAGCATCATACTTCATTTCCATATGCATGGTAACCATATTCAAAACAGGAAATGAATGTATGACCATTGTGCTTTGTGTCTCAATCTAATATTACATTATGTGGAATGACTTTTGTTCATAGACACCTTGCCTTTGCCAAAGCCTTAAAATGCCGCATCAAATGACATCACACACCTGGACAATATGTTTGAATTGGTAAATTAAATGTTCCCAATGTACTTGGATTGGTTTGGATCCAAGAGAGATCTCTAATCCATGTTTTGTGCCTACCTTCAAAAGGATAATTAAATTGTTGAGTACTGAAAATAACTATTTTACCCTTTAATTTTGGATTAGTTAACTTTTGATTTGTGTATATTAGATGCGTTTAATAAAGTTTTCAAGTTTTGCAGTGTATTTGTGAGAATACAAAAAAAAAAAAGGAATTAAAATGCAGAAAAATGGGCCATAGTTCTATTTTTCGAAAGTTTGTAATTTTTACCACCTTTGATTTTGAAATTATTGTAAATTATTATAACTTAAATCTGGATATGAGAGTTTGAATTATAATAATAATTTTAGACTGTGTTAAATTGTAAAGGTGGTAGAAATTTATAAACACACAAATGGACCTGTTGTTTGAGTCTGAAGCCTATAAGTCAAAGTCCACCAGTATTCTAGGGCCAGATAAAAGTCCAAGTATGGAATCCAAGTCCAAAAGACCAAGTGAGACCAGTGAATTCGTGTGAAGAATTGTGGAAGCAAGAATGAGAGAAAAAAATGGGATTTGGATTGACTAGAGTGAATTTTGGAAGGAGGAATATTTTGACACAATTTTAGTATTTTGGCCATAACGTTTTACTCCAATGTTTGATTGCATTCATTCTTATTGCGTTGGAAAGAAGACTTCAAGGGCTATAACTTTGTAGTTTATGAAATTTCATGATTAGGACTTAACAAGGTCAAAATTGAACTTCAAATTGGTGCATGCGTAGAAAAACGGGATTTGCACCATTCTTTCCAAATTAATCCAAAATCCCTAAAATCATGGTCGATTATCTACAAAATTTGACCATGGCTTGGAAAAGATCGTAAATTTTGATAAATAAAAGAGAGAGAATTTTGAAGAAAGTTTTGGAGAGAGAATTATGAAGGAATTCTCTCCAAGCCTTGCCTAATTCAGTTTCTTTTGAGCATTATAAATAAAAGGGTTCAGGCATTGTAAAATTTGAATTGGAGCAAGGAACTAAGATGTGCAAGGACTGGAGACTGAGAAGACTAGAAAAGAAAGGAATATTCAAATTTTATCTGTGAGTTCTTGTATTTTTATTTTTATTTCATGTCTTTGATGCAAAAACTTCAAAAGCATTGTAATTCCATATTTCGATTTATTTGAATAAAATTCACAGTAGCTTATTTTAGATGTATAGTTTTTCAATTATTAAATATCGTGTAATGATAGTTTGAATTTTTTTTTTTCTCTTATAAATGTTGCGCTAGAAATTATTTTGAGAAATTTCAAGGAAAAGCAGAACCCTTTTTAGGATTGGTGGAACTTGATCTTCTCAGTCTAAGGTTCTTTTTAAGAACAGCTTCTTTTAGATTTGGAAAGGTTCTGCCCAAGCCTAAGGTTTGAATTGAGAATTTCTTATTCAATGGAAGGCATAATATTTTTAATTGGAGTTTTGATAAAAGACAAATTTGAATATATATTTGATAGTTTTTTAAGATTTCATAGTCTAGGCCATGATTTTATCTTTAAATGGGATAATATGCCACCCTAATTACTTGTCTCAATTCCATTGTACATTATGTGAATATTTTATTATTTTTGTTAAATTTTTTATTCTTTTCTTATTCTCTTGAATTCTTTTGAACTAGGTTGAGATTGATTTAATTGCATTTTAATTTTGTTCTCTTAAATTGGTTTGAGATTATTTATAAAATCTAGATCTATGCCATTACTTTAAATGAATTGGATTAATTGGTTAAATTTTAGATTTAGATGATGATACTCTAATTTTTATATTAGTTTCTTAAAACTGGAATGCAACTAATTTGAAGTCATATTTGTAAAAATTAGAACTTGATTTTCATATTTAGGTTATTTCTAAAGATCTACATTTTCTTTAATCATAACATTTCAATTTCATATATTTTGTTATTTTCTTGTGGGATCGACCTCGCACTCTTAACGCTATACTATTAAATGGTTCGTACACTTGTAAGTTATAAATTTAAAATTTACACAACATAAATCTTCAAATGGCACAAAAACAGTGTGAATGTATGTATCATCACTGGCATTCAAAGGTCTATAAGCAAAACTTTATGAACTATGAACATCGCATGCACATACACACACAAAATACCCAGTCATACATCAAGTTTAAAACTTAGGTAGAATGATAGACTAGTCGGAGGAACAGACAGGTCGGTACTGTTGGAAATCAGAACACTGTCTGAAAGGGAGAAAATTGAAAAGGGAGACATGTCAATATTTATCTACATATCGACACAAACTGGTCGTTGGTCACAACCCGTCGATGAATCAAAAAGAGTAAGTTAAAAAGGGTCTCTTTCTGCGAAAACGACAAATCAATACAAAATCATCGATCTTCCTCCCGCAGAGTTCTGGCGATTTGCTCCTCTCCTCCCATGACCTAGATTAGTCGATATGACCTCCCAGAGCGAAATCTCGCTGGAAAAACATAGGGTTTTTGCTTCTCTCACTTCAAGAAGCAAGGGTGTCACCGTGTTTGTGAGATTTAGTGTTCGGATAAGCCTCGGCCAACTCTTCCCAAACCATGTCGAAAAGGGAGACAGCTAAATCTCTGTCTTCGACTACTGGAAAAATTCCTGAGTCCAGCTCTCATTTCCTCAGAAGATCACCCAGATTCGTGCAGGATACTCCATAATCGAGCTCTGCTCCTAAGAGTACTCCTCATAGAAAAATTCCTGCCCCTAGGACTACATCCAGCCTTTCGGTACTCTCTCAGGTCTTAAACTGGACAAAACCTGAGAACCGAAGCAGAAATAATCTCCTTGCTGGGCAGCTCTATTGAAGAATGAGGAGTGAATGTCGAAAATGCAGACACCCCTGAGTCACAAACCCTAATTCGATTTATCTGCAAAATCGAAGATGGTCTCTCAAATTGAGACACATCTGGATGGGCTAGATGACTACATGGAAAGAATCACTTAGAGTACCCATGAAGAATTCTCTGCATTACGAAAATCAATCATCAACCTTTCCTGACGTACCGACCCTTCTCCTACAGCATCTCCTCCTCACAAATGGCTCTGATTAGGATAGTTTTTCCATGTTTATATTTTGGAAAAACTATGTTAATGTTTGTCTAAACATCTATTTGCCCCTCTCCCAAACCATATGTATTGATATGTTTATCAATGAAATGATATGGCTTGATTTTCTCTTTTTTTGTGTGTGCTAAATAAATAAAATACCTTCTATCTCATGTCTATTTTAACATGGATTTTAAACTAACATGCAAGTTGTTAGGGAGATAAGGATCGGGTTGAGATATTGCACACACCCTTGGAATTTGAGGAAGCACAAAATATGTGCTAATTAGCTGTTGTCACTGGTCATGACAGTATAAGGAGGAAGGTGAATGCAAGCTTGAAAGGAAGCTTGAAGGAAAATAAACTTAGAAGCAGCTATGTTTATGGGGGAGAGAAACTGGAGAAGCTAAAAACTTTCGCTTACTCCATGGGGGAGATGAGTCAAAGAAGTTACAAAAGATTACTTGGAGAATGGGGAAAAGACTCTAAGGAAGGTAGGACATTAGCTTGATTTATGGAAGACATCAACTAAACTGGAACTTAGCTTGTGCAGGGGCAAACAAACCTTACTGCACGAAAAATGTCCATTAAACCATAGGGGAGAACAATGAGTTAGAGCTTAGTTAATCACTAAATGCAAAAAGTGTAACGCCCCGCCCTTTTTCTCTCGCCGAAAATCAGAGTATATATATATATATATATTTGTTATAAAGAGTGAAAGAGAGCGGGAACGTCACGACGTGAGCTAAGTCCGGGTTTCCAAACCCGACCCTTAACTGGACAACAATACGTGTGCGTGGACTGAGTCCACTAAAACAGTTCACATGCTTTATAAATTAATGAAAACTTAAATATCCAAATCATTCATCCAACCATAGCAAAATAAACTAAGTTATTACAATCCCAAAATGTTAATTATCTCAAATACATTGTTCCAAAATTAATTAAGTAAAGTAAACATAGTCTGCCCAAGCTCCTAAGCTTGGCTCTCTTCACGTCCCATGTCCTTTCCATTTCATGTTCCATCATCTAAAGGGTAGAAGTAGGGCGTTAGTCAACGCGCCCAGTAGGAATTCCAAATAGGGTTATACACATAGGATCAATATAAAAATCAGAATAAGAACATCATATTAAAAACTATAAACATATCATAGTACCAAAAACAACGCATGATAATCATATTCAATCATGCAAATGTATGTGTCATGTCATGGGTGTCATATACCAATGGTCCCTCACCCAATCTCCATATCAAATACCATACAAATCATAATAACATTTTCCTTGATATAATGAAACCATATCAAGGTGTTCCCTTGGCCATTTACGTCCGCAGTGTTTTGTGACGGCACCACCAGGTCACTGTTATACCTCCCCACTTGTGTTAATCGGAATTACCGATAGAGCGTGGACTCCTCCCTCTGCGCAGGGTTTTTGGACTGGTTACCTCGGAGCCCTTTGGCCCTGTAACACCTCGGATTTTCAGTTAATTACTTTGTATGAAAATAATCCAATTAATTTATGAATATTAGTTATGGATCTTAAATTGGGCAAAGAATTGGGTCATTGGCCCAATTAAGACCCAACTGGTTTTAGTAAATGGTTTCAAATAAATTAAATGGGATTAGATTTAATTAGTAATAAATAAGGGATTTGGAAGATTGCATGCGCATAAAGGGATTAAGAATGGATAATTTTACATGGCCGAATTATAGATATTAAATCCATGTTTATGCGCATGAGTGTTATGCATATCTAGGTGATATGCTAGAAAATTTAAAGAGGGACTTTTCTAATTAAATTGGATTTGCATATTTTAAGAAAATGTCCAAGTTTAAATAAAATTGTGCATGGCTGTGTATAGAGATATTCTTTTGGGATTTTTCATATCTATGATAACATGCTACAATATCTTAGGAAGATATTTAGGATTAAATTGAGGGGATATTTAAATAAATAAGATCTCAAATAATTTGGACGATTGCATGGCCAAATTTGATATGAGAAAATCTTTGACAGTTATGCGCATGGAATGGAGAGATTTAGGAGTTGAATTATGGAAAGACATTGGATAAAATAAAGAGGGCCTTTCCTTAATTAAAAGAATGGCAATTTCTAACCTAAGCAAGGGGGCACACGGCATTACAAAAATAAGAAAGGGAGGGGCGCATGGCACCTTCCCCATTTAGATAAAGGGGAGCTTATATAAGAAAACACCCCATAGGCCGATCTCTCTCTCTCTCTCTCTCACTCTCAATTCCCATTCACGCCAAAACAAGAAGAAGGAAATCAGCAAGAAGGTTGTTCGGCCAGCAAAGGGAAAGGAGAAGAAGATTGGAAGAGAAAGATCAAGCGAGGGAAGAACAAGAATCAATCGTGGAAAACGGTTAGTAGTTTGATGTTTTGATTTATGGTTTAGATGGTTTAAGAGAATTGGCTATACCATAGGGTTCGGCCATGATGAAGGGCCAAACCCCATGGAAGGTTGTTGCTTATAATTTATGGAGTTGATTAATAAATTTTAATGACAAAAACCATGGAAAGACATGGTTTAAATTATGGGTTTTTGGGTTGAAAACCATGGACTGATTATGCATGTTTTAAAAGGGATTTAAAGTGGTTTAAGAAGAGGTTGATAAACCACAGGGTTCGGCCATGGTGAAGGGCCGAACCCCATGAAAGATGGTTGGTTATTTTATGGGAGAAAAACCATGGAATAAGATACATGGCCGAACCCCATGGAAAGGTTATTAATAAATTTTAATGGATTTGGGGTTTCTCAGACATTGAATAATGTGGACTGATTTATTATGTTTATGGATTGGAAACCATGAAAGGAAAAATATGGAAGAGCTTTCATAATTTTTAATGGAGTTGAGTTGGTAATGATTAAGGATTTTGGAACCATAGGGTTCGGCCATGGTCTATGGCCGTACCCCATGGAGGAAGTTTACTAATTTAGAAAGTATCCAATGTATGGATCGGCTTTGAACTTATTTTGTTGATTTATTAAATGAAGATAATGGAAGATGATTATTCATTTGGACTTTCTAATTATGGATATTAATTTAGAAAAGAATCTAAGGTGGTGATAAAATTAGAAACTATCTAATTATGAACCTTAGATTAAGATGGAAAGTAGAGATTAAATTAGAAAGTCTCTAATTTTGAAAGGTAGAGATTAAATTTGGAAACCTTCTAAAAATAGAAGGAGGTGTTTAAAATGGGAAGGTTTCTATTTTTGGAAAGAGGTTGCTAAATTTGGAAAGCATTTCAATTATGGAAAGATGGTTTCCAATTTAGGAAACTATCTAGTTTATGGAAAGAGGTTGCTAAATTAGAAAGCATCTATTTATGGAAGGTTGGCCATGAATGGCAATTTTGTAATTATGGAAGTTGGATGCTAAAATAGGAAACTTTCTAAGTATGGATTATTAATGTTATAATTGGAAATTATACACCATAGGGTTCGGCCAAAGTGTATGGCCGAACCCCATGGACCAAATTAAGGGATTTTATGGATCCAAGTGTGGAAATTAATATAATTGGAAAATTTACATCATAGGGTTCGGCCAAAATCAAGTCTTTGGTCCAATTATGGATTTATTATTATTAAATGAATTTAGAAGGAGGATGGAACCATGATAGCATGGGTTCGGCCATGGGGTATGGCCGAACCCCATGAACCAAATTTTATAGGTCTTTGATGGACCTAATATGGTTAAAGGAATGGAAGGTCTTATCTATGGTTCTATGGTTGTGGATTATTAGAGGATTCATGTATAAGTGAATGGACCTATATTTGGAACCAAAACCTAAGGTGATGAAGGATGATGGCAAAATTGTAAATAGATCAAAATAATGGACATAGGGTTCGGCCATGGTGTATGGCCGAACCCCATGAATTATTTGATGAACCAATTTTTATGAGTCTTGAATGGGCTTAATATGATTAAAGGAAAGGAAGGTTTTATTTATGAATTAGTTATGAGTTTATGTTTGGGTGTATTTTAAAGGGATGAAGGGTGAGAACAATGGAATTATAACCTTGGATGGCAATATGGTAATTATGTAGAATTAATGGAATTATGTTTTGAAACTCAAACATAAGTTGATGGAATCGGTTATGAATTATTTTAAAAGGGTTATTGGGAGTATTATGGATGATTAAAATAAATAAATAGATCTATGTGTTAGAACCTAACTAAATTGTTGGAGGCAAGGGCAAGGTTGTAAATACTTACTAAAATGGGTTATATTAGCCATGGATGGCAATCTTGTAAATATATGAAAAATAAGGAAGGTAAATGGCTATGGATAAGTATAATGGAAATATTGTAATTAAAATGAAATATTAACTAAAGGTTAGACCAATGGCAATTTGGTAAATAAATGTGAAGATGGTAGGTAATGGGTTATGTTAGCCATGGATGGCATTGTTGCAATTATGGTCAAAAAATAAGGGACCATGGGTTTGGCCATGGTGTGTGGCCGAACCCCATGAGGATTGGTTTATGGACTTAAAATTTTGTAAATCAAGTGGGACTTGGTTTTGATTGGATTAATATGTCATAAGGTAACGGAACTTCACAAGGTGTTTGCGATCGTGAGCGGTTACCGGACGAAAGACGCAAGGACACGTAGCGGTCTTTGGTAGGATTCCAGCTCTTTGAAACCATGGGTTTATGTACATTGTTTTTATCTTGATTTAATGATTTTATATTGCAAAGGATATGTTTCAAATGGTGAATTTATATGCTATGTTTATTTGATCAAATAACATGTGTTTTAAATATGAGCTTTTAAATGCTATGATTTTGTATAATTGCATAGCATGTGGTATTTGCATCTCATGCATGGCATGGGAGGGATGACAGGTAACCGGGGACCCACACTCCATCGGGGCGTCCGTAAAACACTTTTGGGGGGATACCTTGATGATGAGAATTCCATCAAGAGGATACTATGTATAATACCTTGATGATGAGAATCCCATCAAGAGGAATACTATGTATGAAGACCTTGATGATGAGCATTCCATCAAGAGGATACTATATATCAGGAGATCCACACTCCTGTCGGGGAGTCCGTAAAACACTCGTGGAAGGATACCTTGATGATGAGAATTCCATCAAGAGAATACTATGTATAATACCTTGATGATGAGAATCCCATCAAGAGGAATACTATGTATGAAGACCTTGATGATGAGCATTCCATCAGGAGGATACTATATATCCGGAGATCCACACTCCGTCGGGGTGTCCATAAAACACTCGTGGAAGGATACCTTGATGATGAGAATCCCATCAAGAGGATACTGTGTTTTGTGATGGGTGGAACTCATTGCATATGATAGTGTGGCATGGCATTAAATCGGCATGATTATGATCTTTATTATCATGCAAGGTTTCTGGTTTTTATCGGTATGATTGGATCTCTATTATCATACACTGTTTTGGATACAATGTTTTGAAAGTATGGAATGATTTATTATAACTGGTTTTGATATATATGTTATATATGGATTTTGGTACTAACCCATGTGTTAACCCTAATTGGAATACCTAATGGGCGCGTTGTACTAACGCCCTCTTCTACCCTTTAGTGGATGATGCAGGAAACGAGGTAAACGCTAAATGCGGAAAGGGACAAGCATAGGAGCTCTGAACGCTTTTAGTTTATATTTTGTTTAAGATACTCATGGGCTTGTATTTGAGTATCTAGAATTTGGATTGTAATAACTTAGATGGATTTGCTATGGTTGGATGTTTTATTGGATAATTGCATTATGATAATGATGATTAAGGACTTGACGTACTTTGCTATCTGAATGGAATAGAACTGTGTTCTATTATGTTTCCTGCATATTATGATTTTTATTCCTCATATTTATATTGCTATGTGTGAACTATTTTCATGGACTGCGTCCATGCACACATAGGGTTGGCTAGTTAAGGATCGGACTTTAGAAGTTAGGACTTAGCTCGCATCAGTGACATCCCGCGCTCTATCACTCTACTCTGTTATAAAAAAAATAGACTCTGAATTTACGGGAAGAAGTGAGTGAAAAAGGGTGGGGCATTACAGGCACAAATTACGCCGTAGCCCTTTCTAACAATCCCGGACAAGGCCAACATATCAATGGTTCACATAGCTTCTTCGAAGCTAGTTTCCAAGCCCCAAGTCATGTCCGGATAGCTCATAACTTGGCTTGCTGCCCCATATACTCCCTCCCATGCCATGCATGAGATCGTGATTGAAATAATGCCTTTTCTTTATAAATGGCATATTGCCATCAAAAACAGTTCATACACATATACATTTCATAGATCAAAGTAAATCATCATGTTGAGTAATACAAAATTAGTATCACAGATATATATAAATATATATAGATCCACATGTATTTCAATGAGGTAGGAATCCTACCAATCCCAATGATATCCTTGTTGTTTGTGAAGATTCCATACGACGATCACGTCACAACAAATCACTAACCCTTTTTGCGAAATCTCTTTACCTTAATGAATTTAATCACATACTTATGTCAATTTGATTATCTCTATAATTTAAATCATCCCTTACATCCTTCCAGTTATACAGAGGTTTCTAGAAACATCAAATAAAAATCGATTTTTCTTTTCAGTCGACTGAATCACGTTCAGCTACAGTGTTCTGCCTTACCGCAGACTTTCATTCGAATGAAATACACTTTCAGTCAGGTGAAACCCAACTCAGTATTGTTTACTCCTTAACTCGCTACCTTTCAGTCGGCTGACTCTGAGTCAAATCCTTTGTATTCTCGGTCAATCCCCTTTCAGTCGACTGAATCACAGATTCAGTCGGCTGACTTTGGATCAGATTAACTGTGTGTTCGGCCAGTACAGATTCAGTCGGCTGAATCCTCAACCAACTATTTCCATGCTTGATAAGTAATCATTCAGTTGACTGAATCATAGATTCAGTCGGCCGAAACATGCCAGATCTCTTTTCTTACTTGTTACGTCTGTATTCAGTCGGCTGAAACTCCCAGAAATGGTTTTCTGTCTTCAACCAACACTAGTTCAGTTGACTGACTGTCGTCAGTCTCTTTTGTTCGATTCCTTTGTACATCCTTTCTTCATGGAATCTAGCCTTTATTAATTTAAAACATAAATAATATCAAACGTGTGACTCTTGGTGAGTTTATCTTACCCTCTAGCCAAAGCTAGAGTCATTTTCATTATTCTTTCAATCCTTGGCTTAACACTTGTATTCGGACATCAACTTGTTTCCAACACATATCTATTCATCGAATGGACATCCAATTTCATGACCCTACAACAGTTTGGTCATCCCTTCAAACTAGGTATGGAACCCATAGCTTCGGCTACACCAAGACCAAAACTATGGTTTCCCTTAATCCCATATTCTAAACTTATTTAAACCCAAAACATACATTCTTTTCCCGTCTCCTTCTTTGTCTTTTGGTCTGTTTTCTTTCTCCCTTAGACCTTCATTTCCTTGGTGTTTCGCTGGTCTTCTAAGTGTAGAGATGGTGTAAATGGTGTAGAGAGATAGAGAAGAAGATGAGAAATCTTTTTGTTTTGGAGGGAGTGATCGGCCAAGGGATGTGAACAACCCTTTGGTTGTGCCCCTTTGTAACAACCTATGTTTTTCCATCTTCCCTCATTATGTTTTTGTCTAGTCAAGGTGTCCCTCAGCTTAACCAAGGAGACCCTTGGGTAAAACCAAGATATCCTTCCATCTTCCCAACATGTCCACTCAAGATGGAAACCTTCCATCTTCCCACTCCACTCAGTTTAATTAATTCGAATTCATTTCCAACTCAATCCATTCAACTCAATTCCTTTGAACTTACCCATGGTTGACCAAGTCAACCATGGCTTAGCCGACCATGCACCTTATTGCATTTAGATCCCACCTTGGCCATGGCACTTACATGCCACCTCATATACATGCCACCTCACTTGATGAGGTGGATTTACACATTGGGTCTCACTTAGGTAGCTGACCCAATTAAGTTAATCCTACCCAATTTCCTTCAAATCAGTTCATCTATGACCCATTGGGTCCCAATTGGGCAATTGACCCATTTAATTACATTTACCCAATTATTTTCAAATTGAATCCTACCCATGATCCATTGGATTCTTAATTGGATTGTTGACCCAACTCCTTACCCATTTAAGGTCCATTCCAATTTCCCATCTTAAATTCAACCAATTTAGCAATTTAAATAGACAAATCCAATATATTTATGAATTGAAAAATCCAAGTGTTACACAAAGAATGGGGAGTGCTTGAAAATCGATGTATGCCTACTAATATTTGTCAATTGTATGACAAAATGGGGGAGAAATTAGTAGAAGCTAAAAGACATCATAACCAATTATGGGAAGAAATTGGTTAAGCCAAAGTGTTCAGAAGAATAGGGAAGAAGATGAAGAAGCAAATGGACATAGGGAGAATGTCTATACTTGGAGTTTGGGAGATCAAACTCAAGAAGATTAAGGGAAAAATCTTCTTAACACTAATAGCTTGTGTTAGTGCCTCAGCTTGGCCGAGTCCATGTTTGTTAATTCCATGACTCGGGAAGAAACACTTGTTAAAGAAGCTTGAAGACTCAAGACGATCAAGGAAGAATATCTTGCTCCACCAAAGCTCAAAGCTCATCGTAATGGCAATTCACAAAAGGGTATTATGGCCATAGATGACCTAAGGTGGAACCCACACCTAAGAGAGGATTATTCCTAGGCTTAGTTGAAAAATGATAAAATCTCACACCTAAGAGAGGATTAATCCTAGGCTTAGTTGAAAAATGATAAAATCATATAAGGCCTAGAGAGGAAGCTGAACAATGAATTGGAAATGAACTTGAAAAATGAATTATGTTCACTGTCAGCTCGACCAGTCTATCTCACCTACCCCTCGGTAGAGATAGGACCAACCCATCGTGGTCAAGGACCGATCGGCCAGTTTGACACAGGTTCTGGAACTTAGAACTGTCATTCTGAGAATGCCTTTAACCAAGACTCTCATATGCACCGACCCCTCATGGTCGACGACTCGTCGGTGAAAGACTTGTGAGTTCTGGATTATGAACTCAAGTATGCTCTCGAGAAAACAGACATCTAGGTGATTTATGAATGATCGAGAGTAATAGGACCGACTCCTCGGTAAAGGGCGATAGGTCGGTCTGGGTTTGACTAGTTTCTGTCTTGAAACACTGTCAGCATGGAGTTTCCCTAGATCGAGCCTCTCTATTGGACCGACCTCTCGATGCCATGACTGTCGACCCATCAGCGACACAGACTTGTCGATCGGGAAGTAATTATACCATTGGGAGTGCATTTAATGCGCAACGGTGGGGTGGTTGAATGGTAATAAATATGAACATCGACCCATCGATGCTATCGACCTGTCGGTACTGGACAGTATGAAAAACCGTAGACTTTTCTATAAATATGAGTGTTGTATGATCATTTGGGCATCTTCCCTGAAATGAGAAAAATCATACGCTCTGAGGAGCGATCATCTCTATTGTGCCAATACCCAAAATCACATACCCAATCTTTGATAAAAGATTGTGAGAGAGAAAGAAAAAAGCGACAATAAAACATCTAATAAGACTTGAACCAATTACATAGTCTTACTGAATCTGTGATTGTTGTACGATATCTTCAAGAAAGAGCATCAACACACCTTGGATGAATCTTTGAGAAGCACACATCAACAAGAAGAGAGTTACAAGGCAAATGCTTCTTGGTTTTAAATTTGTCTTTAAAACCTTTGTCCCGAAAGTGGATTAAGGGGGATTTGCTCTGGAACCACTATAAAAAAATTCTAGAGCGTCGTCTCTGGCACAGTGGTGGGTGGAATTCTGAGCCAATTGAGTGAGGTGGAATTCCCACTCTATTTGTCAGGGTGTAAGTCCCCATGTAGTAAATTTGGAGCTAGCTCAAGGTTGGGCGATTCTTAACAGTGGATGTAGGTTGGTTAACTAAACTACTATATATCGTGTGTCCTTGGGATTGTGGTGTTAGAGCTAACTTCTTATATTGATCGTTTAAACACCTTTGCTAACATACACTTACTTGATTGTCATATCAGCCACACTTACACTAATCAATCAAGTTAATTTTAAAATAGAACAATGATTTGAGATTGACCTATTCACCCCCCCCCCCCCCCCCTCCCCTCTCTCTCCCTCCTCCTCTCCTCTAGGGTAAATCGTGTTCTAGCACACTAGGATTTTCAATTGATATCAGAGCAAGGTGCTCTACATATTTGGATTTAATCATCCAAGTAAGATCTAATTGCTAGACATATCAATGTCTAGAGAAGTTAACGACTGGGGTAATCATTGCATCGAGGTTATTAAAAAACTATGACTAAAAATCCACAATCGAAATATTATGCATACAACTCTATAGTAGGTCTTGCTTTTGCAATCTCTGTAACAGGAAGGCTAACTCATCGCCTAAAAGAAGAAGATTCGAACAAAATAAAGTTGAGTAATGAAGGAGAATACGAGTCTGCATCAACCTTGGAAAATGAAAGCAAAGGTAAATTATATAGCCAGGTTGCTTCGTTTACTTATTATAAACAAGAACAATTTAGTGAATCTTAACATGAAGAGACTCTTTATGATCTCCAAGAATCATACATTGCTTTGTATGTTGAGAGTATGGAGATCATACAATTGATCTTTAGGTCTAGATTAGACCTACACATATTAGACAAAGACTTGATGTGATAATAACCTACCAATTATGATTTGAACATGTACATGGACAAAAGGAGTCAAGGGTAATTCCAACGTTGTTCGAACAAATGAGTGAATCTTCTTTGGTTGATCACTTTCGATCAGGTAGGAGTTCCTACTTTATTGAAGCACAACGATATGAATGACTTTGTTAAATATTGATTTATGAGATCTTGATTTTTATTATGAATTCATTGTGTTATATAAAAATGATGTTTAATGAAAGAAACTATTTGATGCATGGTTTTATCATCATGTTTGCACACATTACCTCATGCATGGTTGCATGGGAGGATTGATAGTACTGAGCCAAGAAGGAAATGTCCAGACCTTGCTTGGACTCATATTAAATTGTTATAACAATATTATACTTTGGCCCCGTCCTTGTATATTAATGTTACGGCATAGTTGGGCCAAAGAGCTCCTAGGACCTGCGCAGAGGGAGGAGATCACACTCCACCGATAGTTTCGGTTAATTTGTGGATGGGTAACAACACCCTGATGGCCGTCACCTCCAATGTTGTGGACATAAGTGGCCAATATTGAGAACCATTATTCGAAATGATTTGTTATAATCTGATGCATGGGAATGGGTGGACATATCATTGATGCATGGTACCTATGACATATCATTTTATGATTTCTGAGTTATAAGACTTTTGTACATCTTCTATCTTGTATTTGATAAACATGCGTTGATCATACTTTGAGATTTTCCACATTGTTATCCTCAATATATGATATTATGAAATTTCACACTTTGTGCATTTTATGATCGGAACTTCCTACTAGGCAAGTTGACTAAGCCAAAATATTTTTCCCCTAGATGTTAACACAGACCAGGGCAAAGGAGAAGAAGTTGGTCCTAGTGATAGCTATGCTTGATGAAGAGATGGATCCGAAGATGCATGAAGATCTCTTAGTTCTTACTTTGGCATTTTGATAGAACTATGTAATTTCATAGGATCCAGTGATGTAATAATTTAGATAGCTTTTATTTTGGATTTGGTTTGATGTTTTGACTTATATGGTTAAGTAATTTCCATCTTTGCTTTTGAAATGTTTGGTATTATAATTCCACAAGTATTATTTTCGCACATTTTATTTCACAAGTGTTATGCTAGCACACGCATAAATATTTGGTGGGTCGACCCACGTGTGTGCTAGAATTGGGCCAGTCGAGGGTTGGGTCTTCGAACTTGAACTCGGCTCGCGTCATGACGTATCCGTCCTTTTTCCGTATAAAAAAAAATTACTCTAATTTAATCAATGGAAAAAGGGCAGGTCGTTACATGCAATCTCACACATCATTATCCTTTTGTGTTCATTGGGTGATAGTGCACAATTCAAGGCATTTAGTGCTCTACCATTAGCCATGCAAGTGGTTTTTTCCTCCTTAGTCCATTGAGAGTAAACTTTTAGCTCAACGAATGTGGATTTAGTGGCCGTCCATTTTCTCAACCACGGGGTGTGTCCATCAAGTACAAACCGAATCCCATACGGATGTATCAATGGAGATGAAAAAACTTTTCATATTTGCTTTCCAAGAAGCATAGTGCGGTCTCACACATCATTATTGTTGAGTTTAAAAATCTTACATTTTTACCCTTTAATTATGATTAAGTTAGTCTTGATTTTCTATATAAAAGATACGTTTTATGGTTTTTTATACTTTTATAGATAAAAAGATGGAAAAACATGATTCATGCATAAAACGATGGATAATTGTCGGAAGAGAGCTTAAAATGGAAATTTTAGAATTTCATAATCAATTCATGCCACTTTAGGGTTTTTGATGTAATTTGGATAATCTAGATCCGTTTATGAGAGTCTAGATTTATTCAATATTTACAATTTTAGTGGTATTGATTAATTATTTAATTTTAAAATCAAAGTCTGCAATTAAAAGGCCAAGAGTTGAAATCAAGATCCATGGGCCAGAGATCCACTGCAATTGGACCAAGCTTTGTTCCAAATGCCAGGCACTGGGCCAGGCCAAGCACTTCAGGCGTATTTCTCAATGTGGACCAGGCCAGAGTGAATTAAAGCCCAGCAAGCTTAAGTCCAAGTCCAATTTAAAGATCCAATGCTCCAGGTTCAAATCCAAGTTTACCAACCCTAAGCCCAAATCCATTTTAGGTCCAAACCCAAAAGCCCATATCCATGACCCATCCTACCCATCTAATCTTAACCATCAAATTTTCATTCTCCCATCCACATCATCCATTAACCCAATCAACCAACCTAAACTATTCATTTCATGCATCTCATTTATCCCATGCATTTCATATCATCAAACCCTAGATCCACTTAGTCAATCCAACCCATTCATTCATCATGATTAGATATAGGACATTCAATCCATCCACCATATAGATTAACCTTAGGAATAGGATCATCCATGCATTATCTACCCATTCATCCACTTAGATCACCCATCAATTATTTAAGCCATTAGATCTTAGGACATTTCATCACAACCATCTACATCATTAGGAATACCTTAGAGCCTCCACATTCATCCATCACATACATTCATCATATCATTTATTCATCTCCACCTTTGAATCCAAACCCTCCATTAGACACATTACCATTTTTATAATTTATTTTTACCAACAAAACCTATAACCATTAGATTTAACCCAAACCAATCTTAACCTTCCATTCACTAAACCCTATGTTAGAACAACTTGAAGCTCAAGCTAGCCTCCATCGCCCATGCCTTATCACCACTCTATTCATCTAACACACAGTCCACATGATTTTAGCACCTAAATCTTCTCCATGCACTTAGACAAAAATCCATCCAAATACACTCCTAAAATCCCTACACACCTCATCATCCCAATCCACCATAGCCACACATGATTTTTGCATATGTTCTTCCCATCCCATTCGAATTTCATATTCAACCCTCCACCTCATCATCTCAACATCTCATCCATTCATTCATCCATCCATTTAATCCCATCCATTGATCCATAATTGCACAATCCAAAACCCTAAACCAACAAACCATTTTCGAAAATCCCTTTCCTTAATCCAATTCCTATTTCTTTTCCTCCATTGCTTAGCCACCAAGCTAGCTTGGATCCCAAGCTACTAAATTCGACCATAGCACTAGGAAACCCTAATTTTTTACCCTTTAATCCTAGCCATCCAATTTAAGTTAGATCTAATCCCAATCTTTCATCCATTAACTTAAACCTAGATTTAATCTTAGCCATCCATTCAATCCCAATTTATAAATAGCCCAGTAACCCACATACCAAACTCAAATTTGACATTGGAGCCAAAGAGGACCAAAGGATTGAAGAGAAGACCAAGAGAAGACTCAAGGATACATAAAGAATCAAATTTCACAAGTGAGTTTCTTTTGTAATTTCAATCTCCAAATACCTTGTATTCAATCAATCCCGTATTAATTCTTCCAATAAATAATCAAAGGACAACCCGTTTAGAATCTGAAACATCCAATTTCTAAATTCCTTTTATGATTGTCTTTGATTCTATTTTAAGATTGTATGCTTTAATTATTTAATCAGACGTGAAATAGTTAGGACTTAGGGTAAGATTGTTAGATTTGAGTTACTATGGTTTGGTTTTATAATTTAAAGTAATGATTTTAACGTTGATAATAAACATGTATTGGAACTTAGATTTTTACGTGAATTTCAAATTTAAGTCTTTTCCAAACAACCACCTTTAACATTACTGCGTTTTTATTTCTGTCATTTATTTTTCTTGCCTATTTACTTTTCATGTTTATTTTATTTCACTTGAATGTTGTATTTTAGTTTTTCTTTTTAAATCTTTAATTCTTTTAAGATGTATTTATTTCATGTATTTAAAACTTCCCTAACAACTTGATTAACTAGTTAGGATTAAATTTTTTAGAACTAGATTTTGTAAATTAGGATGTGTGGTGAGATTGTTTATAAACTTTTAATTAAAACTGTAATACCCCGGATTTTCAAGTTATAAATATTTAAAGAAATTACCCATTTAATTGGAAAATTTTAGATATGGATCTTATATGGGTAAAGGGTTGGGTCATTGCTCAATTTAGATCCAACGGATATGTGATAGGGTTCAATTTAAAATAAATTGGGTCAAGGTTGTTATTTGGGTCAAAATGCTAAAATTGAGACCCAAGGGGTTATGGTTACCTTGGTTGACCACCAAGTGGATTTAAGCCTAAATAGATGAGGCTGAATTAAATTAGTAATGCAATTTATATAAATAAGATTTGGATTAATTGCATGCGCATGAAAGGCATTGATGGAAAGGTTTTAGGATGGATCTAAAATGGGCCACACGTTGGGATAAATTGGATTAGACAATGTCATCCGATTGTCTAAATCCAAATGAAGAAGATGTTTAAATCTAAATAAAGAAAAGCTTTGCCGAATGGAATAAAAGAGAGGGGCACACGGCATTATCAAGAAAGGGGAATTACTTATCTTAACACCTTCTAAATTGGGAGTTATGCGCGAAAAGGGATCATTCCCTTGGTGAAACACGCCAATTGATATTTCTATATTAGGACCAATTGGAGTTTTATAAGAATCAAGAGAACAAGGGGCGCATGGCACTTTCTAAACTAAGATAAGATTAAAGGGAAGGTTTAATAAAAGAAAGGAGCAAGGGCGCATAACACCTTCTAAGTTTGGATCAATGGCAATTTCTATCTTGTATCAAATGGAAGATTTTATAAAGGGCAGCAAGAGGCACACGGCATTGGTTATCTTAACAAGGGCACACGGCATTGTCTAAGATTGAATTAATTAAGAAAAGAAAGGGCAGCCGACCAAGGGAAAGAAACATTAGAAATTGCTATTTTGATACCTTCTAAATTGGGACTAGTTGTAAGCAATAAAAGGAGACAAGAGAGAGGGGTACACGGCATTCACTTGTCATTCAAAGAGAGACTACAGCAAGCACAAGAGCAGCCAGCCGAGTGGAAGAGCAAGGAGAAAAAAGACTAAGGAAAGAAGAAGATTGGAAGAGGAAGATCAACCGACGGAAAACCGAAGGAGTCGCAGAACCGGTAAGTGGTTTAGATGTTTTTGTTTTAATGAAATAAGGAACCATAGGGTTCGGCCAAGGTGTATGGCCGAACCCCATGGAAGAGGAATTAAGAGATGATCATGGATGAACCATAGGGTTTGGCCATGGTGCATGGCCGAACCCCATGGAAGGGTTTTGGTGATTTTAATGAAGAAACATGGGTCATATTATTATGGTTAATGCATGGTTTTAAGGGATTTTTTGGTGATTATATTTTATGGGATGAAAGTCATGGAGTAATAATATGGTTTTAGATCCATGGAAAAGCATGGTTTAATTATGGAATTTTAATGATGAAAATCATGTGGGCTGATTTATTAATTTTATTGGTTGGAAACCAGGGAAGGATTATCAATTCTTTTAAAGGGATTACATGGAAAAACTTCAATAAATTTTAATGGAATGTTGTTGGCTATTTTTGAGGGATAAAAACCATAGAACATTAGGTATGTTTTAAATAATGTTTAAATGGAAAGAAGGGCACAAAACAAAAGGGTGAGGTTCGGCCATGGTGTATGGCCGAACCCCACCAAGGAGTATACATGGACTTAAGATTAATGATATATGGTTTTGAAAGGATCATGAACCACCATGGCCGAACCCCATGGAGTTGTATTGGAGTGGTTATGTAATAGCCCGAATTTTTAAATCAATATATATATGGCAATTATTTGTTTTAATAATGGAAAAATGGGAACTTTGATGTCATGAATATTAAATGGATCATAATTTGGACAAAGGCCCAAGCATGGTCCAATGGACCATGGATTTGATAGGATCCATCAAAAGGATCAATGATGGTCAAAGTGGGCCCGATAACCATGTGGGACCCAACGGATCAAATTGATTCAAACTCCAAGGAAAAAGGTGAGGCCAACCATCATGGTTGACTTGGTCAACCATGGATGAGTCAAAATGGAATTAAAGAGGACCCAAGTAAATAAAGTTAATTTAATTAATATAAAACACCTAAGTTTAGTCTTGAATAGACCAAGGGACATAATCAAGCGGGGTCCACCCCACCTCATTAAGTGAGGTGGCGGGTTGACTAAGATTTGGTGGGGCCGGCCACCATGGTTGACTTGGTCAACCATGGTGAATACATGAAAGATTTGAAGGGAATTAAATAGGAATTAAATTATTAAATTAAAGGGGCTAAGTTAAGAAAGAAATTAAATAATGAGGTGAGTGAAGATGGTTTCCCGTCTTAATTGACTCACCAAATTCATTGGAATGAGTTGTGACTCAAACCCATTCCAACCACCTCCACTAAAGGGGACAATGGCCCTAAAAATGGGGGCATGCAAGCCCATACCTCCCTCCATGCTTGGTTGGTGGAGGGAGTCAAACAAATCATGACACCCATCTCTCTCTCATTCTCTTCCTCCCCTCTCCAAACCGTCCTCCCTCTCTTCCAAAGAAAAACACTAAGGAGAAAAGAAGAGAAAGGAACTTAGAAAGAAGGGAAGAAGAAGCTAAGAGTTGGCCAATCACCCAAGACCCAAGCTTGAAATATTGTCTTCATTTCCTCTTTCTCTCTCTCTCTCTCTCCCTCAAAAATCTAACCCTACCATTAGCCGAATCAAAACCCTAGTAATCTTACCCCGATCAAACTCACCACTGGCCGAGTATCAAGAAGAAAGAAGAAGGAGAAAGGGAAAGAATAAGGAACAAGAGGAGCAAGAGACAACCGAGAGAGCCACGGGTTGTAAGTATCTCTAAACAAGATACTAAGTTTAGTAATGGTTAAAAATGGAATATTTTAAGAGAAATCGCGAAGGAAGGAAGTCCAAAACATGCAATGGAAAGGACTAACGAAACAGTCAGTCGACTGAACAGATAATGAACGAACCAGAAACGAAGTTCTAGGAGTTTCAACCGACTGAATCATGGATTCAGTCGACTGAACTGACAATGGACAAATCAGAAACGAGTTTCTGGGAGTTTCAGCCTACTGAACTAGAGTTTCAGTCGACTGAACTAATGGTGGCTGAAAACAGAAGGAGTTTCTGGAAGTTTCAACCGACTGAATATATGATTCAGTCGACTGAAGGATTGCTTATTAAACACGTAAACGGATGGTTGATAGTTCAGCCGACTGAATGTGTATTTCAGTCGACTGAAAATAAACTGGCAAGACAAACAGACGATTTGATTCAAAATCAGCCGACTGAATCTGTGATTCAGTCGACTGAAAAAGTATGAACCATGTTTCAGCCGACTGAATGTATATTTCAGTCGACTGAAACTGAACTGGTGAGGCAAACAGACAATCTGATTCAAAATCAGCCGACTGAATCTGTGTTTCAGTCGATTGAACTCTTAGTTCAGTCGACTGAATTGAAATGTACAGTTTTTTAATATTTTCTAAGACACTACCAATCCGATAAGATAAATGGAGATGATATTAAATTAAATGGACTGATTTTAATGATCCTATGACATGATTGGTAAGTCATTAATGGATCCGGGTGTGTAGATCAGTTATGGATTGAATTATATACGTGTTGAAATTAATGGAAAAAGAGGCCAAGATAAGGGCTAATTATAGTAATCTTATAATGTGGTTAAAGATCACTAATGAACATAGGTTTATGAGCAGTTAGAGACTTAATCGTGGATAAGATATAGACTAACTTGGGAAATGAATAATAAGGTATTGGCACATCGCAACGGTACGTGAACGGCGACCTGAATTATCGGACGAGAACGAAAAAGGACGTTATCAGTATTTGGTAGGATTCCTACCTTTTTGTAAGCGATGGATATATGATGGTATTTTAAATTATTTTGGTTTGGCTTATGATGGATTTATAATTATGATTTATCTTATGACGAGTTTTAAGTTGTGAATCATATGGATTATATTTTAACATTATGCATTATGTGGCTATGTATGGTATATCAAAATTATGGTTATCTATATATACTACATAGCATAATGCACTACATCTCATGCATGGCATGGGCGGAAAAAAAATAAACAAACCGGAGTCCATGCTCCGTCGGGGCGACCGAGAACAGACATGGGGACATTGATATGGTATCACCGGAGCCAATGCTCCGTCGGGGCGACCGAGAACAGACATGGGGACATTGATATGGTATCACCGGAGTCCATGCTCCGTCGGGGCGACCGAGAACAGACATGGGGACATTGATATGGTATCACCGGAGTCCATGCTCCATCGGGGCGACCGAGAACAGACATGGGGACATTGATATGGTATTACCGGAGTCCATGCTCCGTCGGGGCGACCGAGAAGCAAACATGGGGATACATTGACGAGGATTTGCCGTCAAGGGGGATATGGTATTTCATGATGATGTAGATGATGGGTGGGACACATGGCATAGACACCCATGGCATGGCATTCATCATATGGTTTTATTATATTGCTATCAGTATGCTTGTTATTACTAATCCATGTGCTGGCCCTACTCGGAGTCCTACTGGGCGCGTTGACTAACGCCCTACTTCCACCCTAGTTGGTGATACAGGAGACGGAGGAAACAGTGGACGTGACGGGAGTCAGGCTTAGGGGCGTGGGGAAGCGGCTACTTTGTTTATCAAAGTTTTATTTTGGAAATGTTGTAACTCAAGTAGCTTAGTTTGTGGAATTGTAATAATTTTGGATTTCTTACTATGGTCTGGATTAAATTCTGTATGTTAACATTTTGAGACATAATCACGAACATGGGGGTATTTTGGTAATTTAATGTTGTATCTTCCCTTCTATCTAAAACCGGTAGGATAGTATCTATTATAATTTTTCGCATGTAACTATGTTCAGCGAGCTTACTTCCTACGCACGAACCGTATTCGTGGACTTCATTCCGCGCACGCGTGGGGTTGGCCAGTTAAGGGCCGGGCTTTAGAAGCTCGGACTTAACTCGCGTCGTGACGTCCGCGCCTTTGTCACTTTGATTTAATTCAAAAAAAAAATATAGACTCTGAAATATAGTGAAATTGGGCGGGTGTTACAGGTTATGGTAATTTTAATGTATGATAATTATTTTTGGAAGGTGGAGTTTAAAATTAGAAACTATCTAATTATGGACCTTGGATTAAAATGGACGGTGGAGATTATTTATGGGAACCTTCTAATAATGGAAGGTGGAGATTATTTTTCGAAACCTTCCAATTATGGAAGGATGGGTTCTAAATTGGAAACTTTCTAAATATGGAAGTTAGATATTAATTTAGAAAGGATCTAAGCAAGGTGATTAAATAGGAAGGTTTCTAATTATGGAAAGTGGATGAAAAAGTTTGATATGGAATTTAGAAAGCTTCTAAATTTGGACCTTCTAATTATGGATTTGTTAATTATGGGTTTAAGGGTATGTATTAATTATAGAAGGTTGGAAATAATTAGGCCAATGGTAATTTTGTAAATAAGGTCTAGAAAGAAGGACCATGGGTTCGGCCATGGTGTATGGCAGAACCACATGGGTAATATTTTGTAACGCCCCGCCCTCTCCGAAGAAATATCAGAGTCTAATTTTTTTTTTTAAATAATAATAATAAAACATCGAAAGAGAGCGGGCGGCGTCACGACGCGAGTTAAGTTCAGACTACTCAAGTCTGAACCTTAACTGGCCACCCATGTGTACATGGACTAGACCATGATAATGAATCACACATGGAACTAACTACAACATGCGGAATAAACTAGACTATTTGTGGAATAGAATGACTAGATAGCAAGTAACAGTCTCAAATATTAATTAACATAAATCAACCATTCCAAGATAATAACCTAATCAAACCATAGCAAGTATTAACTTATTACATGTCCATCAAAATATAATTCAAATGACAATAGATAAATAATCCTGTTCATCATTCAAGCACTTAGGCTTGGCTCCCCTCCCGGTCATCAACCTTCTCTTTCCCTTTCCTTGTACCTGCATTCTCCTCTGAGGATAGAATTAGGGCGTTAGATCAACGCGCCCAGTAAGTTCCCAAATCAGGGCTACCACATGATTAGCATATAAAACATGCATATATATCATAGTACATGATTAGTCAAAACAGGTAAAACAATGCTATGAAGTATGCACATGCAATGAGTCTCTCCCATCATGTACATTCATAGCCATCACTTGACGTGCCTTGCACCGTCAAGGTAAATCACAATACACTTCCATCTCTTCATCACTGAGTTGATTCATATCACCTATTAGTCCTCCTAGCGGGACTCTCATCGCCTAAGGAGACCAATGTGACTATGATCCTCATGTTACTCTTCCTGGCGGGTCTCATCGCCTAAGGAAGACGTAACCCATAATTGCAACACTGTAGAACCTCAGTCATCATCCCATGCCCATGCATGAGATGCCAATGCTTTGTATGCCATTTGTAAATGCATAACATATCATTTGAAACCACATAAAAATATACAAGATCTCATAAAGAAAACTAGGGTAAAAACTGTGGTTACAAGTAGGTAGGAAACCTACTTAAACTTTGCTTAAGTGTCCGTTCCTTTTTGAGCTTCCCCCGGTCACAACTCGTACGTCGTTCAACTCTCGTCACCTTGTGATGTAACAATAAGTAAATCATATTATCATTTAAATGTCCATTCACATATAAGACCCAAAACATCGTGTAAGTCCTTTGATCAATCCCTTCATTTGGCTAGTATTCACAGATTTGCCATTGGTCTAACCAATGTCTAATATTGCTCATAATCAAAGTTCATAAAAGTAATCTACCTTAGTGGGGTTCGGCCATACAACATGGCCGAACCTCACCACTTTGTTTTTGATCCTTTACACCTTTCATACATCAATCTTCATTTTGATTTTTAACCAATCAAATTACAAGTTAGCCACTAGGTCTACTTAATGACCACTAGTGGGGTTCGGCCATGTACCATACTGATTTTGTCTCTTGTTTCATCATATATAGTAGCTAGTTATTTACTTATCACTAAGTCCACAGATAAATCCATATGTTTACTTAATCCAACTCATACAAACAAATCATAATCTCCAACTAAACAATCTATGGGGTTCGACCATTCATATGGCCGAACCCTATGATCCTCCTACTCAATGATCCCATCATTTGTTTACAAGTTAGGCTCTACTATTTAGCCATGTTAACTACATGGTTCAACCATCCCATGGCCAACCCAAAACAGCAAGCTTATTTCCATTTAACACACATAAGAAAACCCATAAACTTGGTCCATTCATCCCAAAAATAGCCCCATGGGGTTCGGCCATGCACATGGCCGAACCCAATGGTTCTCTTGATCTGATTGATCCATCAATTACCCATGATTATTCATGGTTTAATCGTGCTAACTCAACCATGACATATACATGTTTCAGCAGCATAAACATCCACCAAAACAGTAAATTCAACTTCACCAAATCACGTCAATTACTTACATGGGGTTCGGCCATCCAAGGTGGCCGAACCCTATGTCCATGTTTTGGTCTTTCAAACATGTTTGAAACATACAATATCAGTATCATATTGCTGCCTTTATACCTCATAGAAACCTATCCAAATAAGTTCATCCACTTGTCCCAAAAGACCATAATATTCCATGGGATTCGGCCATCCAAGATGGCCGATCCAAATGATCCATATTATCAATTTTAATCCACTGTTTAAACCCATGTTAACTTCAGTCCTTATGTCATTCAAATCCATGTTTTTAACCCTTTCTAAAACATGCATTTGAATCTTAAGTAAAACCCAAAAACAGTCCACCAAAGCTCTATGGTTTCCATGTTTCAACATGAAAACCAACCATTCCTTTACATGGGGTTCGGCCCTCCATGGTGGCCGAACCCAATAGTTATTTTTTTACCATTTTAAATCCTCCATTAATCAAGGTTAAACATTGGTGTATTCGGCCATGACCATGGCCCAATACATACCCCACTTGTTTCATGTTATTAAACCAAAATAACACATAGATACTTACCAAATTTTCCAAACTTCCTTCTTGCCTTTGATCCTTGGTTTCTCCCTTTTATTTCTTCTTTCTTTCCTTAATTCCTTGCTGGCTTATACTTGATTAACTGGTGCCAAAAACCTCTGCTGTTCAGCCAAGAAAACGAATTGGAGAGAGGGAGAAAGAGATGGGAATTCTTGGATTTCTTTGTGTGAAAAACGGCCAAGTATGGTAATGTTTTTTTTTTTGTAGTTTCAGCCCCCAACTCCCATTCATCCTCCCTCATTTAATTTTGTTAAAACCGATGGGGCATTGGGTGTTAACCAAGACACCCCTTGGTGCCAAACATTGCACCCCTTGGTAATGGAACAATGCATCTATTCAATGGATAGGTGCCGCCCCAACCTTGGTGTCTTTTGGCTTTGCCAAAGCACCCCTTCATACCAACAGCTGAGATTGATTCTGATCTAGTGTTGTGTGAGATTACGACTCATTTCCATCTCCTCTTGACTCACTTAACTCGGGATATTTTTATTCTAAACCAACTCATCCAACTCATCACATTTAATGCTCCATATTTGAGTCAACTATTTTCTTAAATCAAACTCATTTCAAATCAGTCTAACTCAAGCTGAATTAACTCACACTTGAGTTCAATTGAGGGCCCACACGGTCATCCGTGGTCAAACTAGTCAACCTGATCCGTTGGGTCCTCCTTTAGCTCCTTGACCCGTTTTTGACTCCATGACCCAATTATGGGTATTTTGGTCACTTGCAATTGGTTTTCACTTGTGTTTAAGCCTACCCATTTTTGCTATAACTGATTTCCTATCAGTTCGGCTTGATCTCATTTAATTTGAGCTTATACAATGGTCAAATCATCCATTTTGACCCATTGGGTCCAATTGAGCAATTTGACCCATTTAGCCATTTTCGACCCAATTGATGTTCATTACCCATCCAATCAAATTTGATATTTACAATGTGCTCATATGACCTTAATTTGAGCAATGGGCCCCACCATTTCCTTATTTGACATCACAAAATAATTAATTTAACAACTCAGGGGCATTTTCATAATTTTCCACTTCATTGAGAAATTGGGGTGTTACATATTTTGAGAATAATGGAATTTTTAGCCTTGGATGGCAATATGGTAATTATGTAGAATTAATGGAACTATGTTTTGAAACTCAAACATAAGTTGATGGAATCGATTATAAATTATTTGGGAGTGCTTATGAATTTTTAAAATAAATAAATGGACCTATGTGTTGGAACCTAAGCCTAAGTTGTTGGAAACAATGGCAATTTGGTAAATAAATGTGAAAATGGTAGGTCATGGGTTATGTTAGCCATGGATGGCATTGTTGAAATTATGGTAAAAAATAAGGGACCATGGGTTTGGCCATGGTGTGTGGCCAAACCCCATGGTAATTGTTTGGTGGACATAGGGACTATGTTTGGCATATTAAAATGAAATAAATAAAGAGTAGACCAATGGCAATTTGGTAATAATGGCTGAAAATGATAAACCATGGGATTGGTTTATGGTACTTAAAATAATTGTAAATCAAGTGGGACTTGGTTTTGATTGATTGTTATATTATAAGGTAACGGGACCTCACAAGGTGTCTACGATCGTGAGCGGTTACCAGATGAAAGACGCAAGGACACGTAGCGGTCTTTGGTAGGATTCCACCTCTTTGAAACCATGGGTTTATGTACATTGTTTTTATCTTGATTTACTGATTTTATATTGAAAAGGATATGTTTCAAATGATGATTTTATATGCTATGTTTATTTGATAAAATAACATGTGTTTTAAATATGAGCTTTTAAATGCTATGATTTTGTATAATTGCATAGCATGTGGTATTTGCATCTCATGCATGGCATGGGAGGGATGACAGGTAACCGGAGACCCACACTCCGTCGGGGCGTCCGTAAAACACTCGTGGGGGAATACCTTGATGATGAGAATCCCATTAAGAGGATACCATGTATGAAGACCCTGGTGATGAGCATTCCATCAGGGGATACCTTGATGATGAAAATTCCATCAAGAGGATACTAAGTAACCGGAGCCCACACTCCGTCGGAATGTCCGTAAGGCAACTGTGGGGAATACCTTGATGAGGAGAGTTCCATCAAGAAAGAAGACCTTGGTGACGAGCATTCCACCATGAAGATACTTGGATGAGGAGAATTCCATCAAGAGTATACCCTATGTTTTGTGAGGGGTGGGACTCATTGCATATGATAGCATGGCATGGCATTGAATCTCATGAGTATGATCTTTATTATCATGCAAGGTTTCTGGTTTTATCGATATGATTGGATCTCTATTATCATACACTGTTTTGGATACAATGTTTTGAAAGTATGGAATGATTTATTATAACTGGTTTTGATATATATTATATCTGGAGTTTTGGTACTAACCCATGTGTTAACCCTAACTGGAATACCTACTGGGCGCATTATACTAACACCCTACTTCTACCCTTTAGTGGATGATGCAGGAAACGAGGGAAACGCTGAATGCGGAAAGGGACAAGCATAGGAGCTTGGAACACTTTTAGTTTTATATTTTGTTTAAGATACTCAGGGATTTGTATTTAGAGTATCCAGATTTCAGAATATAATAACTTAGATGAATTGCTATGGTTGAATGTTTTATTTGGATAATGATTAAAATGATTTACTGACTAAGTACTTTGCTATCAATGGAATAGAACTTGGTTTTATTATGATTCTGCATGTTATGATTTTTATTCCGCATATTGGTATTGCTATGTGTGAACTAGTTTCTTGGACTGAGTCCATACATACATAGGGTTGGCTAGTTAAGGGTCGGACTTTAGAAGTTCGGACTTAGCTCCCGTCGTGACGTCCCGTGCTCTATCACTCTACTTTGTTATAAAAAAAATAGACTTCTGAATTTACAGGAAAAAGCGAGTGAAAAAGGGCGGGGTGTTACAAAAACATTATTTTAATTATTTTTAATCAATGCTCTAAAATTATAGATCTATTTATTTAATTGAAGATTTGATTAGTTGGAAATATACTTTTAAAGATTAAAATTGATTTTCTATCCTAAATTTCATTATGAATCTTGGCTTTCTAAGAAACATAAAAATTGAGGCATGTGTATTTTGAATGTTTCCTTTGGGTTCGACCTCGCACTCAATCGCTGCACTATGAATGGTTCGTGCGCTTGCGAGATTTACAAATTTAAAACACATCAACAATTATCTTTTTGTGTTCATTGGCTAAGAATGCACAATTCAAGGCATTTAGTGCTCTACCATTAATCGTGCAAGCGGTTTTTTCATCTTTAGTCCATTGAGAGTTAGGTTTTAGCTCAACAGATGTGGACATAGTGGCCGTATCCGTTTTGTCAACCACAGGGGGTGTCCTTCCAGTATACACAGAATCCCATACGGATGCATCGATGGAGATGAAAAAACTTTTCATCTTTGTTTTCCAAGAAGCATAGTTTGATCCATCGAAATAAGGTGGTTTAGAGATGGCATAACTTTCTACCATAGACATGTTTCTTAGCAAAATTCACTCGGACGGTTAGGTCTTTATAATGAGCACGAGGCTCTGATACCAATTCAAAGTTGCCTGAGTGCTTAGAACTAGATTAACCCTAGAAGGGGGTGAATAAGGTAATCACAAAATATTGGGCCTTTTTAAATTTTCTTGATTAATAGAGTGCGGAATTAAAACAATTAATCAAGTGTGTGTGATATGTAATGTTTACAGGATAATCAATCAACCACACAAGGAGGCAAGGCACACAATTTATAGTGGTTCGGGTAAACAATCTATATTCACTGTTGAGACTCACCCAATCTTGGGCTGTCTCCAATTCACTAAGCGTTGGAATTATACCAACACAATAGAATAGGACTTCCACCTATCCAATTGATTGAGATTTTCACTCAATTCCAATCCCACTATTTTTATAGTGGTTCAAGATAAACTTAGTCTCCTTAATCCACTTCACAATAATTTGATTTCTAAAGTAAAAATCTAACTAGGAAGATTTGCCTTAAAGCCTTGCAAATGTATAGATGTGCTTCCAGAGCGCTCCACCCAATGTGATCTCTTATAATCCCGACGTTCATGAAGACCCGTCATGTAGAGCAACCACAATCCTTGGGTATCTAGGAAATTGGAGGTCCAATGTTTATCCTAGAGATTTGGCTTAATCCTTCTCTCTTAATCTCAATCTTTACCGATTGGATACTTGAATGATTTCACAATTGATTTTCCAAAAGAGAATTAGCCTATGATTTTTTCCTTTAGCCTTGAGAATTTTGGACTGGTAGATGAGGCTCGTTAATGATCAAGATGTCTAACTAAAACTCACCAAACATTGATGTATTTATAAGCAAACACAAAAAAAAATCGTATAACTGAAACACACGATTGATCATGTACAGGAGATCGATCGTCCGTGATTAAATTCCTTTTCAGCAACCCGACCGAGCATTTAATGCACTTTAAACGCTCTAAAACGGTTACTTCATGATGGATCGTGCCACACGACTAATCAGTCCGTGTATCTGGCGACGGATCACGGGTTGGCGAATGTATCGGCTTGAGATTGGTTGTGATTTCCAGTGCCAAGTCTCATCCAGGCTCAGGGTGATTGATCGTGATGTTGATCTGTTATTGCATGTACTCACGATCGATTGCATGTCCGATTGATCGTATGATACCAAGTTTTCCAAGCTTTGTTTAAGTCCAGCCTATGTACATGTTTCAGCGATACATCGCCCACACGATTGATTCATCAAGGTTCCAGACGTCGATCGTGGGCTCCCGATTGTATCATCCTGAGACCACATGGGTTTGACAGTCTTTTTCAACTAGAACCCCCAACTTTCCACATGACATATCGCAAGACCACAATTGGTCATGTGTTGTCTTTGGTAAATGATAACCCGCCACGATGTATTGCCCTGATAGTGAATTCATATTTCCAAGTTAGGTTCCAATTCATTGTCAAACACATGTGAGGCTTATTTAATTATCCAGATGTGATCTCTAATCCTATGCATGGTCCACCTAAGGTCATCTATGGCCACTTACCATCAGTGATTGCCATACACGTTGATTCGTTGAGTCTTCACACTTCAACCAACGCTTAAGATCTTGAATCTTGAGTTTCTCTCTTCAAGACAAGCCTTCACCTAAGTCACGAACTTGACAAACAGGTGACTCGACAAGCCGGGACACTAACAGGTTCTAAAGTTATTTCCAAATAAAACCCTGCCTTTCAAAAGCTCGATAAACTTGAAAACCAGGGAAAAATTAAAGAAAATTTAAACATTAGAATCCATCAAGTATGGTCGAAAAACTTGATTCATTAGATCCATGGATGTGGCTAGTGCATTGATCAAACCAAATGGCATCACCAAGAATTCATATAGACCATACTGCATTCTAAAAACAGTTTTAGGAATGTCCTCTTCCCTTATCCGTAACTGATGATATCCTGACCTAAAATCGATCTTAGAGAAACACTTCGATCCTTTCAACAAATCAAATAGATCATTTATTCTAGACAATGTATACTTATTCTTTATAGTTACCTGATTCAACCATTGGTAATCTATACACATTTTCATAGACTCATCTTTCTTTTTAACAAAGAGAGCTGGTGTGTCCCATGGCGAATTACTCAAACATATAAAACCAAGTCTAAGAAGTTCATTTACTTGTGTAGCTAATTCTCTATGTTCTATCGACGCCATCCTGTAGGCTGATACGGAATAGGAGATGTCCCTGGCTGTAGATCAATAACAAACTCTATCTCTTGGTGTGGAGGTAACCCAGCAAGCTGGTCTCAAAACAAGTCCATATACTCACACACCACCCGAGGTATATCAGCTTTTACGCCTCCTACATCCTCCCATCCCATACTAGCCACCACACTACCCGGATATGCCCACATGCCAGAAACGTTACTTCTTAATCTATCATAGGGTATCAATTTCTCTGTAAATCGAACCTCAGTCGGTGAAACCCATAGATTTTCCTCCTTGAACAATCTATCAAAATCTAGTATTGAATGATATCACCACCCCCAAGATATGGACATTTTCCTTCATTATGCCTATTATATCTACAAATTGGCATACCACGTAAAGACACTCATTTATTGAATGTCCCCATTGGTGGCATATTGCACAAAGGTATTGTCTTACTAATAGACAGGTGGAGTGGCAAGTGTGTAATAAGGTGATGGAGGAGGTTGCTCGGCTAAGGATGATATCTCTATAGTTTCCTTTGATATTGAATCAAGTATCCCCTTTTGCACACTAGAATCACTGGTGGAAGAATCCAAAGCTATAGGGTTTCCATAAGTACCCCTACTCGACCAGAGGCCCTGTTGTTTGACATATCTCTCCAAAACAATTCATTGGAAAACGTCAGATGATATTGTCAATACAATTATAATAGGATTCTACTCTACTCCAAAAATATTCCATTCTCACCATAGATTTCTAAGCATATACTACCCTTCACAGTCCGAGATCTTGAACGAAAGCTCTGATACCAAGTTGTCACGCCCCACCCCTTGTGAGTCCGGACAATGTGATAATTTTATTTTATAATATAATCCCTCTACAAGTCTATGGGTTGGATCCTCAAGTTTACAAAAAAGGCTCATCATAGAAAATTTCACGCGTGCTCTTCACACGTGGACTCAGATATGTACCATATATCCCTAATAACACATATCATACAAGCAAATATTTTCATTCATACCATCAAAGTTACGTACGAAAACATAGTGGTTTATACATGCTTAGATGTATTATGCCATATGCGACATTAAAATCAAAAGTACATCATTAGCATAAAAGTAGATATAATGAACATATTTCCCATCAGTGGAAAATATGATCGACTGCATAGGCTCCCTCATCCTAAGACAACAGTGGAGGTTCCTCCTCCTCAGGTGCTAAACCAGCAATGTAAAGGACGTGAGCTCCAAGCCCAGTGAAAAGAGCTCGCAAAATATCTTAACAAACATCACATGTTAGATAAATAAACCCTGCAGTTAGATTCATAATAACAATAATGGTCTACTTTTACCATATAAGTCATCCTTATCAAAATCATAAATGGTCTACCATTACCAAATAACCATATATACCAATTTCTGCCATTTCACTTTTCATACATAATAAATTGAAGCACTAAATAGGCTTCTGGGCGCAACAGTCCCTTTTGCATTAAGTCCCAACACTGTCAAAATATAGCATCTTGCAAGTGCTATCTCACACCAACGGTCGATACAGCCCAACGGCTAATGTTTGAAGGCAGTTTTAACAACAATTTTCCATACCAGGAATTAAACCAAAACCTCTTACCATATCATATTAGCTCAGGTTCTCACATTAGAGAACATTATTTTCTGAGAGTTCTCCCTTTGGTGCTAGAACATGATTGACCCTAGAGAAGGGGGGGGGGTGTTGAATAGGTCAATCCCAGTATCCATGGTTTTCACAAATTTCTTGATTGTTTAAAGTTTAAGTGCAGCGAAATGAAAATATTAATCAAGAGATTTGTTTAGTGTGATAAACTATTTTTAATTACTTAAATGATCACACTAAGTTTAGACCCATTTGTATATTGCTTGATTATCAATGCTTGTGCACAATGTATAAATAAAGATAATCAAATGCAAAATGATGTGTGTTGAGAAGTGTGCTTTAATACTAAAACACAAACACAAAATGATCAAACACTATAAGATCAAATTTATATTGGTTCGGTTAGCCAACTTACATCCACTGTTAGGACTAGCTCAACTTGAGTTATCCCCAAATCCGCTAAGTGGGGACTTACACCCTCACATTTAGAGTAGGAATTTCACCTCACTCATTTGGCTTGGAATTTCACCAACCACATGTAGAATAAGAATTCCACCTGTCCATTTGATTAGGAATTCCATCCACCACATGTGCCAGAGACGACGCTCTAGATTTTTTATACTCATTCAGGAGCCAAACTTCCTCAACCACTTTTATAGGATAAATGTTTCAAATAAAATTAAAACAAATAAGCACTTGCCTTGTAGCCTTTTTTATGATGTGTGCTTCTCAAATATCCACCCAATGTGTGCCCGAGTTAATCCCGATGTTCCACCTCTTAGCCGTCGTTGAGCAATCACATGTAACGCCCCGCCCTTTTTCACTCGCTTTCCAAAAATCAAAGTCTTTTTTTTTTAAGAGTGACAGAGAGCGGGACGTCACGACACGAGCTAAGTCCAAACTTCTAAAGTCCTACCCTTAACTAGCCAACCCTACGTGTGCATGGACTAAGTCCAAGAATACGGTTCACATATACTAATATATATACATGCGGAATATAACATAAACTGCGGATTATAATAGAACCTAATTCTATTCCTTTTTATATAGCAAAGTACTTCAAGTCTTTAACCATAATTAAACTTAACTTAAATATCCAAACAAACCATTCAAACCATAGCAAAATATCTAAGCTATTACATGCCCGAAATCTAGTTACTCAAATTACAAGTCCATAAGTAACTTAATCAAAATATAAAATTAAACCCATTCAAGCTTCTATACTTGGCTCCGATCACGCTCATCGTTCCCTTCGTTTCCTGTATCATCCACTAGGGTAGAAGTAGGGCGTTAGAACAACGCGCCCAGTAGGTATTCCATTTAGGGTCTACACATGGTTAGTACAAATCATATATAATAACATAATGTCAAAACCATATAAAACAATGACATGTCATGATGTCAAATGCAATGAGTCCCACCCATCACAAGTACATATAACCTCTTGATGGGATTCTCATCATCAAGGTACCCCCACAGTGGTCTTTCGGACGCCCCGACGGAGTGTGGCCCCTCCGGTTACCTCTTGATGGAAATGTACATCAAGGTATCCCCACAGTGGTCTTTCAGACGCCCCGACAGAGTGTGGCCCCTCCGGTTACCTTTTGATAGAAATGCACATCAAGGTATCCCCACAGTGGTCTTTCGGACGCCCCGACGGAGTGTGGCCCCTTCAATTACCTCTTCCTCCCTCCCAAGCCATGCATGAGATGCAAAAGTCCACATGCTTTGCAATTATACAAATCATAGCATTTTAAATCTCATATTTAAAACATAATCTTTTTATGACATAACTTATCAAAATAAACCAAATAAACCATATTATATAAACCATGTTTTCAAAGAGGTAGAATCCTACCAAAGACCACTAACATATCCTTGTGCGTTCATCCGGAAACCGCTCACGATCGTATACCGCTTGTGAGGTCCTTCACCTTGTTACATATCGACAAGTTAAACTAAAGTCCCATTTGATTTTCATTATAAACATAAATTCATAAACCCAACCTTTGTGGGGTTAGGCCATACAACATGGCCGAACCTCACCCACTTGATTTTTGGTCCCTTTTATGATCTTTAACTTAAGCCAAGATCATATCGCTTTTCATTTAATCTAACATTTATAAACCCTAAGTCCACCAAACATTTCCCATGAACCCATGGTCCATTATTTCCACTTAATTACAATATTGCCATTTTTCTATCCATGGCTAACATTCCATTCATCTAAGCATACATAAGTCCACACTTTGATCCACAAAATGGTTCATGGGGTTTGGCCATGGTGGTCTAAATCCCATTTTTTCCATTGAATCATTTACCCTTCTTTGGTCCGTAAAACAAGGTCCCTTCATGGAGTTTAACCATGTATTTAGATTCATTCTTTTTTATCATCATCTACCATGTTTAAACCAATTAAACTTATCAACATTCCCCATGATCTAAAAATACCTATGTCCAACAATATTACTCCATTTAATCCCTTCAAAGTCCTTGATAACCTTCCATGGTGTTCGGCCATACACCATGGCTGAACCCATGGTAAATGGTTCTTTCACCAAATATCATTTTAACACCATGTAAAATGATTAGTATTCCTCCCTTTAAAGTCCTTTAAAAATCCTTAACATGCATCTACCATTTTCATGTTTTGAAGTCCATTAAAATATTAAACAATCCACATAATTCAATATCTAAGAAAACCCTAAATCCATAAATATTACTTGGTGGGGTTCAGCCATACAACATGACCGAACCTCACCCTTTGGCTTTGTGCCCTTCTTTTCCATTCTTTATACATAGCTAATGTCTTTTAACAATACTTCCCTTTTAAATCCTTTTAAAACATCATAACCTTCCATGGTTTTCATCCTTTTCAAAATTATTAATAACCTTCCATGGGGTTCGGCCATACACCATGGCCGAACCTTATGGTTCATAATCTTCCCTTAACAATCATTTATCCAAGCTTATAATCCTTTTAACATCATACACATAAACTTATGATTTTTACCCTTCAAACTCCATTTAAAAATAACCAATGTTCTTTCATGGGGTTCGGCCATGCACTATGGCCGAACCCTATGGTTCCTCCTTTCCATTAAAATACCATAATCAGCCCCCAATTTTCTTCCATGGGGTTCGGCCATACACCATTGCCGAACCCTATGGTTCCTTGCTTTAAACCAAATTTATCAAAATACCTACCGGTGTCGCGACTCCTCCAGTTTCTTTTGCTCTGACTTGTTCTTTCAATCCTTTCTTTCCTTAGCCTCTTCCTCTTTCCTTCTTACTTCTTTGGCCGAGATTGTGACTTGAGAGAGAGGGAGAGTTCAGCCTTGTGTGAGTATGATAGAACTTTGAGATGAAACTCTATGTCTTTGGTCTTGAGGAGTGGTCGGCCAAGAGAGGGTTTGAGGGAGAGAAAACAGCCAAGAGGGAGAGGGAGAGAGTGAGATGAATATCAAATTTGTTTTGTTCCAATGATGTGGTAGGCCAAGGATGATGGCTTTGGTAAAGCCCTTGGTGTAACTCCCATTTTCCTTAACCTCCTTAATGCTCCAACGTGTGCCTTTGTTTGAAATGTGTAACCGTCCACCTCCATTAACTCTCCATGTGGGAGTTTCGTCCATGAGATGAAACTCCAAGGCTCCAATGTGTGCCTTTGTTGGAAATGTGTAACCGTCCACCTCCATTAACTCTCCATGTGGGAGTTTCATCCATGAGATGAAACTCCAAGGCTCCAACGTGTGCCTTCGTTTGAAATGTGTAACTGTCCACCTCCATTAACTCTCTATGTGGGAGTTTCATCCATGAGATGAAACTCTCATTCCAACTCACCTAACTCATATAATTTAATTCAAATCAACTCAACTCACTTAATTGCCTTCCCATTTTAATTCAACCCCAATTAAGTTAGGCTTGAACTCACTTGGTGGTCAACCAAGTCAACCACAACCCATTTAGTCCCAATTGGGCATTTTGACCCAAATAACAACCTTGCCCCAATTAAATGTACCTTTCTCATTTACTTTAAATTGAACCTTATACCATAACCGTTGGGTCTTAATTGGGCCGTTGACCCAACTCCTTACTTATCTAAGGTTCAAATCCGTTAATTCACAATTAAAATGGCAAATTCCGTAAATATTGATAACTTGGAAATCCGGGGTGTTACATCACAATCTCAGGGTGACTAGGAAATTGATTCTACTAATATTTATCCTAGTTATATATCATTCCCCTCTCTCTCTCTTCACAACCTCAATCACTATGATTGGTTCTATTAGATTTCCCAAGTGTAAGCACAAGAGAGAGAGTGATCCTTTTGTTGTCCCTTGTTTAAGCTCACTGATTATGATGAAGGTCCAACGGATTTGCCAAAGGATGTGAAATGGTTGCACAAGGATTGGTATATATAGAGAAGGCAACCTGTTTCAAAAACTATCATGTACCGACAGGTCGGGCGCACCGATGGGTTAGTGACTAAGAATATTACTGTTCAACCACCCGACCGTTGGGCATTAAATGCACTCCTAACGGCATAATTTGAACTCGGCCGACATGTTTGTGTTGCCGATAGGTCGACAGTCATGGCATCGAGAGGTCGGTCCATGCAAACAGAATTTCATGTCCCGAAACTTGTCTTGCCCAGAATGACCTTTTGCCTTTTACCGAAGGGTCAGTCCTGGTACTCTCGATCGGTCTTCAATTACCGAGATGTTTGTTTTCTCGAGAGTCCACATGAGTTATAGGTTCTAGAACTCATCAGTTATCATCGACGAGTCGTTGACCACGAGAGGTCGTTAAGTTCATCACCGAGGGGTTGGTGCATACGAGACTCTCGATCAGAGGTATACCCAGAATGATAGTTCAATGTTCCAGAACCTTTGTCAATCTGGCCAACCGGTCCATGACCACGATGGGTCGATCCTGTCTCAACCGAGGGGTCGGTGAGAACGACTGGTTGAGCTAACAGTGAACTTGTATTCATATTTCCAAGTTCTTTTCCAATTCACTGCCAAGCTTCCTCTCTAGGCTTTTAATGATTTGATCATTTGTTCAACTAAGCCTAGGCAAGGTCCTTCTAAGGTGTGGGTTCCACCTAAAGTTATCTATGGCCATAATACATGTTTTGTGATTGCCATAACGATGAGCTTTAAACCTTGTGGAGTTGATTTTCATTCTTCGATCACTTGAGTCTTCAGACTTCTAGTAAGTTCTTCTTCCCGAGTCATGGAATTGACAAACTTAGGGACTCGACAAGCCAAGGCACTAACAATCTCCCCCTTTGTCAATTTCATGACAAAACCTAAAGTCTAACCCAATTACAAATCCATCTTTATTACATCACATTTGAATACAAAAATATTACATTGATTAGATGTACATATTCAAATGGAAAAACAAGACTATGCTCTTCGCATATTCTTGTTCAGCTTGCTTCATTTCATGTTTTCATATTCAAGCACATAAGTAAGCAACACAAGAAAATCACTAGAGGGGTTAGTCCAAAACATAAATATGCATCCATAGACTAAACTAAATTTGTATTCATGCTCCTCCAAACACCATGATTTCCTAGTCACCAACACTACCCATAGTTTATCTGAGCTATCAGTGTTGAGAAGATTTTTCTCTCCCAATCTTCTTTGAGTTTGAAGTCCCAAATTCCAAGCATAGACATTTTCCCATGTCCATTGCTTCTCCATATTTCTACTCTATTCTCCAAGGGGTCCAGGCACTTAGGCTTCTTCCAATCTTACCAATTACTCCCCCATAATTGGCTTTGATTTCTAATAGCTTCTACTAATTTCTCCCCCATTTTGTCATACAATTGACAAAAAATAATAAGCAAACATCGAGTTCCCCTTCATTTTGAAGGAATTGGATTTCAAGCACTCCCCCATGCTTTTTGCATTTAGTGCTTCCATGAGTTCACTTCCAACTCATTTAATCTGTCCATTGATCATGAGTTCACTTCCAACTCATTTAATTTGTCCATTGATCAATGCATGTTTCTCATGCATTCAAGCATTGATCTCCCCCACAGTACAATGCAAATTGCCATTGCATTACTGTTTTTTTTTCTTCTTCCCCTTTAAGTGTTATGTTGTCTTAAAAGTGTTCTCCCAATGGGGTCAAGATAACTTACCTAGCTTCTCTTTTTGGAGTCTTCTCCCCCATTCTCTAAGCTATCTTTTTTATCTTCTTTGACTTAACTCCCCCATAAACTTAGCTACCTCTAAGTTTATTTTTCTCCAAGCTTTTTTTCAAACTTGCATCATCCTTCCTCCCTACACTATCATGACCAATGACAGGTGCTAAAAAGCACATATTTTGTGCTCCCCCAAACTCCAAGATGTGTACAACATCACAGCCCAATCCTCATCTCCCTAACATGCCAATACAAAACCAACTCCTTCAAACCTGCATGTTACTTTATTTAACAAAAACCATGTTAACCATAGATAAGAGATAGAAGGCATTCAAACACCGCAATACACACATCAAACCATAGCAAACCATATCATATCATTGATAATCAAAATGTGCTAGTACATATGATTTTGGAGGGGGCATCATGGATGCTTATATAAAATACCAAAAATATACATTTTTTCAGATCAAGCAAAATGTGAAATACTATCCTAAGCAGAGCCATCCTGAGGAGGTGATGCTTGAGGAGAAGGGTCAATACGTCGAGAGAGATTGATGATAAGATGACACAGGGCAAAGTAGCCGTCATGAACTGTGTGAGCTAAATTTTCCACACGATTATCTAGTGCGTCCAGCTGCTCCTCTATTTGAGATACACGTACTTCAATTTTGCAAACAAATTGAATCTGGGGTTGCGACACACGTGATTTTGCTTCACCACTTCCTTGTTCTGCAACAAGGTAACCGAAGAAGTGAGTATTACCATACTCCTAGCAGTGAGTATCTTCGACATTTACCCATTCTTCCTCATTAGGACTATCCACAACGGAAATCACTTCTGTTTCAGTTCTCAGGTTTTGTCCAGATTGAGACCTGATACCGATGGCTGGATCCAGTCCTAGGGGCAGGGATTTTTCTGTGAGTGGCACTCTTAGAAATAGAGCTTGATTCGGGAGTATCCTGCACGAACCTAGGTGAAAGTTCACATTTTCAATGTACTAGAACATTTTTAGTGGTGTTTACAAATTTCTTGATTATTTAAGGTGCAGTGTAATGTTTATCAAGAGATTTGTTTAGTGTGATAATTTCTTTACGCGATCACACTAAGATTAATGACCTTTACATAAACTTTGATTATCGATGCTTGTGCGTAATGTATATAATGAGATAATCAATATGCAAAGTGATGTGTGTTAAGAATAGTACTTAAATACTAAATACAAATACACATGAATCAAACACTACAAGACCAATTTAAAGTGGTTTGGTTAGCCAACCTACATCTACTGTTAGGACTTGTTCAACCTTGAGTTATCCCCAAAATCCACTAAGTATGGACTTACACTCTCATAATTAGAGTAGGAACTCCACCTCACTCAATTGGCTGGGAATTTCACCCACCACTGTCGAATAGGAATTCCACCTATCCATTTGGCCGGGAGTTCCACCCACCTCTGTGCCAGAGACAACGCTCCAGAATTTTTTATAGTGGTTCCGGGGTACCTCCCCTTAATCCACTTTTGGAACAAAAGTTTTAAAGAACATTAAAACAAAGAAGCACTTGCCCTTGAAGTTCTTCCTTCTGATGTGTGCTTCTTCAAGATCCCACCCATGTATGCTGACGCTCCGCCTCGTAGCCATCGTTTAGCAATTATAGTCCAGGGTGTCAAGGAAACTAGTTTTACCAAAGGTTTCCTAGTTTGTGGCTCTCTCCTTCTCACTTTCAAACTCAATCCTCAGATTGGTTGTTTGAGTTTTCCTCCTTCCTCTCTCTGTCACTACTCAATCCATTTGATTGGTTGTATTTGATTCCCCTAGTGTAAGCATGAGAGAGAGTGATCCTTCTATTGGCCTTTGTTTAAGCTCACTGGTGAAAATGATGGTCCAACTGAGCCGTCCCAAGGATGTCAACTGGTTGCATAAGGATTGATTTATATAGCGAATACAACCAGTTGAAGTAACGATAATGTACCGACAGGTCGGTCGCACCGAGGGAACGGTGACTAGAAATGTTACCGTTACAATTCCGACCGTTGTGCATTAAGTTCACTCCCAAAGGTAATATTCTTTCCCGGTCGACATGTCGTTGTTGCCGATGGGTCGACACTTATAGAACCGAGAGGTAGGTCCATACTAGAGGCTCGTTCAGGTGCAAAACATGTTTGATAGTAGTTTCCACTTTAGAAACCTGTTACCCAGAATGCCATGTCGCCCATTACCAAGGGGCCGGTCTTGGTACTGTAACGCCCCGCCCTTTTTCACTCGCCAAAATCAGAGTACATTTTTTTTTAAATGAGTGAGAGAGAGGGACGCCACGATGCGAGTCAAGTCCGAGTTTCCAAAACCCAACCCTTAACTGGTCACCATTACGTGTTCGTGGACTAAATCCACTAAAACATTTCACACGTTTTTCTAAATAATTGCAGAATTATTTATATAAATAAGATACTATTCATATACATGTCATTATAAAGCAAGGAAAGCCAATCACCATATACTTAAAATAAACTTAAATATTTTCAAAATATAGCAAATAAGTCTAAGTTATTACAATCCAAAATATTGTTCTCCCAATACATCATTGAAATCAAAACTGAGTAATTTAAACATTAATTTTCCCAAGCTCCTACGCTTGGCTCCCTTCTGGTCGAACATCCTTTTCATTACCATTCCTTGTTCCATCATCTATAGGGTAGAAGTAGAGCATTAGTCAACATGCCCAGTAGGTATTCCAAGTAGGGTTATGTACACATAGGCATAATATAAATCAAAGTAAATGCATCACATCATATTTGCAAAATATCTCATAAGTAGTAAAAATAATGCATGATGTCCATATCATAATTCATGCTTACATATGTGTCATGTCATGGGTGTTAATGCCAAATGATCTCTCACCCAATTTCCATATCCAATCACATCATAAATTAATATTAATGGTTTTCTTGATAAATCGCCATATCAAGGTTTTGCTTGGCCAAATACGTCCGCGTGTTTTGTAGCGGCACCACCAGGTCACTGTATACTCATAGACAAATTAATCGATATTACCGATGGAGTGTGGACTCGTCCCTCTGCGCAGGGTTTCGGGACCTTCCCAGGAGCTCTTTTGCCCAAATTACGCCGTACCTATTTCTATCAACCTGGACAATGCCAAATCTCAATAGCTCACATAGTTTCATACAAGCTAGTCTCAAGCCCAAGTCATGTCCGAACTGCTCAGAACTTTGTTTGTTGGTCATATATGTTCCCTCCTATGCCATGCATGAGGAAATGTATGCAAGAATGCCATTTCATTTTAAACATCACATCATTTGAAAATCAGTTTATAAACATACACAATTTGCATAATCAAAGTAATCATCATATTTGAAGTAAAAACCAGTATCATATCTGTTGCCCAAAAATTGACCCAAGAAGTGGGGTGAATTGGGTCAATGCAAACTTTTGGGTTTTCTTAAATTACACAATTTAGAAAAAATAAGATGCAAAGAAGTAATAAATAAATGCCAGAATATAAAAGAGGAGATGAGAAGAGATTGAGAGATTAAACCCTGAGATTTTTACGAGGTTCGGCATTCTTGCCTACGTCCTCGCCTAGAGTACACCACTCGAGGATTGAATACACTAAACTTCTCCTTCAAGGGTGGGGAAGAAACTTATTACAATGCTTGTAGAGAACACTCTCTGATTTGAAGGTGAAGACACCCTTCGCCTTCACAAGGGTTACACCAACCCTTTACAAATTTTATCTCTCAAGGAAATGTAGAAGAATACAGTGTAAAGTCTAGGAATAACTCTCAAATGTTTACAAATCAAGTGTACTAAGAGTTACTCGAAGATTTGAACTGGAATGGCTCAAGATAAGATTGCAAGAGATGGATTTTTGAGCTAGAGTGTGCTTAGGATTTGACTTCAATAAATTCCTTTTGATTCTAAGTAAGTCAACTCCCCTTCTGCCCATTGATGCTTGGTTTTATAAATTTTTCATGTTTAAGACCATTGCTAAGCATTAAATGAAGCAAAGGGCTGTTGGGGAGAGCATTTTGATTCAAAAAATGTTACCGTTTCGCAATTGATCAACTGAAATGAAGATTTAGTCGACTGAAAACGTCCTGGATCTCGGACAATTTATCAGCGAGTAATTCAGTCGGCTGAACCTGAGAATTTAGTCGACTGAAATCACATCCCATGGAAATCCAAATTTTTCAGTCAGCTGAAACTTCAATTCATTCGACTGAAATCACACCCCTGTGAATATCCAGAAATTCAGTCAGCTGAAACTTCATTTCAGTGATTCAGTCCACTGAAATGACCCTTAGACTGTATTGTTCAATTTTGGCTTTATTTTGGTCATTTCAAACACACTTAATAGGTCTTGGGGACGAAATCATATCCTAAAATTCCACTTGGATGCATAAGATTAAGCTTGGTATCCTAGGGTCCACTAGAGGGTGACTTGAGCCATAGTGTTCAAATGTTTAAGCACCTTTACAACACACTTTCCTAAACACTCATGATTAGACTCTATACATGACTTTGATCTTCCAAGTTCTTGATTTTCAGTCTTTGAATTTTGTAGGTCATTCGATGTCCAAGATTTGACTTGATGTACAAGGCTTGATATCATCAACTTGATCTTCATGATATCCAATACATGTCTTCTTAAATGTGATACATGTCTCATAGAGTAATACCATTTGAAATGTTAAATATCACACTTAAATGGTTTGTGATCATCAAAGATGCCCATATATCCTTGGGTTGAAACCTTGGGGCTAACAATATTATATTCCATTATGTTCTCAATAAGGTAGGAATCCTACCAATGTCAGTACACTATCCTTGTTGTCATGTGAAGATAATGTTAACGATCGCGTGAAGCGAATCATAACCCCTTTTCGAATCTCTTTACCTTAACAAATTCAATCACATATATTAATTTGATTTTCTATTTAAATTTCATCACTCCTTACACCTACAAGATAGACAGAGGCATCTGAAAGATCATCCAAAAATCAAACTTTTCAATTCAGTCGAATGAATCTGTACACCCTACAAGATAGACAAAGGCATTTGGAAGATCATCCAAAAATCAAACTTTTTAATTCAGTCAACTAAATCACACCCAGATACCATCTGTTCTCTTACTCGCAAACTTTCAGTCGATTGAATCATAAGATTCAATCGGCTGAAAACACAACTATGTACTATATAAACTTGACCTGTAAACTTTCAGTCGGTTGAATCACAGATCCAGTCAGCTGACTTTGGGGCAAATCCTATGTGTTCTCGGTTAGTACACATTCAGTCATCTGAATCACAGATACAGTCGGTTGACTTTGGATCAGATCATTTGTGTGTTTAGCCAGTATAAATTCAGTCGATTGAATCAAAGATTCAGTCAGCTGAAATACCAACGATTCGTTTACGTGTTTGGTAAGTATACCTTCAGTCGAATGAAACACACCAGATCAATTACTTGTTTGGTACATACACGTTCAGTCGACTGAATCTAATATTCAGTCGGCTGAAATAACAGTAGACCCCATTTATGCTTAGCCAGTATACTTTCAGTCGGCTGAATCATAAGATTCAGTCGGCTGAAACACCCAGATATCACTTATGTGCTCGGCCTAGCACACTTTTAGTCGACTGAATCATAAGATTTAGTTGGCTGAAATACCCAGATGTCCTTTGTTTGCTTTACCAGCACAAGTTCAACCGACTGAATCCTGAGATTCAGTCAACTGACTTTTTGTCAGTTCTCTTTGTTTGCATGCATGGTTAGGCCCTTCTTCGTAAAATCCATTCTTTATCATACCTAAACATGGATTTCATCTTTCATACTTTAATTAGTAAATTTACTCTACCCACTAGCCAAGGCTTGGGTCCTTTCCATAATCCATTCAATTCTTAGTATCATATCATGTATTCGAATATCACCTTGTTTTTGTTTCAACCCATTACCATTTCTTGGATAGATTTCCAATTACATGGCCCTAACACAATTTAGCCATCCATTCCAACCAATTATGGAACTCATGGGTTCGGTCATACCATGGCCAAACCTATGGTTTCCTTGGATTCATTTCTATGTTTGTTAAACCTTAAACATACCTTTTTCCTGTCTCCTTCTTTTCTTTTTTGATCTGTATTCTCTTCCTTAATCCTTCTTCTTCTTTCTTTGCTCTTCTAAATCTCCAAGTATAGAGGTAAAGGTGGGAGAGAGAGGAGAGGAGAAGAGAGAAATTCTTTGTTCAATGAGGAGGAATCGGCCAAGGGGTGTGGAGTGCCCCTTGGTTTGTGTCTTTTTGTATAATAGCCTTAAACCCTTCATTTTCCCTCATCATGGCTTGGTTTAACCAATGTGTCCCTTGGTTTAACCAAGGAGACCCTTGGCTTAAACCAAAGAGACCTTTGGTTTCATGCCTCTTGAGATGAAAACCTTTCATCTTCCTAACTCAACAACACCCTAACTCGATTGGACTCATTGGTGGTTGACCAAATCAACCATGACATGGACGGCCATGCATGGTCACCACATGGCACTTGGGTCCCATCTTGGCCATGTCACTTGATAATGTGGCATCTTGCTTAATTGTTTCCATCTGATGACATGCATGCCACATGGCAATGCCACATCACTCACATGCCACCTCACTTCATGAGGTGGACTTTAATGCATTGGGTCTTAATTGGGTAATTGACCCATTTACTTTAAACTTACCCAATTACTTTAAAATCAGCTCATTTATGACCCATTGGGTCTTTATTGGGTAATTGACCCATTTCTTGCCCATCTAATGTCAATTTCCACTTTTCAAATCTCAAATTCCATTAATTCGCAATTCAAATGGATTATTCCAATATATTCATAAGGAAAATCCGGGGTGTTACAGGTACCCTCGATCGCTCTTTGATTGCCGATATGTCTGTTTCTTCGAGAGTCCACATGAGTTTAGAGTTTCAAAACTCAAGATATTGATCGAAGAGTCGTTGACCACGAGAGGTCGTTTTAGTCTTTCACCAAGGGGTCAGTGCATACGAGACTCTCTATCAGAGGCAAACCCAGAATGACAGTTTAATGTTCCAGAACCTAATGTCATTCGGGCTGACCAGTTTTTTACCACGATGGGCCGATCCTGACTGCACCGAGGCATCGGTGAGATAAGACTGGTTGAGCTGACAGTGAAACCAAATACATATTTCCAAATTGCTTTCAAATTCACTGTCAACTTTCCTCACTAGGCTTCACATGTTTTAACCATTTGTTTTTCTAAGCCTAATAATAGTCCTCTCTAAGATGTGGTACCACTTAAACTCATATATGGCCATTTTACCTTGTTTTGTGATTGCCATAACAATGAGCTTCAATCCGGTGGAGCATGATCTTTACTCTTGATCATCTTGGGTCTTCAAGCTTCCAGCAAGTGCTTCTTTCTGAGTCATGGAATTGTCAAGCTTAGAGTCTTGGCCAAGGTGAGGCACTAACACTAGTTAATCTCCTGAGGAAATGAGAGCAAGACTCAAGGATTTTTCCAGTGGTCGAAGACCAAGATTTAACAGCCTCCATTTTTTACATGGTTGCTTGGGAAGAGCTTCTCAAATAGTGATCGGAAACAGGGAAGAGATGTCCAAGGCTTACTCGACCACTCAATCTCACAAACACCGTGACACCCTTGCTTCTTGAAGTGAGAGAAGCAAAAACCCTATGGTTTTTCAGCGAGATATCGCTCCAAGATGTCCTATCGACTAGTCTAGGGCATAGAAGGAGATGAGGAAATCGTCTGGTGATCGCAGGAGAGGAAACGACGATTTTTGAAATGATCTGTCATTTTCGCAGAAGGAGACATTTTAACTTAATTTTTCTGTCTTACCGATATGTCGTGACCAATGACTTGTCTGTGTCGACATGTCGATAAGTATCGACCTGTCTCTCCTTTCAATTTTCCCCCCCTTTTTAGTCTATGTTCTGATTTTCAACAATACCGACATGTCTGTTCCTCTGACTAGTCTATCTTTCGACCTGGGTTTTAAAATTAAAGGATGACTGGGTGGGTGGGTGTGTGTGTGCTTACGATGTTCATAGTTCATCAAGTTTTGTTTATACACCTTTCAATGCCATTGTAGATACATACATTCAAACAGGTTCTGTGCCATTAGAAGATTCAACACATCCTTCTGAAGGTAGGCACAAAACATGGATTACGGATCTCTTTTCCTGGATCCATACCAATCCAAGTACCTTGGTCACATTTAATTTATCAATTCAAATATATTACCCAAGTGTGTGATGTCATGAGATGCGGCATCTCCAGATTTTAATAAAGACAAGGTGTCTATGAACATAACTCATTCTACATAGTGTGTAAAATAACGGATATTGGAATGAAATACTAAGCACACAAACGATACATTCATTTTACATTGTGAATGCATTAATCATGCATATGGAAATGAAGTATGACACTACCCACACAGCTCTCATGCTTGTTATCATGTTATTACTCAAAACATCATAAACACTTTTAACATTCTTGCAAGCAAACTCCAATAAGGTTCATTTCTTTGAAAGAGCTGGTACATAAATGGATTACAAACAAGTATATTTGATCATTTTTATCAACACTTTTGGTAATTAGTACCAAACCAAAAATCCATTTAAAGACATAGAGCATGTTTCATTCCACAGTGGATTCACAACTTTAAGAACTTGGAATGAAGCGACACCGTGTATGTGTACCATACACACCCTATACATGAGGTAATGCACAAACTACATTCATTTCCTAAAGATGCACAAATCACATGGTATATGAAATGACATGAGATAAATATATTACAATACTAGAGTACAAACCTACATGTATATACGAATATCTTACACTAGATCAATCAACAATCAAACAAGAACATGGATTGAAGGTAAGGTACAAATGTGATTCCAAAAGCATGTTTCAAATGTGATATTTGTTGTGGTATCCTTTCACACATTTGAACATAACATTGTGAGAGTAGGAATCTAAGTCCACAATCCAATGATGTCCTTTTATTAAATCTGATTTTAATCTTGGGTGCCTTCCCATTTGACTTTGTGAATCAAAACTCCAGATTTTGTACCATGATGTTGACCTAACATAAGAGGTAAACATTTGGTACATGGCCTCATAGGATACTTGGAGGTCATTACCTTCATCAAGTTCCTTTACTTCATCCTCTTCTTCTCTAGAGGATTTAGCTTGGGCTTTTTCCATGGATGAACTGTAGTCAGTCACCTATTCTCTCAGTACACAAATTGGTCATGATAGATGATGTCATCCATTGGGCTAGAAGAGAGATTTCGTGGGATTCTTTCAGCCTCTTTTGTTGTTTCATATCTTTTTAAATATGTTAAAAACATATTATGAAACAACACTGATGAACGCTAATAGTGTTTGATTAAAGTGCATAGTCATTTCATCACTAGTCCAAGTTATTTGGTCTTTGGGCTGGGTGGTCATGGAAGTTGAAGGTTTATTAAATACCTTTTCCATAGGCTTAGACCACTTTCTAGTCACCTATTTTCAAACATATTTATTGATGAAAACATTTAAAGTTTTTTATGATTACTGTACATTTTTCATCACAAATTGAGGTTTGGAAATATCATGGCTTTTCTCTCATAGCCATTGTTCTAGCACGGATCAACTCAGATGGTTAGATCATTTATGTAAAGCACGAGGCTCTGATACCAATTGAGAGTTCTCCCTTTGGTGCTAGAACATAATTAACCCTAGAGGGGGGGTGAACATGTCAATCCAAATGTCCATGGTGTTCACAAATTGCTTGATTGTTTAAAGTTTAAGTGCAGCAGAATGACAATATTAATCAAGAGATTTGTTTAATGTGATAAATTGTTTTTAATTACTTAAATGATCACACTAAGTTTAGACCCCTTTTCATATTGCTCAATTATCAATGCTTGTGCACAATGTATAAATAAAGATAATCAAATGCAAAGTGATGTGTGTTGAGAAGAGTGCTTAAATACTAAAACACAAACACACAATGATCAAACACCATAAGATCAAATTTATATTGATTTGGTTAGCCAACTTACATCCACTGTTAAGACTAGCTCAACCTTGAGTTATCTCCAAATTCACTAAGTGGGGACTTACACCCTCACATTTAGAGTATATATTTCACCTCACTCATCTGGCTGGGAATTTCACCCACCACATTTGGAATATGAATTCCACCGATCCATTGGCTGGAAATTCCACCCACCGCATGTGCCAGAGATGATGCTCTAGATTTTTTATAGTGATTCTGGAGCCATACCTTTTTAATCCACTTTTACACGATAAAGGTTTTAAATAAAATTAAAACCAATAAACACTTGCCTTGTAGCCTTTTTGATGATATGTGCTTCTCAAAGATCCACCCAATGTGTGCTCGAATTAATCCTGACATTCCGCCTCGTAGCCATCGTTGAATAATCACAATATAAGGGTGACTAGGAAATTGGTTCTACCAATATCTATCCTAGTTATATATCATTTCCCCTTTCTCTCTCTTTTCACAATCTCAATCACTATGATTGGTTGTATTAGATTTCCCAAGTGTAAGTATAAGAGAGAGAGTGGTCCTTTTGTTGGCCCTTGTTTAAGGTCACTGATAATGATAACAGTCCAACGGATTTGCCAAAGGATGTGAAACGGTTGCACAAGGATTGATATTTATAGAGAAGGCAACCAATTTCAAAAAACTATCATGTACCGACAGGTTGGGCTTACCGAGGGGTCAGTAACTAAGAATATTACCGTTCAACCATCCGACAGTTGCACATTAAATGCACTCCCAACTGCATAATTTATACCCAGCCGACATATCTGTGTCACCAATGGGTCGATAGTTATAGCACATAGTGGTCGGTCCAAACGAGGGTCTCGATCTGGGGCAACACCATGCAGACAGAGTTTCATGTCCCGAAACTTGTCCTGCCCAGAACGACCTATCGCCTTTTACCGAGGGGTCGGTCCTGGTACTCTCGATCGGTCTTGAATTACCGAGATGATTGTTTTCTCGAGAGTCCACATGAGTTCGAGGTTCCAAAACTCATAAGTTATCATCGACGAGTCATTGACCACGAGGGGTCGTTAAGTTCATCACCGAGGGGTTAGTGCATATGAGACTCTCGATTAGAGGCATACCCAAAATGACAATTCAATATTCCAAAACCTTTGTCAATCTGGCCCGACCAGTCCATGACCACGATGAGTCGATCTTGCCTCCACCAAAGGGTCGGTGAGACCGACTGGTCGAGCTGACAATGAACTTGCATTAATATTTTCAAGCTCTCTTCCAATTCACTGTCAAACTTCCTCTCTAGGCTGTTAATGATTTGATCATTTGTTCAACTAAGCCTAGGCAAGGTCCTCCTAAGGTGTGGGTTCCACCTAAAGTCATCTATGGCCATAACACTTCTTTTATGATTGCCATAACGATGAGCTTTGAACCTGCTGGAGTTGATCTTCATTCTTTGATCACTTGAGTCTTCAGGCTTCTAGCAAGTGCTTCTTTCCGAGTCATGGAATTAATAAACTTAGGGACTCGGCAAGCCGGGCCACTAACATTTTCATTACACATTAATCATACACATCCTGTATAAATAGATATCACAGTATATATAAGTCGAATCGACTACTAACGTCCAAGTGCCTTCGTCTAATTCCATTAATCCATTGACCTCTAGATACGTAAATGGTTCCTGACACCATTTTATGCTATCGTTCTAATAGTTAGAACAAAATACATCCCTTACATGGAAGCAGTGTCAAGTCTCACTTTCCGGTCCATTTAATCTTTTCCATCCATATAAATTCCATGGGTCCCATTCATTGTCTTAGAGTCTAGGTTTACAAACCATTTTACCACAAGATATAGTTGAGTTCCCTTCACCGTAATTCGTCGGGTGTTTGCAAAAATCTGTGAAACATAGAAATATATTTAAATATTCTATTAATAGATAATTCATGTATAATACAAATATTCTTTCTAGTTATTTTTCCCAGACATACAATGGTGATGGTTGTAAGTCCACTTACATGTTACTACTTCATTTAGAACCAGATATCATTGCAATCCTCTCTCAGAGCCTATCCACTGTATGAATATGAGACCTTGGTTTGATTCAAGACGATAATACCAGAAGATTCTGCAAGATATTTCAAATTCTACTCTGTTTAACTCTTTTAAACCTTAGACTAATTGTATTTTGTTTAGTACCCCGTAGACTCGATTTGTTTGGATAGAACCAATGGGGTATATTTTTTGAATTCCTTGATTTAAAAAGGAGATAAATAAATAAAATTGTAATGGTCCAAAAATATAATCAATGACGGTGAATTTGGGGACCTGAAGCTTGTTAGAACTTAGAATTGATGGTGTGTCCATACTTGGTGAATTGCAAAGTTTAGGTGAGGGCAACTTAACCTTATTTACTGAATTGTTCTGATTTTGGTTGATTGAATGTAAAATTGAATATGAGAGTTGGGGTTATTTTTCATAAGATTGGAAGTTGTTTGATTGACGGCTAAATTCGGTGCAAGCTCATGTAGTGTAAGGGAAGTTGGTTGAGGCTAAATGTTTTAAGCTTGACCACCCAGTCGGCCCGGATTTGTTATGTTACTTACTCGTCTATATTGTTGTAAGAACCCCAAATGAACATTGTGGAACTTGTTTGATGAAATTTAGAACTTGGTTGTATGATCGAATGATTGTTCATGCTTGATTGATTTACTTTATGAACTTAGATGAAATTTGTTAGCATGAATATTTTGTTTATGCTATGGTTGGATATCATGTGTTTATTGAATTGTTTAACACATGTTATATTTGTTAATCGTCATGTGTTTATTGAATTATTTAACACATGTAATATTTGTTTACCATCATGTGTTTATCGAATCGTTTAACACACGTTATATTTTTTAATCGTTGTGTGTTTATTGAATTTGTTAACACATGTTATATTTGTTAATCATTTGTTGTGATCATGTTAATGGCATACATGACATGGCATTCATGCCCGAGATATTTGTTGATTCGTCATACATGGGCATCCATGTTTGGGTGGGTGATTTGTATTGTTGATTCAGGTCATTAACCCTGCACTCCATTGGGGACATTCGTCGTGGACATTCGTTGGGCTCTTTGTTTCGATTCCCTTCACTCTCCTGTGGACATTCATCGTGCAAACTCGTTGGGTCATGACCAGATGTGCCCATGTGTTATGCTTAGCTGAGTTGGGATTTGCATGACTCGTTTATTCTTTTCATTCGTTGAGATGCGTAGGATGAGAGAATGCATCATAATTTACATTTTGCATTTCATACACCTTAGTTTAATTGATTTAAATATTGGTTAAACTCTAAATGCCTAGATGTTATATTATTGTTAGTTGTATGGTTGTTTTCTTCACTGGGCATGGAGCTCATTGTCACGCCCCGACCCGAAGGGTGGGCCCGGAACGCGATTGATTTTTTTTTTTGAAACTAAATTAACACAAGCCTTCTAACTGGGCCGGATCAACAGTTGGGCCCAAAGGTCATACATGATCCCAACATGTGGACTCAAACATATACCATAAGTCCCCTCACATAACACAATCAATAGCATGAACACATAAATCCAACACTGAATTATCATTAAAACATTATCATCATTAGAGTAACTGCAGTAGCGTAGTAGTCTAATACATTATGTTAATACAAATCAAGTACCACACCCGGTACTTTACAAAAACAAATGGTTCTACGAACCAGAAAGCAAAAACAAGGGTATTCCCCTCAGTGGAATCCCAAGGCAACGCCGCAGTTTATCCACCCTAAGCTTCAAATAGAGGGTTCTCCTCCTCGGGTTCATCTCCTGAAAGGTGAATGGGGTGAGCTGACTAGCCCAGTGAAAAAAATATAACAGTGCAGTTCTAAGTAAACAACAAGTTAGTAAATAGTCAACAGTTGGAATATAATATCTCATGCTTGATAACAATTTCACAATATCAAGTATAATCTCATTCATCATCTCATCATCTTTCTATTACTGCTGTCATCCAACGTCACACCTCCATACTACGCTGAAACCATTGTATTAAGTCCCGAGATGGTCAAAATACATCCTTGCAAGTACATCTCCGTCTCTCACTAGCCAGTACTGACACTCCTCAAGTCAGCAACTGTCGACACCCCTGGTCCAATAAACGTAAGTCATCTCACACACATGGCCGATATTTGTTTAATAGTCATGGGCACGTGGAAGCAGCATTATATATCTCATATGATCAACATCATATCATTCACAATCATCATAAGCACTTCTTACATAGTGCATCATTTCTAAGCACATGGGTGGGTTCCTTAACTTGAAACCACTCATTGCTCCAATTTCATTTCATATAACCTGTTTACACCTATTACAAAGTTAAGTTCCCTCACCGTAACTGTGTGGTTTCGCGGTCTCTGTTCAAACAAACAAACAAGTGCACAATCAATTATAAGTCACATACGTAGCATAAAAAACATACAAACAAGTAATATTTCGAAATCATACTTATTTTCCCAAAAGTATCCAAGGTACATGGAATTGAGTCTCCTACTTGGTTTCTAACATTTTTTTTTAAATTACAATAATCCACAATGATCATAATAAGGTGCTCAATCCAAAACTCATATTGTCTTCTAGGCATTGACCAGATTGACTTATTGAGTTAGGTTTAGATTCTCAGGTCACTTCTCGGTTGTCTTCTGGATAGGACCAGATCTGACATTTTGAGTAACGCCTCGAATCACTCAGTGCCCAACAATATAGCATCGGCCTGGAAGTGAAATCACTCAGTGCCTGACCAATAGGGTCGGCCTAAAAGTGAATATAATAGTATATACACTATATTAATAAGAGAAAAGGGTTAGAACAATTTTAATTTAACAAGTGGGTACTAACATCACACGCAATCAACAACAATCAAACAAGATTATACGCTTAAAAACTGGGTCCCTCAGAACTAGGTACTGTGGCTTCGGATCATCTGAACCACTGTCTAGACTAGTCACTGACTTCAGAACGTCCGAAGGTCAGGCCTCAGATCGTCTGAAGGTCCTTCCGAACCGAAAAATAGATAAACGGGTCTCAGTGGGTCTGTGGGTCCCGGAACATACCGAGTGGGACTCAGAACGTCCGAGTGGGGTCCGGTCCTTTCGAACTCTGTTCGGAACGTCCGAGCGAGTCAAGCTAGCCTCGGGCGCTTCTGGGCTTCGGGTGAAGCTCAGAACGTCTGAGGGGTCCTCTCGGATCGTCCAAATGGTGACCCTCGGACCGTCCGAAGATCGACTCTTGGACCGTCCGAGAGTCGTCTTCCTCACTATCTGCACCAGCAGATAGTGACGGTAGACACTGTGTGAAATACAAATCCAGAAACAGTGGGTTTCTCGAATTCGGTTTCCACACCTAGTCAGTCCGATGGACTCCTCTGGGAGTCCTCTTTCCATAGGGAATGGTTTGGAGCTTTGAAGCTCAGAGGGCCAACGGATTTTAAAGCCAAAGCCTCACAGGTACAAGAGAACCCATGGTTTTTCTTAGACTTTGAAATGGTTTTTCTTACTCAAAACATGATCAAATTCGGTTTTTCTTTATTCTAAACTGACTGAAATCGAAAAAGGAACACAGTGATTACCTTCACTGGAGTTCCTGGGCTAAGAAATCCGGTCATTGAAAATTTTCCTTCTAAGCTTACGGGTGACTAAAAACTGGGAAATAGAGGCTAAGGATCGGCTGGGTTGGTTTTAAACAGCTGAGGCAGAGAGAGAAAAAAGTCTGAGGGATTGATCAGCTGAAGGGAGAGCCACATTTATAGGAAATCAACCGGGAAATGGGGCCTGGACGGCCACTGCATGCGGCTGCATGCAGCTGCGGGTGACGTTCCAAACAGTGAAAACACTATTCAGTTTGGTTCGGTTGCAAGTAAGCCCTGCAAAGTTCTGATTTTGCAAAAAGGTCCCTGATTTGATAAAAACTAGATTTTTAACTTAAAAGTATGATTTGAAAGCTCAACAACTTAATCCAACCTTACAGATAAGTTGGGTTTTAAAAACTCTAGTCACCATAAAAAATTTGGGATTTAAAACTCATTGAAAGTCATCGATTTAAATAAAAACCACCATTTAACACTATTTACTTAATTAAACAAATGTTAAATAAAACAACTTAGAACCTCATTTTGGGGTTTAAAAGAATAACTAGACCATACTTAAAATGGTCTAACATAAAATACTAGTTTCAAAATTTATCTCATCTCCAAAATCATTTAAAATAATTATTACTCTCTTTCGGGGTTTTGACGGGCGGTTTTAAATGCTATTTTCTGAAAATAAAATTATTTTAAAATCATAAATACGAATCCTTGATTAAGGAGAATAATATTAACTAATAATAATCACATAATAACACAATCGATAAAATAATAACAATAAGCGGTAAATTACCATTTTTCCCCTTCAGTTGGACGAGCTGGATCACTGAGCTCTCGAGCTCGGATTGGGCCACACCTGGGCTTCTTACTAAGCCCTAACCATAATCTTCGAGATTAACCGGTCTAAGCATTAAGCTAAAACATGCCTAATCTGGGTCAGGGTATTACATCCAACCCCCCTAAAAGAAATTTCGTCCCGAAACTTAAAACAAACTTATACATTTTTGGCTTGTGAACAAGCCAGAGTACAGTTTCCGCATCATCGCCTCTGGTTCCCATGTTTCGTGTTGCACGTCACGATGTTGCCACAGCACTTGTACTAGAGGAATAGACTTCCTCCTAAGCTCTTGAGTCCGATGCTCTAGGATCTTTACTAGCACTTCTTCAAAAGTTAGGTCCTCTGAGACTTCAATGTCTTCAAAGCTTATCACATGCGACAGATCAGGCTCGTACTTCCTTAACATAGACACGTGGAATGTACTATGCACTCTCTCCAAAGCTTGAGGAAGATTCAACTGATAGGCCACTTCTTCTATCCTTTTCAAGATCTCAAAGGGTCCAACATATCAAGGTGATAGTTTTCCCTTGCACCCGAACCGTTGCACTCCATGACGTGGTGCCACACGTAAGAAAACTTGGTGGCCAACTGCGAACTCCAAAGGTCGTCTCCTTTTGTTAGCATAACTCTTTTGTCTGCTCTGGGCTGTCTTGAGACGTTGTCTAATCACTTCAACTTGTTTGACGTCTCACGCACTAGATCAGGTCGTAGTAGTGCTTTGTCTCCTACCTCTGACCAATAAAGAGGTGACCTGCAAGGTCTGCCATACAGAGCCTCGTAGGGTGTCATCTGCACACTGGAGTGATAACTGTTGTTGTAGACAAACTTGATCAAAGCCAAGTGATCTTCCCAACTTCCCTGCATATCCATCACACAAGCTTTTAACATATCCTCTAAGGTTTAAATGGTTCTCTCTGATTGACTATCCGTCTGAGGGTGAAAAGTAGTGTTGAAGCACAGTTTAGTCCCCAACACCTCTTGCAATCCTTGCCAAAACCTACGATACAATGGATACAGGTACTCTATGCAATCTAATTACCTCCTTTAAATACAATCTACTTAGAGTAGCCAAAGAATTCGTTTTCTTGATTGGTAGAAAGTGAGCTGACTTTGTTAATCGATCGACTATTACCCATATAGCGTCGTTCTTCTTAGGAGACTTCAGGAATCCGGTTACAACATCCATCGTGATATGCTCCCATTTCCATTCAGCCACTTCTAAAGGTTTCATCTTTCCACCAGGTCGTTGATGTTCCGCTTTCACTTGTTGACAAGTTAAGCACTTAGATACAAAATCTGCTACTTCTCGCTTCATTCCTTTCCACCAGAACAGTTATCGCAAGTTGTGATACATCTTTGTACCATCAGGATGCACCGCAAAGCGAGAACGATGAAAGTGATTAAGCACCTTCCTTCTGCACTCGTCTGACTTTGGCACGAAAAGTCTATCTTTGAATGAAAGACCTCCGTCCGCCTAGATCTTCCAATCTTCCAAAGTCGCTCCTCCTGAAAGCTGAGTCGTCAACTCTTTTGCTTCTGGATCGTTCTGTTGTCCTTCCAACACCAATATAATCACTTCGGGTTGTAGAACCAAACTATGGATTCTTGCTGACCCACTTCTTTCGATCAGCTCCAGATCGTATTTGGACAGAACCTCCAACATCTTCCACTGTAAGGATGTCATTCTCGCCACGTTGCTATGAGACTTCTTGCTCAAGGCATCGGCCACTATGTTGGCCTTTCCTGGGTGATAAGAGAGACTGAAGTCGTAATCTCCCAAGTACTCCATCCATCTTCGCTGCCTCATATTCAAGTCCTTTTGAGTGAAGATATACTTGAGACTATGGTGATCAGAAAACACATTGAACTTTTCACCATACAAGTAATGTCTCCACAACTTTAACGAGAATACAACGGTTGCCAACTCCAAATCATGAGTCGGGTAGTTCTGCTCGTGTTCTTTCAACTGCCTGGAACCATAAGCTACTACCTTCCCCTCTTGCATCAGCACACAACCCAAACCAAACTTGGACGCATCGCAAAACACATCGTAACCTCGTCCTTATTCGGGTATCACCAAAACTGGAGACGTCGTCAACTTCTCCTTCAACTCCTGGAATGCTCTTTCACAAGCTTCACTCCACTCGAACTTGACGTTCTTCCTTGTCAGCTGAGTCATTGGCACCGCGATCTGAGAGAAGTGTGGGATAAACTTTCGATAATATCCCGCTAATTCCAGAAAGCTTCTGATCTCGAACACGTTCTTGGGACTCTCCCAAGTCTTCACTATTTCTACCTTCGCTGGATCTACCGAGATCCCTCCTGGAGACACCACATGTCCCAGAAACTGCACTTGAATCAACCAAAACTCACACTTGCTCAGCTTAGCGAACAGCTGATGCTCTCGAAGAGTTTGAAGAACAATCCGCAGATGACGCTCGTGCCCTCCTCTGAAGACGAAAATATCAAGATATCGTCTATGAAAACTATCAAGAACTCTCGTAGGTACGGTCTGAAAACGAGATTCATCAAATCCATAAACATGGCTAGCGAGTTCGTCAAACCGAAAGGCATCACGACAAACTCGTACAAACCATACTGCGTCCGGAAAGCAGTCTTAAGAATGTCTTCCTCTCGAATCCGCAACTGATGGTAACCCGTCCTCAAATCGATTTTCGAAAAGCATCTCGATCCCCTCAAAAGATCAAAGAGGTCGTCTATTCTAAGTAATGGATACTTATTCTTAATAGTTACCTGGTTAAGCCGCCGGTAATCGATACACATCCTCATCGATCCATCCTTCTTTTTCACAAATAGTGCAGGTGCGCCCCATGGCGAGTTGCTCTGACTAATAAAACCAAGTCTAAGAAGCTCATCTACCTGCGTAGCTAGCTCTCTCTGTTCAGCCGGCACCATCCGATAAGGTGGCATGGAAATTGGAGATATTCCTGGCTGTAAATGTATAACAAACTCTATCTCTCGGCGTGGAGGTAGCCCAACCAACTGGTCAAGAAACACATCCATAAACTCACACACCACCCGAGGAGCAACAGACCCTACACCACCTACATCTTCCCAACCCATGCTCACCACCACACTACCAGGATACGCCCTAAGGCCAGAGAAAGTGACTCTTATCTTCTCATAGGGTACCAACTTCTCCATAAACCTCTCACCGGTTGAGGAGACCCCACGAATTCTCCTTTGAGAACAATCTATCAGAACTTCAAAAACTGAAAACCAATCCATACCGAGGATGATGTCAAAGTCTGTCATTTCCAAAACAAGAAAATCATAGGACAACTCTATACCGCTAATCTTCAAAACAAAAGATCTACACTCTTGGTTTACTAAAGCCTTCTTACCCAAGGGTGATACTACCATTAGCGGGTTAGCTACTTCTACCGGTTTCAAACCCAATCTATCAAAACAAGTTGCAAAATTCATTAGGAATCATTCAAATTTCAATACAAGTACAAGGGTTAGTAGGGTTTGAAAAACCCTTCAAAACAACAAAACAAAACTCAACCCTTACAACAAAATCTCCCCGATACCCCGACAAACCCTAATCTAATCTTCCAAAGAAGATTCTGCATCATCCCCAAAGTAAAAGAAGTTGTCCGGGCAAGTCGCAGACTTATGGCCGAACACTCCACAGGTCAAATAGGGTATGATCCCTAGTCCCCCAACATAGGGACAATTAGTCATTGCGCTCCCATGCCCGCGAAGTCCACAAACAGGGCAGTTGCATCAATGGGATAGGGGCAATAAGTACAATTGTGCCCCTCCTGATTGCACAATTCGCACATATAGTCCGAATATTCATCCAAAGGCAGAGTAGCCTGAGTATACTCAGGCGAGGCTACCTCTCCTACAGACTCTTCTAGGTTTGGGACATCTCCCGCTTCCTCTTCATGAACGACCCCAACATGGTACTCGGGCGATGCCAGTTCCACTTCCTCATTAGGTGCAACTTCATTGACGAAGTTTGGAACACTAGAATCAGAAGAAACCAGGTCGATCGGGTAGCTAGGGGTCCCTCTATCCCAAAGCTCGGTGTACTCTACATTGCTTGAAATTTCTGTATCACAAAACAGGAAAAAATGTCAAAAACAAGTCTAACTAGGTTGTAACCCATCACAGTCCTAGAGTTTGAGCCAAAGCTTTGATACCAAGTTGTCACGCCCCGACCCGAAGGATGGGCCCGGAACGCGACTGATTTTTTTTTTTTTTGAAACTAAACTAACACAAGCCTTCTAACTGGGCCGGATCAACAGTTGGGCCCAAAGGTCACACATGATCCCAACATTTGGACTCAAACATATACCATAAGTCCCCTCACATAACACAATCAATAGCATGAACACATAAATCTAACACTGAATTATCATTAAAACATCATCATCATCAGAGTAACTACAGTAGCGTAGTAGTCTAATACATCACGTTAATACAAATTAAGTACCACACTCGGTACTTTACAAAAACAAATGGTTCTAAGAACCAAAAAAGCAAAAACAAGGGTATTCCCCTCAGTGGGAATTCTAAGGCAACGCCGCAGTTTATCAACCCTAAGCTTCAAATAGAGGGTTCTCCTCCTCGGGTTCATCTCCTGAAAGGTGAGTGGGGTGAGCTAATTAGCCCAGTGAAGGAAACATAACAGTGCAGTTCTAAGTAAACAACAAGTTAGTAAATAGTCAACAGTTGGAATATAATATCTCATGCTTGATAACAATTTCACAATATCAAGTATAATCTCATTCATCATCTCATCATCTTTCTATTACTGCTGTCATCCAACGTCACACCTCCATACTACGCTGAAACCATTGTATTAAGTCCCGAGATGGTCAAAATACATCCTTGCAAGTACATCTCCGTCTCTCACTAGCCAGTACTGACACTCCTCAAGTCAGCAACTGTCAACACCCCTGGTCCAGTAGACGTAAGTCATTTCACACACATGGCCGATATTGGTTCAATAGTCATGGGCACGTGGAAGCAGTATTATATATCTCATATGATCAACATCATATCATTCACAATCATCATAAGCACTTCTTACATAGTGCATCATTTCTAAGCACATGGGTGGGTTCCTTAACTTGAAACCACTCATTGCTCCAATTTCATTTCATATAACCTGTTTACACCTATTACAAAGTTAAGTTCCCTCACCGTAACTGTGTGGTTTCGCGGTCTCTGTTCAAACAAACAAACAAGTGCACAATCAATTATAAGTCACATACGTAGCATCAAATACATACACACAAGTAGTATTTCGAAATCATACTTATTTTTCCAAAAGTATCCAAGGTACATGGAATTGAGTCTCCTACTTGGTTTCTAACATTTTTTTTAAATTACAATAATCCACAATGATAATAATAAGGTGCTCAGTCCAAAACTCATACTTTCTTCTAGGCATTGACCAGATTGACTTATTGAGTTTGGTCTAGATTCTCAGGTCACTTCTCGGTTGTCTTCTGGATAGGACAAGATCTGACATTTATAGTAAGGCCTCGAGGTCACTCAGTGCCCGACCAATAGGGTCGGCCTGGAAGTGAATACAATAGTATATACACTATAGTAATAAGAGAAAAGAGTTAGTATAATTTTAATTTAACAAGCGGGCACTAACATCACACGCAATCAACAACAATCAAACAAGATTATACGCTTAAAAACTGGGTCCCTCAGATCCAGGTACTGTGGCTTCGAATCATCCGAACCACTGTCTAGACTAGTCACTAACTTCGAAACGTCTGAAGGTCAGGCCTTGGATCATCTGAAGGTCCTTCCGAACCGAAAAACAGAGAAACGGGTCTCGGTGGGTCTGTGGGTCTCGGAACATGCTGAGTGGGGCTCAAAATTTTCGAGTGGGGTTCGGTCCTTCCGAGCTCTGTTCGGAACGTCCGGGCGAGTCAAGCTAGCCTCGGGCGCTTCTGGGCTTCGGGTGAAACTGGGAACGTCCCAGGGGTCCTCTCGGACCGCGCGAGAGTCGTCTTCCTCACTGTCTGCACCAACAGATAGTGACGGTAGACACTGTGTGAAAATACGAATCCAGAAACAGTCGGTTTCTCGGATTCGGTTTCCACACCTAGCCGGTCCGATGGACTCCTCTAGGAGTCCGATTTTCATAGGGAATGGTTTGGAGCTTTGAAGCTCAGAGGACCAACGGATTTTAAAGCCAAAATCTCACGGGTACAAAAGAACCCATGGTTTTTCTTAGACTTTGAAATGGTTTTCCTTACTCAAAACATGGTCAAATTCGGTTTTTCTTGATTCTAAACTGACTGAAATCGAAATAGGAACACAGTGATTACCTTCACTGGAATTCCTGGGCTAAGAAATCCGGTCATTGAAAATTTTCCTTCTAAGCTTATGGGTGACTAAAAACTGGGAAAAAGAGGCTAAGGATCGGCTAGGTTGGTTTCAAACAGCTGAAACAGAGAGAAAAGAAAGTCTGAGGGATTGATCAGCTGAAGGGAGGGCTACATTTATAGGAAATCAACCGGGAAATGGGGGCCGGACGGCCACTACATGCGGCTGCATGCAGCTGCAGGTGACGTTCCAAACAGTGAAAACACTGTTCAGCTTGGTTCGGTTGCAAGTAAGCCCTGCAAAGTTCTGATTTTGCAAAAAGGTCCCTGATTTGATAAAAACTGGATTTTTAACTTAAAAGCATGATTTGAAAGCTCAACAACTTAATCCAACCTTACAGATAAGTTGGGTTTTAAAAACTCTAGTCACCATAAAAAATTTGGGATTTAAAACTCATTGAAAGTCATCGATTTAAATAAAAACCACCATTTAACACTATTTACTTAATTAAACAAATGTTAAATAAAACAACTTAGAACCTCATTTTGGGGTTTAAAAGAATAACTAAACCATACTTAAAATGGTCTAACATAAAATACTAGTTTCAAAATTTATCTCATCTCCAAAATCATTTAAAATAATTATTACTCCATTTCGGGGTTTTGACGGGCAGTTTTAAATGCCATTTTCTGAAAATAAAATTATTTTAAAATCAGAAATACAAATCCTTAATTAAGGAGAATAATATCAACCAATAATAATCACATAATAACACAATCGATAAAGTAATAACAATAAGCGTTAAATTACCATTTTGCCCCTCCAGCTGGACGAGCTGGATCACTGAGCTCTCGAGCTCGGATTGGGCCACACCTGGGCTTCTCACTGAGCCCTAACCGTAATCTTCGAGATTAACCTGGTCTAAGCAAGATTATTAAGCTAAAACACGCCTAATCTAGGTCAGGGTATTACACTCATCCCTTAAATTACAGGAAATCCATTGGAGATAGACGTCGGTCAGACTCAACAGTAGAATTGAATTCACGTGAAGCGTTTAGACTGGAGCATACCTTATTGATTTCCTTAGAATTCCCTAGACTTTTCTTTGAGGTTGTAAGACACGATAAGTGTCACCTTGATTTATTATTTGTCGTTGGTTTATGCTTAGTGCTTCTAGTTTCCAACTTGTGGTCGAGGAAGCCTTTGATTTTGTTGATAGTAGACTACCATAAGGATTTGAGATTAGACTTATTTTAAGATGATGGATTATTTTTTTTTTTGTTGGATTATTGAATTGATTCCATGTTAGATAAGAACTAATCCTAGACGGGAACGTGTGTTTTGGCATGGCTAAGTCATTGAATAACTCTGCACTCTTATCATTGAAATTATGTTAATGGAGTTATATAAATTTAAGTTGATTATTGATAAAAAAAAAAAAAAATTGAGCCATGGATTTCATGTTTCCCATTATTGGATTGTGTTTGAATCATGTAAGGCTCTGTTTGTTGTGTTAGAACGGGAGGGTCACGTAATACCTTGACCCGAATTAGGCTTAATTAATATGATTTATTTTAATAAATCATGTTTTAACTAGTTAATCATGAAGATTACAGTTAGGGCTTTATGAAATGCCCAGGATTGGCCCAATCAGAACTTGGTAGCTCGTTGATCCAGCTCATTCATGTTAGAAGGGCAAAATGGTAGTTTATCATAAATAGTGTAATTTGATTATTAAATAATTGTTTGATTATTGATTGAGTATTAATTTCTTTATTAGGGATTTAATTTCTAGAATTTATAAGTATTTTTATTATATTTTTAATTTCAGAAAATGTTATTAAAAACAACTCGAAAAGATCCTGAAATCTAAGAAATAATTATTTTAAGTAATTTTGGAAGTTAGAAAAATCTGAGAAAATAGTTGTTGTTAAATTATATTTTAACTTCTTTTTTTTAAGATTTTGGGAATAAATATTTTAAACCCTTAAATAAATATAATTTAAATTAAGGGAATAGTGATAAAAAATTATTTTTATTTAAATCAAATTATTTTAATGAAATATAGATCTCCAAAATTTTATAGTATTTAGAGTTTTTAAAACCCAACATTTTGGGTAATATGGATTGAATTAATTAAATATTTTAATTAGATAAATATTAAAAATAAATAAACTGGACTTATATGCAAATAAGTTTGACAGACTAAAATTGAAATTTTCAAAACTCTTAAACACCTGCTTAACATGTGATGCGATGAAATTGTTCCATGGGCATCGACTCATAAAAGCTACAGACCTATCTTGCAGATCGATGTGTTCTTTCCATAGTTATGCATGGAGTCTACCTCCCTAGCCTCCAACCCTATTTAAAGGCAACAGATGCAGTGGAAATCCTCATTGTTTCTTTATTTTTCTCTCTCTGTTTTTCCTGCTTCTTCTTCACTTAGTTTTTCACCATTGGTTTGAAGTGGAAAATTCTCCAGGTGCTGGATTTCAACCCAAGTTCAAAAGCGAAGGTAACCATTGTGTTTATTTTTAAATTCTACATATTTAGGATCAAACAGAAGTGAATTCGGTTCAGATTTGAGTTCCAAAATCAGTTTTGAAATTTAGTGGAAACTTTGATTTCTTAGGTGTTTTACTGATTTCTCTCTTAAAATCAGAGGTTTTTTATTGTTGTTTACTGTCCAATTTATTTCTAAATTGAAGAGGACTTAATGTAGAGCTCATCTGACCAGAAAGATGTGAAAAATGAATTCAGGGAGCCCACTGTTTCTAGATTTGTATTTCACTCTGTCCCTCCCGTCACTGCACTGTTGCATGTGACAGAGGAAGAAAACGACTCTCGGAAGATCCGAAAATCAGCCTACGGAAGATTCGAATGTAAGACTTCTGAAGTTCCGAACTTCTGTTCAGGGTTCCGAAGCTGAACAGAGGCCAACTATTCCTTACTGCCTCAACTGGAATGACAGGACGTTTCGAGACCCATTCTGACGTTCCGAATTGCTTTGGAAGTTCCGAGCAGACCTCGACAGGTTCGGAGGCAGACCGAGACTCACTGTTTTTTTATTTTGCTGTTTTCTGTTCGGAAGCAGGCTCGGACGTTCTGAGACCTGAACCTCGGAAGTTCCGAAGGACTAAACCCAAGTTCCGAAGGTTCTGTAGAAACCCAAAGTTTAGGCAGTGGCTCGGAAGTTCCGAAGCCACAGTACCTAGTTCCGAGGAACCCAGAACTAGTTTTTTAGATTTATTCTAAATTAAGAATTTTATTTTAGGTTTAGACCTTAGATTTTAATGTGATATTTTATACCAGATTTTTAATTAAAAATGATACTAACCCTTATTTGTAATATATATATATATATATATATATATATATATATATATTATGTATTCACTTCCAGAACGATACTCTCTATTTGTGGCGCAATGGAAACGCAGCTCGGTAGCTATCAATAGCTGAACGATTAATTTCACCGCTCGGTAGAAAATAAGGGTTCTGGCATTGAGTGGCCTGATCATCTAATACTCAATGTACGAGTAGTGGTCTGAGCATCTTATATATTTAGGCCTAACTCAATATCTCCATGGTCATTTCCAGAAGACAATATATGTAGTAGCCTGAGCACCTTTACTACACTGATGGATTATTGTAACTAAAAATGAATAGTAACCCATTAAGGAGACTTATATCCATTCCCCTTGGAGTTTTTTCGGAAAATATGATACAAAGATTTGAAATACTATGAATGTATATTATTGTAACACCCCGGATTTTCATTACTTATAAATATATTGGATTGGTCCGTTTGAATTGCAAATTAATTGAATTTAAGATTAAATAGTTGAAATGGACCTTAGATGGGTAAGGAATTGGGTCAATTACCCAATTAAGACTCAATGTATCATGGGTAAGCTTGATTTTAAATAAATTGGGTAAATCTAATTAAATGGGTCAATTTTCCAATTGGGACCCAATGGGTCATAGTGAACTTAAGTTTAAGATAATTGGGTAAGGTCAAAGTAATTGGTCAGCTACCCAATTAAGACCCAATACATTAAATCCACCTCATCAAGAGAGGTGACATGTATGTGACGTGGCATTGCCATGTGGCATAACAAGTCATCACGTGGAAGCTAACTAGACAAGGTGTCACATCATCAAATGATATGGCTAAGATGGGACCCACGTGCCATGTGGTGATGCATGGTCGACTATGTCATGGTTGACTTGGTCAACCACCAAATGAGTTCAAAGGAATTAAGTGTTTGAGTTGAGTTGGTTTGAGTTGGGAAGATGGAAAGTTTTCATCTCATGGGGATGAAACCCAAGGAAATCATTGGAAGGCAAAGAGGCATGGACCCAAGAGTCTCCTTGGTTAAGCCAAGGGACTCATTAGTTCGACAAAAACACAATGACGGAAATTGAATAGTCTAAGGCTGTTACTTAAAAGATACCAACCAAGGGGCACTCCACACCCCTTGGCCGATCACTCCATCTCTTGTACACAAAAATTTATTCTTCTCTTTTCTCTCTCTGACCCATGTACACCTCGGTGCTGGGAGAATCAGTGAAGAACAAAGGAAAAAGAAGGGTTAAGGAAGGAAAGAACAGAACAAAAGAAAAGAAGGAGACGGGAAAGAAGGTATGTTTAGAAGTTTAACAACATAGATATAAGTTTAAAGAAACCATAGGTTTGGCCATGGTGTGGCCGAACCTATGGGTTCTATATTTGGTTGGAATGGATGGCCAAATCGTGTTAGAGCCATAGAATTGGTAATCCATTCAAGGAATGGATATGCGTTGAAACAAACAACCAAAGTTTTGAATCCAAGACCATGTTAAAATGGTACAAAGATTGAATGTATTATGGAAAAGACCCTAGCCTTGGCTAGAGGGTAGAGTAAACTCACTAAAAGTTATAGAAATGATAATATTATGTTTAAAAACAATAAGGAATGGATTTCATGAGGAAGGGCCTAGCCATACATACAAACAAAGAAGACCGATAAACAGTCAGTCGACTAAACTGTTACTGGGCAAAGCAGACAAAGGTTATTGGGAGTTTCAGTTGACTGAATCTTATGATTTTGTCAACTGAACATGGACTAGATTAAAATATATGAGATTTATTGATGTTTCAGCCGACTGAATCTTTGATTCAACTTACTGAATATAGATGTATCAAACAAGTAAGGAATCTGATGTGTTTCAGCCGATTGAATCATAGATGCAGTCGACTGAAGGTATACTTACCAAACACGTAATCGGTTGATTGATGATTCAGCCGACTGAATTTTTTATTCAGTTGACTCAATGTATACTGGCCGAACACACAGATGATCTGATCCAAAGTTAGCCGACTGAATCTTTGATTCAGTCGACTGAAAATGGATTGACCGAGAACACAGAAGGTTTGACCCAAAGTCAGCCGACTAAATTCATGATTCAGCCAACTGAAGGGTTACGGGTCAAATGTATACAGTACTTAGTTGGGTTTCAGCCGACTGAATATTGTATTCAGTTGACTGAAAGTCTGGGGGTAAGACAGAGAATAGTAACTGGGCAGGATTCAGTCGACTGAATTGAAAAGTTTGATTTTTTGGATTATTTTCCAGATGTTCTGTTTATCTGGTAGGATGTAAGAGATGATGAAAATTAAATGGATAGTCAAATTGATTTATATATGTGATTAAATTTAATAAGGTAAAGAGATTCGCAAAGAGGTTGCGATTTGTTTCAACATGGCCGTTATTGTTATCATCACAAAACAGCAAGGACAGTAGATTAAACGTTGGTAGGATTCCTACCTTATTGAGATACATATGGATATTATATATATATATATATATATATATATATATATATATATATATATATATATATATATATATATATATATATATATATATTATACACTGGTTTTTATTTCCAAACATGATGATGTACTTTGGTTAAACAAATGGTATATGGTTATGAACTGATTTTCAATGGTATTATGTAATTTGATATGAAATAGCATTCTTGCATTTATTATCTCATGCATGACATGGGAGGGGATCTATGGGATCAACAAGCCAAGTAATAAGCTATCTGGACATGACTTGGGGCTTGAGACTAGTTTGTATGAAGCTATGTGAACTATTGATATTTTGGCCTTGTCCTGGATTGCTAGGAATGGGTACGGCGTAATCTGGGCCAAAGAGCTCCTGGGTAAATAGTCCTGAAACCCTATGCAAAGGGAGGAGTCCACACTTCATCGGTAATTCCGATTAACATGTGTGGGAAGGTATAACAATGATCTGATGGTGCCGTCACAAAACACTGTGGACGTAATTGGCCAAGGGAACACCTTGATATAGTAATTTATCAAGGAAACGATCTATATATGATGTGGTTGGATATGCAATTGGTGAGTGATCATTTGGCATTGACACCCATGACATGATGCATAAGTAAGCATGATTATGTTTTGGATATCATGCATTCTATTTACTGCTTATGAGATATTTTTACAAATATGATGAGATGTTTCTATCTTGATTTTATATTGATCCTATGTGTACCATAACCCTACTTGGAATTCATATTGGGCATGTTGATTGATGTCCTACTTCTACCCTATAGATGATGGAACAGGGAATGACAAGGACATGGGACATGAAGGGAGTCAAGCATAGGAGCTTGGACAGATTTATGATTATATCACTTATATTGATTTTGAAAGATGTATTGGGAGAACTGATATTTTGGATTGTAATAACTTAGAATTATTTTGGTATGGTTTGATATTTAAGTTTCAGTTAATTATATGGTGATTGGCTTCCTTGCTTAATAATGACATGCATATGAATGGTATCTTACTCATATAATAATTCCGCAAGTATTCTTAGAGCATGTGAAATGTGTTCGTGGACTTAGTCCACGCACACGTAAAGGTGGCCACTTAAGGGTCGGATTTTGGAAATTCGGATTTAGCTCGCATCGTGACATCCCTGCTCTCTCTCACTCTTTTATATAAAAAATATATACTCTGATTTTGGCTAGTGAAAAAGGGCGGGGTGTTACAATTATTGTATATATATCTGTGTATTTTTTTTTATTAATGACTGTATGATTCATTATATTCCTATTTGTGTGTTTAGCAGATACTGTGAAATCCCTCATATTCAATGAAGAGACTTAACATTGCAATAAGAGTAAATCAGGTTAAGAAAATCTAGTGCAATGAGTGGTTTCAAGGATCAAACTTAATGAACCCACTTATATGCCTAGACATGATGCACTACTATGAAATGTGCTTATTGATACTAATGATGCATATTGTATAATGTGATTATTATGATGATGATACTGCCTCCACGTACACTCAATTGCTGAAATATGATAGTGTTATAATCGGACTAGGTGCGTCGGTTTGCTTCTACTGGCCCAAGTGTATTAGTTACCGGCCCAGGTGTGTCGGATATGCTCTTGCAAGATGTTGCATTTTGACTGTGTCGGGACTTAATGCCTTTATAGTCAATATAGTGCTTAGGTGTTACGGTGAATATTGGCAGTAATACGGATGACATAATATATTGTCATGATGGACCTAATTATGATTTCAAATGATATTGATTTATCTAACCTGATGATTATTATATTGTATTGTTATGCTCTCTTCATTGGGCTAGTTAGCTCACATCTCTCACATTTCAGGAGATGTACCCGAGGAGGAGGAACGTCCATTTTAAGCTTAGGATGTTAAAAGCTGTTGCGGTTGCTTGTGTTTCCCACAGATGGGAAATAATCTCTATTTTGTCTGTTGGTTATTTAGAACCATGTTTTGTATAAGTATTTCATGTGGTACTTATTATATTTTGATCATGTATCGAACCACCATGTTACTGTTAGTAACTCTGATATGAATAAGATTATATTATTGTGATGAAAATATTTGTTTATATGATATATGCTTGTAAACGGGTAATCATATGGTACATGTTTGAGTCCACATGTAAAGTGCATGTGTAACATTTATGTCTGAGCCTAACTATGGATCCAGTCCAGTTAGAAATTTATTTGATTGAGGGTTATATAAATAAATAAAAAAAATTAGTAGCGTTCCGGACCCACCTTTGGGTCGGGGCGTTACAGGTCCTTACATTCATGATTATGGATCACAAAACATGATTATTAACACAAAATCACACAATTAAGCCTAATTTGGGTCAGGGAAATATAGAAATGATCAAATACTAATTCAAGAATGTTTTAAATTTTACTCCGATAAGAATCATTTACAAATTTAATTAGACAAAGAAGTAAACTTAAATTCTCATTTTATTTAAAATTAAGTGTCAAAACTTAAAACACATAGACACTAGGTCCACGTCATTTTTTTCTCAAATTTTCTTCATACACATTAAAAACAAACCATATAAATTAAAAATATATTTTTTATGAACTACAACTGAACTAAATTTGAGCCTGATATTCAATTTAAAGTAACTCGATCTTAGTGTTCAAAGTCACTAAGTGTCCTTGAATTAAGAATGCTTGATAAGTTTGACAACAAATATCAAGTGGATTCATATTTCATTTTAGACTCAAATTTTCTACTACTGTATCCACATAAAATCTCTATTAGTTGTATGGTTGAATTTTAGATGTCCATCCAAAACAAATGAAATATGTAGAGAAAATTGTAGGGCATCCCATTGATAAGGACAAAGAACCTGGGAGAAATGATGCAACATTCAATCCATTTGTTCCAAAGATCAGGGAAGTTTGCTTGTTTGAGAATATGAAGAACACACCCCACTTAATATTGTCAAAAGCTCTTTCCAAATCGAGCTTCAAAGACATTATTGTCGGAATCTTATCAAGATGGATGCCCTTTATGAGGTCGTGGTACAATAGGACATTACCGGTGATATCTCTACTCGGGACAAAAACAGATTGGTGAAGGTTGATAATATTGCTCATGATTGGGTTCATACGGTTGAACATGACTCTAGCAACAAGTTTGTAACATTCATTAGTTAGAGAAATAGGCCTATATTGATCAAGAGTGTCAGCAGTAGGGGAGTTACGAATGGGAGTGATGAAGCAGGTTTTAATTTGGTTCAAGATTTTTGCAGAGATGAAGTCACCTGAAATTGCATTAATCATATTATTGAGACTTGAAATATTATATTTTTACCTTTAATATTTATGTCAGTTAGTCTTGCATTTTGTTTATATAAGATGTATTTAATGATTTATTTTATTTTTGTAGGTAAATTAAGGAGAATACATGAAAAAAAGTAATAAATCAGTGGATAATTGTCAGAATCGAACTTAAAATAGAAGATTTCGAATTTTATAATTAAATTATACCATTTTTAAGATTTCAAATGTAAATTGGTTAATATAAATCCAGATATGAGAGTCTGACTTAATTAAATAGTTAGATTTTTAAATGACTAATTAATTATTTAATTTTAAGTAAGAGGTCCAAGATCCCCGTGTTTTGTTATGTAAATATCTTACATATGAAATCGGTTGGACCCCCGCGTTCAGCCTAACCAGAAGCCAATCCTCCGTAGTTTGTCTCTTGTACCGGCTTTGATTCTTCCCGTTGATTTCGAAAATGCTTCTATAAAATATAAATAGAGTATAGACTCCAGAACCTGTCCTAACTCTGCCATTTTGTAGCAGATAGAAAGGGAGAGATGAACTCGACATCTTCAGCTCTCTTCCTTTCTTACCCTCTTCCTCTTCCTCTTCCTCTTTGCCCTTCTAAAACCCAAAGTCTCTTCTCTTGTCTTTCCTCATCTTTCCATGGAAATTCCAGGATTAGATCACTCTCTCTGTCCTTATACGCTTCCAACCCTCGCTCCCGCCCCATCTGCTGCTCCTCGTCTTCTTCCCTAGATGATTCTTCCGCTCCGAATTCCAATCCCGCCTTCGACAGTGGATCTAGGTCCTTGTTATTATCAATATTTATTGCCTTTACTTTTGCCTTATGAAATTGGAGATTTGTACTTTTTCTAATGTATCTTTCGATTTTTGTTTGCATTTCTCTCCATTGCTTCTGGTTGTATGGAATTTGCAATATTTAGTGGCGTTTTTTTTGGTTCTCTTAGGAATTTCGCTTTAGTTTTTTGCTGATTCGCGGTTCTATTTGGTTATTTTGCGTTGCTGTTATGAGAATAAGTTTCTTGGCCTTTTTTTTTAAAGTTGATTTTAGGTGAATCAAAGGAGGTTTGAGAGATGTCCGAACTTTAAATTAAGGTTGTCTAACAACCCATGGCAAGAGATGGCTCTCACCTTCTTGTATCGTGGGAATTTTGGGTTGATATCGAATGCTCTGAGCTAAAACCTTTGAGTTTTGGCTTGCTTTCGGTTAGGCATGGGCAATAATGGATTTGAATCCAGATGATAGAGCAGGGTCTAGGATTTCTGCTCTTATCGTCAAATGGGCCTCGACCATAGACTGTAGGCAGGTTGTATTTCCGCAGAGTTTTTCCTTTTTATTTTCATTTTCTGGATTATTGGAACAAAGGAGTGTTGCTAATAGTTTGTCTTTTCATCTTTGCTCCAACTTTAATTTTTTTAATCTTCATGAGAACTGCAATTTCTATGGGGTCTGCGCACACAGTTATTTATGTTTTTATGTGTTTTCCTTTTTAAATTCAGTATAATCAAGATGTTACTGAATTTTCATCAAAGTTTTAATACTTTATTTGAAAAAAGAAGAGGAAGTTGGACTATGGTGAGACCATCAAAGACTTGACTGGAGTAATAAAAAATGAAATGCGTCAATAATGGGTGACTTGCCACTAGTATTAAATAGGGATTGAGTGGAGACACCAACCCTAAAAAGTTGAACTTGAATAGATATGATCCTGCTTCAGCAATGTTTAGATCATTTGCATTCTTAGAAGTTCATCCAATGTTTATATGAATTTACAATCATTTGCTTCTATCTTTTGAGCTGAGATGATGAAAAAACAATTCTAATGGTGTCTATTTTATCTGTTTATTTCATCACCTTATATTAGATAGCTGTTAATGACTTCTTGGTTTTATTTTTTGAATACCTCACATCTTTGAGAATAGTGGACCTCACTCACAAGCCATCTTTCTCCTAAATGAGGAGATGGGAAGTCCCTAAGAAAGACAACTGACCTATTGTCATAACTACTTTATGCAATAAGGTTTTGTGATTTATGGTTTTGCTTATGATGTTGAGGTGAATGATGAATTTGAGAATTTGAGCATTTTTTGGATATTAATAGCGGCTGTCAATGTTATTATTTCTCTTAAACAATTGATTTTAGAGGAATTGTCTAATGTGTTAGGCATTGTGGGGCTAAACTAGTATGCATGACAATTTGTAGGAGTGGGTTGATATGAAAGGGCATCATGGATTGTAAATGGGTGAATTTTCTGATGTAGGCCTAGGGTCGAATTTATGAAATTTGCCAGTAGGCTAGCCATTTTCAGAGTATGGTCACTGAAATACCATACGCAGCCAATTACGGTTCGTAAAAAGATTCTGCCTTGTCAAAGAATTGCTCAAACAATATCCTAACTGATTGCACAAGTTTCGAAGGAATTCGAATTACACTCTGGATTTCATAAGATTAGGTCTCTTCTAAATTCATTGAGATGAAGAATAACGGAAGCAAATTGAAAGAGAAAGATGGTGAATTCAACTATTGCATTACCTAATCTATAAAAGCCATGAAACTAATCGAATTCAAAATTAAATTGGTACTTACTTGCTAATGGCGAAAATTGGAGTCCATCAATCTTCAAACAACTACACAGAGTCACAAGAGAAATCCTCTCTCAGAAATAAACTTCAAATCTTATTCCAATGTGTGAAATTCGAATGGAGTACATGGAGTATTTATAGAGAAAAAAACTAGCAAAAGACCTAATTGTCCTTGATTTGGTCGACCACACCAAGCAGAGACTCTCTCTAAGAAATTCTCAAAAATAAACCACTACCAAGGATAGAATGTAGTCTTATTTAGACCATTCAATCCTAATCCTACACATGTGATCTAAATATAACAAAAGGCTGAGATTAAAAGATAAAATCACTAAGTAGGTGGAGAAAGCAAGTGGGAGAGCAAGTGGCCATGTGGAAGAATCCACATGGGATTTTCGCCCACCTCCTTTGTAAATTGGGATTTTTGCCACCTCCTTTCTTTATTTAATTCTGTCCACCTCCTTTCCATTATGCTTCGACCTCCTTTCCTCTCATGCTTCACGTGCCACTTTGATGCGGGCATCCATGAGTGTGAGCAAATTTTTATTTTCGATCTTGGCGAGTGTGTCAGCAGTTTGGGTCAGTTCAAGTCCAAAGTGAGCAAGCCCAAAACAAGCAAGGCCTCCCAATCTGTTGTGTTATAACTGCATTTGACTGTTGTTATTCCTAGGATCAGTTATAACATTAATGTGTTTAATTAAAATAGGACAGTTTTTTTCCTTTGAATTAAGGTAGGAAAAGTTATGTTTTTTTCAGTTTTGTTTGTGTCTTAAATCAGGTAGGAACAATTATGTTTTTCCATTATTATAAAAGGATGGTATGTAGCCAAGGGAGGATTCAGATTATGAAATGAAGTTTATGAATAAGAATTGTAGTTTTTTTCTTAGGAAAAACAGTGTTGTTGAGATTGAGCATTGTACTCAACTGCAGAATTCATTGGAAGTCTGCAACACACGGCAGAATTCCCTGCTTAGATCCGGCCCACAATGCCAGGTGGCCCTGTGTGGATGATCTTCTACTAAATTCCACTGTTGAAGGTTACCTGCAAACCAGTCTTGTGACTGTTGCTTCAGATTCTAGGTCCTATTGTGGACTGTGATTTGTACCTGGCTGGGCAGATTGTTTGTGCCCAGACTTTTGCTGCGTGAAAGTCCACAAAACCCAGATTTCCAGCCTTATTACTACTGAAACCAGGCCCTAATTCCGGTATTAGGATCATTATACACCTGTGGGTGTGACCTCGGGCAGCAAGTTTGTTGGTTTGGCGTTGGTTTTACAGGCCAAGGTGGTGGATCAGCGCTGATCTGTTTGAGAAACAGATCCAGCCAGCTCTGTTTGAGAAGCAGCTTGGTCTGCAGGCCCAGATAGGCAATCGTTCTCCATAAACTGCAATTGCAGACTGTTTGCAATTTTCTCCAGGCCTCAGCGACTGTTAGTGACTTACAGAACTGCCAAACTTCAATCCCAGTTCAGTACACAGAGCGAAAGCAGCTCTGGTTTCATTCAGATTTGCTTGCTGTTAGAGACAGCCAGCCAAACCTTTGGTACATGCTCTATTGCATTGCAGCCTTAGTTAGAGACATCGGCTATTGTTGTTTAAAGAAATCTGATCGCAAATCCATAAGTGTTGGAATTTGTATGCACTCGAAACCTATATCTGACCCGATTAATCATTCAGCTTCTGCTATAGATTGGGATAGTTGTCTCTATTCCTACCCGTAGCCTACATCACACTTGCACATGAGATTCATCTTGGAGCTGCCACATGTCACTTGGAGATGCAAACAAGGTGTAGGATCGAAAATGGGCTTTGTGGAGGACTTTGGGCTGGGTTTGGCCTGTTTAAGCTTGTACTTGGGCTTTATAGGCCTTACTGGGTCACATGGTGTTATTGGGCCAAGACTTGCAAAGTGAATGGGCTTATTAGATGGAGTCCATTTATGAATACCTTGATCAAATTGGGACATATAAGCTAATGCAATTTCATCTACATGATCCAATTCCACTAACGAAGAGTCGGATTGTGAACCAATTGGTTGGATAGGCATCACCTCTTATCATTTTCAGTCCAGTTGGACGATTGTAGCAATGTTATTAGAGGTCTTGAAATCAGTTGGCTAGAAAATTTCAGTGTAACCATCCAATTGCAACCTTTAAATATCTTATTATAGTTATTCAGTTGGAACATGCTTGTGATGCAAATCCAATCCAACCCAAAACCCCTCCCCCCTTCTTTTGTTCTGCTGTATTTTTTTGTGCTGGCTTTCCTCCTTTTTTATATATGGTTAAAAATATCTCTTTTATTGTTTCTCTTATTACTACTTTGTTAGTTAGAAAAAGTTTATTCTAGAAAATGGTCAAATAGAATTTTAAGTTTAGACCTATAACCTCTTGTTCTCCATATACTTCCTCTCCCACCATGTAATCATCATCATCATCATCATCATCATCATAAGCAATTTTCCATCTTTTTAGGGGTCAGCATTTTGAGTTATACATATCCACTTTGTCTTATCCAAGACCGTATCCTATGTTGCCCTACATTATGTCATGTCCTTCTTTACCCCTCCAATACAAATCGTTGAAAGTCTTACCTCTTTTTCTAGTCCTTGTCACTTACAGTTTATAAATACTTGGTACCATTGCTGTTTCTAGTTGTCTATGAACTTTTCAAACCATCTTAACCTTTCCACCATGTGATCCTTGTCCACATTTGATAAGGAGCCTCTCTAGAGTTCTTTAGAAAATGACCCTAAAATGCAGATGTTCCACTGTTCACACAAATGATACAGCGGGGCTACTTAGTGATCCGATACAATACAATCAAAAGTAGGTAATTTACTTTGAGGTAACTTAAAATGTATTTTATTCAGATTTTAAGTTAATTCAAGAAAAGGCTCAAGAAGAGTGAACCCTATTTGTGAGCCCCATATTGGGCTTCATCAGGAATACCCTGTTATTTGAAATATTCAATAGGATAGATTGACGATGGCTTGGAAGATGTATTGTTTTCAACTAATTTAATGTTTATTAAAACGATCTAAATGAGCCTATATACTTTTTTCCCCTTATACTGTTTCCTTTTTCTGCAGCTTTTGCATTATAGAAGGACCAGAGACCGTTCAGGATTTTGTTCAGATGCAGCTGCAGGAGATTCAAGATAATATAAAAAGCAGGCGGAACAAAATTTTCCTCCTAATGGAAGAGGTGAAGTTTCTTCCTGAACCTTCCATATGGTCTGTACTGAATGGCTCTATTATCTACTATCGTAATGTACAGAAAAGAAAGTCTGCAGCATGAGCTTCAAATATCTGAAGTCAATACTGTCATTCTATGCAGGTTAGGAGATTAAGGGTACAACAACGCATAAAGAGTTCTAAGTATATTGATGAAAGCAGTGAGGAAAATGAGATGCCTGACATGCCATCATCTATTCCTTTCCTGCCTCATTTGGTAGTCATGTTGCTTCTCTATGGTCATATTAAGTTTATATGCTATGGCAATATCTCATGCAACACAGTGTAGACCTTTTTTCTTTTCAATAATTTTGGTGAAGACATTAAATTTAACATTGTGTTCTTCTTCTTGAACTAGACGACAAAAACATTGAAGCAGCTCTATCTAACTTCCTTTTCATTCATATCCGGCATCATTGTCTTTGGGGGCCTCCTTGCACCAACTGTAAGTGTTGAAATTTTTTCTGTCTCTAGCCTGTATTTATTTATTTAGAGAGAGAGGGAGTTGATCAGATATGATCAGTCACATGTTACACCTGATCTTTTTTTCCTTTTTAACTTTTTTTGGTAGTCTTATGAAAAACTAGCTGTTGGGATTGAAAGCTCAGTTGATGAGCTTTCAGTGAACCAAAATTCATCTTAAAGCTCAATCTCTAACTACTGGATCTTGGTGGTTAAAGTCATCGGCGTCCTTAGAAAAAGCTTAGGCCAAATAACATGCTATTTTAAGAATTAGAATAAGAATTGACATATATTAATAATAGTCAGAACAAACAACTAAGAATTGGCTGCCCCGGTTTTGTGTTGATCTATTTCTAGAGCTCCGCTTTCCTTTGTGGAAACATCCAAAATTAACTAAAAATATTAAGATTTGATTGGGTGAATTTGAAAGATTTTACTTTTCCTTATCATATTATTATTAAAAAATTGAAAATTCGTGTAAAAATGAGTAAAAATTAAGAAAGATATTTTAACATTGGATTGAAGGATTTGGTCCAATCTTATTATATTATTATCCAAAAGTAGATGAAGTTCGTGCAAAAGCCTGCTAAAACAGAAAAAAAAATCTCGTGAATGAAATTGTTTTAATGACTTTGTCCATATTTTTGTTATGTTAGTATATCAAGATAGAAAAATTAAGTGAAAAGATAGAAAGGAATTGTAGACCAATGAGTCACAAATGGTTTTTTTTTTTCTAGTTCTCTTCCTCTCCAGTTTCTTTCTCAAACCCTCGAACAAGAATGATGGTTATTCTTGTTAGAATAGAACATGTTATAACATTACAAATAACATCAAACAAATAAGAAAATTGCATTTGATTAATTTTTATTTATACCACAGCCATAATTTAGGTACTTCTTGAATCTACCATTTATACGATTGCTATGATTTGACATGATACAGTATGATTTAATAAATTTTTTGTCAAGGTGATTGGACCCTATAAATGTATCATTTTGTGTACAATACATTGTAATACATTTATAATTTTGATCACTAAGTTGAGCTTCTTTAAGTGGATGGCTTAAAACAACATGCAAAGTCATGGGTTAACATGCCATCTATATTGCATGAGTATGGCTACATATCTCAGAAATTGACATTGGTAAAAGGTGATCTAATTCGGTGAATTGCAAAATATAAGGTTTATGGATTTGGCATAAATAATTGATAAACTGTACTACAAAACTAATATGTAATATATGAATAATAGAAAAGGTGCTAAAATTTTTTATTTGATAAAAATCAAGTATTTAACGATGAGCCTTATTTAATATTCTGGGCTTTTTTCTTTTTCTATTATCTCAAAACCTTATGACCATAGTAGTCAAAGATGCATTTATAGAAGTGTGTCTTTCCTAATCGACTAGGCATGCTTTGCATTTATAGAAGTGTGTCTTTTCATTTTTTTCCCTATTATGTGTCAAAATGTAAATAATAAAATATAATTTCCTTCCTAAGTGTAAAATATAAATAGAAAACATGTCTTCTCATTTTTTGTTTCTATTAGGTGTTAAAATATAAATAGTAAAATGCAGTTTCCATCTTATATAGTAGTGCGCTCTGAAGCACGGATACTTCGAAACCCCTCGAGTATCAGTGTCGGATATCGCTTCCGACACGGATACGGCCAGATACGGCTCGGATACGTGTCGGATACGTATCCAATTAATTAAATATTTTTTTAAATATGGATACTCCCTGATACGTCACTCAGATACGCCCGGACAATTGTGGATAAGCCCAGACATGCCCGGACAAGCCCGGACACGCGTTTTCTAATTTTTTTTTTGGTTAAAAAGGGGCTGCGAACCCTAATAAGAAGAGGAAAGAGTGATTGACGATTGAAGAGGAAAGAACAATTGAAGAGTAAAGAATGATGGAAGAGAAGGAGACGATTGAAGGAAGGAGAGGCAAACTCCGGTGAGAATTTCTCCTCTCTCTCTTTCTCTTTTCTCTATTTTTCATTTTCTTCTCCTCTAGCCATCGCCATGACCCCGTCTCCCTCCCTCTCCCTCATTTCTTCCTTTTCTTCATCTTTTCCTTGATGGGCTTTCTTTCTAGTGGAAATTTCTTTAATTGCTTCGTGTTTTCTTCGATTATTTTCTCTTGAATTTTCGGTTTTTGGCGTCTAAGGAACGCCGTGGGAGGTGGGTCACTGGGTTGTTTGGATTTCTTTATATTCTTTAAAGGTTTCTGATTCGTTGCCGTGTATTTGTGGTAAGTGGGTTGGGAATCTTCTGGGTATTTTGTTTGCATCTTGTGGTCGGACTTACTTTCAATAGATTGCCTCGATTCCTATATTTGGTCATTTGGGTATTTTAAATTTCCCTTTTTTTCTTAGGTTCTGTTTCTGTTTGGGTTTGGATTCCTCATATTCTGTGACAATTTGGTGCTATTTTTATTTCAGTTTGTGGGTTGTGTCTTCATTGGAGAGTCTTGGAATTGGTTTTCTTTGCACAATTTCCAGACTGATTTTAGAGCGGAGTTTTGATTGTAATACTGGGTTTGAAATAAGATATGTTTAATTAAGTTATATACTAAAATTTATTTTTACAAGAATTTATATTATTTGATCTGAATTCTAAAAATAAATAATAAGTGTTGAAATTCTTTAATTTATTTTAAGAATTGTTGTTTTCATATTGAACAATCCATTTTTTACCAACTTTAAATGGATATAATCATCCTTTAAAAAATATTTTGACATGAAATTAAATTAAATTTTTTATTTTATAGAATTAGTGATCCCATGACTCACTGTACGTGTTAATATTTTAAAATTACCACTTGCTTAATGCAATTTGGAACCAATGATCGAGTTGCGAGTCAATGTCAATTGAAAGGTCAATGTGGTTAGCATTCTGCTCAATCATTTACTAGGCATTTAAGTTGATACAACATATTTTGAACATTTTCAGCCAATTTCTTGTCACATAATAGTCAATTTATTAGATGGATAGAATGATTCAATTGGCGTCTCCTCTTGATTGGCGAGGTGACCCTAGTTTGCTGTAAATGTCTGAATTTATATATATATATATATAATAATAATAATAATAATTATTAATATTATTATTATTTTTAATTCGGCGTATCCCGCCGCACCCTTATCCTAGTTTTTCAAAATTTGTCGTATCCGATACGCGTATCCGTATCGGTGCTTCTTAGGTAGTGCGTCTTTTCTTTTCTTCTTTTTCTTTTTTTGATGTTATGATTATTGGAATGATATTTTTTTTCATGATTTTGACTTCTTGTTAGTATGTTTTACATGTTAGGCTTTATTAGCTTTTTCGTATTATGCAATCTTGCTTTTACTTTTTTTTCTTTATGGTACATATATTGCATTGTTTAGCTATACTGAGTAAAAAGGTAATTTATTTGTCAATAATATCTTAGAAATAGTTGTAAACAGTAGTTTATATTTGTATTGGTGCAAAAAATATACATAATTAAATAAATGCAGTACACCTAGATAGAAAAGCTCGCATCTAGAAGTGCACCTTGCGCCTTAGGCTCCTGGAACTCTTTTCGCCTTGAAGTGCATCCTGCGCCTCGACTAGCTTACAACGAATCTTTGAAGTCAATAACAAAGTTACTTTTCAGTATGTTTAGATTACAGAAATGTCAAAGTATTTCAATAAGAACCAATTTCTTACATGTCTTTATGGTTTGAAATTGATGTTCCTCCCATTGGCGCTGGGTTTGAAATTTGGCAGAGAGAGCAAAGTATTTCAAGAAGCAAATGTGCAAATAAATATTTGGCAGATTTATTTAGAAAGGAAATCATTAACTCATTTTAGATTATGTAGTTAGTAAATTAATTTGATTTGCTCTTGTAAGTTTCACATTGCTGATGTGAGAACAATATCATTTGTACCACAATCAAGTTTTTCTGGTAGGGCACTCTAAACAATACTGCTTCCCAAGGGAGTTGAATATCTGCTTGTGTCTAGTGGAATTCCTATTCCCTCTGGCTTGTGCTTTCAAGGGAGCCAGTTAATGAGTTAAAATGGGAAATGATGGACACTTTCCACTGCACGCATTTCACCTTCTTGGGTCTATTCACTGTAGTCTATGGTGCTTCATTGTCATCATCAAATACTTTGCCGCATTTATGTATGGTTGGCGTCAGACTGATATTATGATAGAGCAGTTCAGTCAGAGAATCCATCATGATTGTATAGTTGAATGTTATGTGGATGATTATACTTCTTGAGATGATAATAATGTGACTCTTTTAGGGTAATGTTAACCTCTTTTTGTCTCAGTTGGAGTTGAAACTTGGATTGGGAGGTACCTCATATGAAGATTTCATACGCGGCATGCATTTGCCACTGCAATTAAGGTATTTATGAAATTCCAAGCACGTGCTATTACAATCAAATAGTTAAGAACGGGGCAGTATCCTCATTGTGGGGCCAGATGGGACCAGCACTAGTCATAGGCATGGAAGGAAATGATATCATCATGAGAGAGAGAGAGAGAGAGAGAGAGAGAGAGACCCTGTTGGATGATTCAATCCAGCAGTTAATATCACTCCAAATGGGATACAATTTGTACAATTCCAATTCACAGAAGGGTTTAATTGGACAGCTTAGTGATTCAATCCAGCAGTTAATATCACTCCAAATGGGACACAATTTGTACAAGGGTCTACAGTTTGGATTCACTAGTCTTGTTTCTGAAGAAGGTTGCAATGTATGGTTGGTGCGTCCTGTATCATTTCCCTCGACTGATAGTGAAAGATTTGTGTTTTAATGTATTTAGGGATTTTCAATTCTAGTTGCGTAGCTAAAACTGCAAATAGATATGATTTTTTATGTTCATGTGCTGAAATTTAATCTCATTTATGAAATTGGACTATGAATCAGTCAGGTGGATCCTATAGTGGCATCCTTTTCAGGTGGAGCAGTGGGTGTTATTTCAGCCTTAATGTTGGTTGAAGCAAACAATGTCGAGCAGCAAGAAAGTAAAAGATGCAAGTATTGCCTTGGAACTGGTATTTATGAATATTATGATGCCCTCTCCATGTTTATTGAGATGAATTACATGGCCATAGACCCAAGTTCATACTTTTTTTTTTTTTGCTCTTTTGAACCCATTCATTCTATCCACAAGTCGTAAGTGTTATTGCATATGGGCCTTGTACCTGTCTATCTATCTAATATACATCTGTGCAACTGTGTAAACCATTAGCACCTAGCAAAATGGGGCCCATCGGGCCCCATCTACAACTCTCTCCACCATGCCCCCCAATTCTTATTTTCCAAAAAGATCTTGCCGTTGAATTGAAGTCCTCCCAAATATGGATTATGACATCATTTTACAGTGATAAAAACTTTGGGGTCCTTGAAAAGCATATCTTCACTTATCCAATAAAGATGATTTTTGGTAGGCATCCTATTCAAGGTAAAGACTTGTCCAACCAGATTCCCTATCCACATGATGTGCCAGTAGGGGTGTGCAGATGATCCCAGTATACATATACACATACATGTCCACTCTTTCCTTCATTGGTGCCACTATTTGCAAAGGAAAGTTTACAACTGAATTCTTCAGAGACAGTACTATGAAATGGCTAAGAAATGGTTAGGATATCTTTTTCCTTTTTGTCCTAGAAAATCCCATTTCTAGGTAATGAGGTTGGCTTTTCAAGTCATACTTTTGACATCATAATTATACTTTACCCCATCTATGTAGTAGGGGTGTGCAGATGATCCTAGTATATACACATACATGTCCACTCTTTCCTTATATAGGTGCAACTATTTGCAAAGGAAAGTTTACAACTGAATTCTTCAGAGAACAGTACTATAAAATGGCAAAAAAATGGTTAGAATATCTTTTTTCCTTTTTGTCCTAGAAAATCCCATTTCACAATATTAGTAGTAATGAGGTTGGCTTTTCAAGTCATACTTTTGACAATCATAATTATACTTTCCCCATCTATGTGGTAGCAGTGGTGGTACTAGCAAAAATGACAGCAGGATCCGTGTTTTAGAATATGAAGAAAACGGTCAGGCATTCACAACAAAATGGATAGTCTAATCCAATTAGAACAGTAAACGGTCATAATCATTACTAAGAAGCCCAGTTCAATTAAATGAGTTAAATCATAAGGGTGCTAACAAATTTGGTTTCCAGTTCAGTTAAAATGGAAGACACATAAAATTGAGGTCATCAATTTCTAGGTTTGGAAAAGGAAACCTAAACTAAATTAAGGAAGAAAAGAAAACTTTCAGTCTTCCTTGTAAAAGAGGAGATTGATTCCAATTTATTTACAAGAATTACAAAGAGAAAACTTGACAAAGAAAGCCTAGTGTCCATCACAAATAGTTGAAGAGAGAAAGCTCATAAAATTTTCTTGCTATCCTAAAATCTAGGTCAGATATGATATACATACATTAATATGCATTTGTAGGTCGTCGTCATTATTGTCGTCATCATCATCATCAATTGCTGATTGGGTTGGTTTTCTGAGTTTTAGTTTTCAATTTCACTCTATCATGAACCTAAGTCTTATCATTTTTTTCTCTTTCCTTTTGTCCTTTCCCTCCAAGTTTCAAATGGCTTCCCTTATAACTTGTAACCTCCTCAATTTTTTTTACTCAGGGAAAACATGACCAAACACTTTCCTATCCATATATAAGAAAAAGTTATCATCATATATGAACAAAGCAAGAACTGAAAATTTGTCCCCCCTATGTTTCTCTTTTGTTTCATTGGGGTTAAGAGCCATTTAATTTGTCATAGGGGTGAATTGCGAACATTTAATGCAGTTTCGTTAACCTTTGCGTAAGAGTCTTACATTGTATTTTGTTTTCATTTTCTTGAAGCATGAATGCATTAAGGATAATTTAAGAATAGCCGCAATAGATGACAAATTGAGAGAATCTCATTTAAGGCGGTTGGTCTTGTTGGTAGAAGACTAGGCACAACTCTAGTATGTAGAGTTGAGAGGCTACAGATCGGGGGCACTAGGAAGAGAGGTTGACCACTTGGAGGGAAGGGATAATGAATGTAATGTTAGATTGTAGAGTGACTTATAGTATGGTTTATGATAAGGTTTATTGGAGAACTCATAAAGCCGACCCCAGATCGATGTGATTTTGACTTATGATGATGATGAAGTATGAGAGATGTGGCAACCCCTCGACCCTTGGAAGAAGGTTGACATTCTAACCACTAAACAAACACCTACTAGAGACTTAAGAAACGATCCATGCCCTCAAGTTAGATCATGTAATTCTTGTTATAATGGACCCTCTTTTAGGCGTGCAACTCGGGCAGGCTAGATCGGGCCCTAAGTCAATTTGGGCTAGGGCCTGAGTTGCAAATATAGGGCCCATATTCACATCGGGCCCATGTGGCCCTTTGGGTTTTTGGACCCTTACTCAATTTAGTTTTTTTTTTGAAAAGTAACTTCATTAATCAAAAGAGAGGAAAACACACAAACAAAAGCCTAGCAGGCACAAAGAGCCTACCACCCAAAAAAAAAAAAAAAAAAACAGCCAAGCACCACCCCCAACATTATATAAAATTATTTACAATTTCCGATGACAAAGTGACACATTGACGAGCCAACTCATTTGCCTCTGGATTTGCAGATTGGGGAACCCTTCCTCAATTTAGTTCTACATCAATTACTACTATTAGTTTATAACATTAGTCGATAGTTGTTGTTATCGTTTATTGCACACAAGCTTTTGATAGGATTTATCATGTGAATCAAAATTATTTTCCTGTCACACAAATCATCATCACAACTACTATCACATAAATTAAGTTCCCAAGTTATTATTTCACTTCTGAACAGTGCATCATATAATAGGCTAAACAAATAAAGCTCAAAGATGAAAAAATCATTTAGGTTTCAACTTTACCACTCAAAATAGTAAAATTATTTCCTCAAAATATGGTAATAAATTTGTGAGATTAGAGGAGAAAGATACATGGGTAGTGGAGAGTGATAAAAGAATTTATAAATGATAGGGTTAAGTTAGATGAATGAAAAAGATTTATTAATGTGTGGAGATCTAGATTTTTAATTAATCATAATATATTATTTAATATCAATTGTAAAATATAAAATATACACCAGATATCACAAGTGACAATTACCTATAACACAACTGGTAAGGGCTCATTGTTGCAGCCTAATGGTTGTAGGTTCAAGTCCAATGGGCGACAGATAAACAGTTGGCCCATGGTATGCAATGTGTCAAATCCAAATATTAAATACCAACACTAGATTGATAGGATAAATGACCTAGATGATGATGATGCTAGATATTAGAGGACTTCGAGTTAAACTTAGGCATTTGGGTTGGGTCGAGCCCTAAGAATGCAAAGCCTAGACCCGGCCTCAATTTAAATCGGGCACTGAGTTTTTAATATTAATTAGGGCCCAGGCACAGGTCCTAGCTTAGAAGAATCAGGCTCTAGAATTTTCATGTCGGACTTGGATCAGCATGGGTTGGGCCCGACGCAAGGTGCACTGCTACCCAAGTAAACTCTTCAATCAATGGCTTATAACAAGGACAAGTATGGCAAATGCTTGAGCTGAAACACCTGAGTGCTCTTATAACATGTGTTAGAGGGTGGGGCCACCCTAGGATAAAAAACTTATGTGGTTAGATTATCATGGGAGCCATCGAACTGTAAAAAATTGGATCCATTAAATCATTCTAGCCCTTCATTTTTTTAAGATTGGAAGTTAAACTTTTGGAATTTTTTTTTTGCCGATCATGATCTATCCAATGGCCAGGATGCATCAAATAAATATTATAAAAGGTTGGATCTATATCTAAAAGAGAATAATAATTTCAACAGCTTGAATTCATCGTAAACTGGGCCCTATGTGAGGCCCTAGTGCTTGCGTGCAATAAATGCCCTAGTGTTCCCTAGTTTTGCTGTTTAACAATTTCGACTGACTGAATGGCCAGGATGCATCAAATAAATATTATAAAAGGTTGGATCTATATCTAAAAGAGAATAATAATTTCAACAGCTTGAATTCATCGTAAACTGGGCCGTATGTGAGGCCCTAGTGCTTGCGTGCAATAAATGCCCTAGTGTTCCCTAGTTTTGCTGTTTAACAATTTCGACTGACTGAAAATATTTATTAGAAAGTTATTGAAAATCTCTACAAATCATCAATTTTTATAGTGTATATCTTGTCACATTCTTTCGTTATTTGAGACATTTATCCCAATAAATGAAATCCATTACAGTAAAACATGTGTGAAGAGGGCAATGCCATGAGAAATTAATTGCACTCCATCTACTATTATTCTCTCCATCTGTAAGTTTCTTGTAAGCATTGGAAATCGATGGATTGCCATGACTAAAACTCAAAAGGCATGTTCCATCCATGATTCAAGAGGCATAGGAACATGCTAACACGACTAGCTACAAATTGCTAGTTTTTTTCTTACTGGGTCATTATGGAGAATTTTTTTGTAGACAACATCTCACTGGTGAACTTTTCTGTGGGAAACTGTTGGTCCTACCTGGGGCCATGAGCATCCAAGGGTAAGGGGTGACAAAAGCTTTACCAGTTAATTAACAAATCCTATGTCAGCTTGATCCGATCAGAGATTTGATTTTAAGGTCCCAAAGGGAACAGTAAAAAAGAATTTAAAAATGAAATAGAATGATAATTCAGTTCTATTCCAACAGTGGGTGTAATCCCAATGGTGATCAAATTTGGGAGTTAACCTAACAAGAGAGTCGTGGGTGCAAGTGGGGAAATAGGTGGAATGGGGAGCCTGGGAGCCCCACAGAAATGTTCACTTTTGGAGGATGTTTTCCTATAGAAAATTCCTATGTTATTGTATTTATTGTTACTAACAATTTCAAGATTATACTCTTATGGGGTACAGGATATTTGGCGTGTGCACGATGTTCTGCAAGTGGGGTCATTTTGAGTATCGAACCTATTTCGATTTCTGGAAATTCTGATCATCCCCTGCGTGTACCTACAACTCAAAGGTGCCTGAACTGCTCAGGGGCTGGAAAGGTATGACAATTAACTGATAAATCATGGGAAGGAAAATTACTCTCCTGTATATTGGCCTGTCTAGTACTTGGTCTGTGAATGGGTTGGGTCTGGACCTTACGTGAATTTTGGACTCAGAACAGCTTAAATGTGCTCCCAATTTGTACAAGATTAGACCCAACTGGTCCATTTCGACAACCTATTCAGAATTGGCTATTGAAGATCTAGGCCTACTGCTGTAAGCCTTGCATTTTGCTTCGACTCAGATGCATTCCCTACTTGCAAGAATGAAATATACTGTCCCACCGGCTTTCAGGCTTTCAATATATTTAGCATTAAAATACAGTTGAAATAATTGTTTCTGATTATTGGAGTATAGCATTAAAATACAGTTGAAATAATTGTTTCTGATTATTGGAGTACAACTTGTGTGTTCCTTCCTTCCACCCACCCACCCTCCCCCCCCCCCCCCCCCCCTCACAAAATACTGGAATGCAACTTGTGAATTTGACAATAGTTATTTGTTCTTTTCATTAGCATCTGATATTGTCAATGAGGAAATGCTATTATTTTTGTACTTCTATGCCTCTTTGGAATAACGGCTTCGTTTTGCTTTGCTTATTTTACTACCTGATTCTTGATTTATTTTTCTGATGTTTGGAACATTCATGTTCTCCAGGTTATGTGCCCTACTTGCCTCTGTACTGGAATGGCTATGGCCAGCGAACATGACCCAAGGATAGAACCATTTGACTGAGTACCACAAAACCTTGTGAAAAGAATGTATGCTCCATATTGCCATAGTAGGCTCTTGCTGTGCCTTCTGCTTGGTCGATCCTTCATACGAGTGCTATATTCCAGATTGCGGATTTGTCGCACTCGAATTTCAAATGTCAGGCTCTCATTTAGTAATTGCTGATCGAGGTATGACTATTTGTGTGCATGAATATATGTAGCATTCTATCTAGAGTGCTATATGCAGTCCTCCCCTTGGGCTTGCAGATTGTAATAATTCCGATGTATTATTGAATCATTAGCCTCCTTTATCGCAGATTTTTATTTTTCAGATCTACTCAATACGAGTAGTGGGAATGGGGTCATTGGCTTGAGCGAATTTGATCAAAATGCAGTACATGTATTTCTTGATAATAATAATAATTTACATTGAACTTGTCAAAAGGTGATTTCCTGAAAATATTTGAAAGATGTTTGGATGCCTAAGTTTTATTTTTTGAATATGCTGAAAAGATTTTTAGATGTGATCTCTTGAAAATTGAGTAGCAAAATTTTATGAAGACTTTCAAACAAACAACTTTGACTATTCTCTAAATTTAAACTGCTTCAAAATTATTAAATAGTAAATTACTCTTTAAAATATTCACTTCAAAATGTTATAACCGTGCAAAATACATTAAACAAAATAAAAATGAACCACATTTTAATTAGCATCCATGTCAAATGATAAATGTGAGATACCTAAAAAGAAAACATCAGCAAACAACTCCAATATGAGATTCGCAGGCCCTCAAGTGGAATTGCATGTAGTAGAACATGAAAATTAAATAAATGGAAGTTCGAATCTAAGCATCAAACGGAAGTTCTATTAACATAAATGATTCATGTTTCCAAGTTCATTTCTAGTTCACTGTCGAGCTACCTCTGTAGGATTTTTATGTCCATTATCAACATATTCTACTAAGCTTAGGGATTGTCCTCCTAAGGTGTGGGTACCGCCTAAAGTCATATATGGCCAAATACCTGTTTTGTGATTGCCATAACGATGAGCTTCAATTCAGTGGAGTTGATCTTTACTCTTGATCACTTTGAAACTTCTTAGCAAGTGTTTCTTCTTGAGTCATGGAATTGACAAATTTTAGGGACTCGGCAAGCCGAGGCACTAACAAGCTCTCCCTTTGTCAATTTCATTACAAAACCTAAAAGCTAACTCAATTACAAACTCACCATTATTATATCACATTTGAATACAAAAATATTTCATTTAGTACATGTACATATTCAAATGGACAACAAGACTATGATCATCGCATATTTTTGTTCAGGTTGTTTCATTTCATGTCTTCTTGTATAAGCACGTAAGTAAGCAACACTAGAAAATCATTAGAGGGGTTAATCCAAAACATAAATATGCAACCATAGACTAAACAAGATTAGTATTCATACTTCTCTCAAACACCATGATTTTCTAACAACAAACACTACCCATAATTTAAGCTTATCACTAGGTTTGTCCAAGTTAACAGTGTTGAGAAGATTTTCTTTTCCAATTTTCTTTAAGTGTGATCTCCCAAAATCCAAGTATAGACATTCCCCTATGTCTATTGGCTTTCTCATATTCCTTCGCTTCATGGCTCTCTCTTCTCCATAATTGGTGTTGATGTCTTATAGCTTCTACTAATTTCTCCCCCATTTTGTCATATAATTGACAAAGAGTAGTAGGTAGACATCGAGTTCCCCTTATGTTGGAAGGATTTGAATTTCAAACACTCCCCCATGCTTCTTGCCCTTTAATACTTCTATGAGTTCATGTCAAAACCTATTTACTCTCCATTGATCAATGTATGCTTCTCATGCATTTTAACATTGATGTCCCCCACATTACAATGCATACTCATGCATTACTGTTTTTATCTGCCCCTGCACAAGCTGAGTTCCAGCTTAGCTGATTTCTTTTCATGAGTTAAAGCTAATGTCCTAACTCCCTTATAATCTTCTCCCTCATCCTTAAAGTTATCTTCTCTAACTTGTCCAGATTGTCTCCTCCATAAACTTAGCTGCTTCTAAATTTATTTTTCATCAAGTTTCCTTTCAAGTTTGCATCCTTTTTCCTCCATACATTGTCATAACCAGTGACAGATACTAACCAACACATATTTTGTGCTCCCCCAATCTTCAAAGATGTGTGTAACATCACAACCCAATCCCTATCTTGCTTAACATGTGAATCTAAAGCCAAATCATCACAAGTTGCATGTTAGTCTATTTAACAAAATCCATGTTAACTATAGACATGAGATAGAAGACACACAAACACAATAATACACACATCAAACAAAATCAAACCATATCATTTCATTGATAAACAAAATGTTCATTAAGTACATATGGTTTAAGAAGGGGGCATCATGGATGTTTAGAAAAAATATCAAAACGTATAGTTTTTCAAAATAGCGAACATAAAAAACTATCCTAAACAGAGCCATCTTGAGGAGGTGTTGGAGGAGAAGGGGGTCGAGAGTCTAGAACTCTGGCAGAGGAGGAGATAACCGAGACTAGATCTTGGACAGACAACTTGATGCTATCTAGACTTCTTTCAAGGTAGTCCATTCTCCTGTCGAGTGTGAAGACCCTTCTGCCTAGATTGACATTCTCTTATGAGGGATATTAATATCTTCTTCTTCTTAAGTGTCTCTCCAAAAATCCTCAGAACGATGACTTTCCTCCTCACTGGTGTCATTAGGGATAACGACATGGTCTTCGTTACTAGTTCTAGGACTATTCCTTTCTTCTGCATCTTCTCTCATTTCTTTACGTTCTTCTTCGACGAAGATGATACCTTTGTCAACGATGGGGTCTTTCTCAACTTCTGGTTGGGTTTCCTATTGAGAACTGAAGTTACCAGCTTGAACAGACGCAGGATTTACAGAGCTAGGTCCTGGGCAAGATCGAAAGGCTGATCTTTTGGTTCTTTTTCGCCATTGACTAGTTTCTCCTTGTTCTACAGAGGCTTGAGGGCGTGTCTGGGCTGTCATCTTTCTAAGCATGTTTTTTCTAAGAGGAGATCCTCAAACACTGGCTTGAAGGTGGACGAGGTGAAGACTAAGCCTAACCGGATCTAATAAAATCACAACTGTGATTTCCAGGCTTCTAAAGTCGGGAGAAACAAAAATCCTATGGTTTTCCCGCGAGAAGTTACTCCTAGAGGTCCTATCGTCTGGTCTAGGGCACAGGAGGCGAAAGAGGGACCACCAGACCTTTGCGGGAGAGGAGATGACAAATTCAAATGAATTGTCGCTTTCGTAGAAAGGGTTCCCTTTAATTTAGACACTCTGTCTCATCGACAGGTCGAACCTTTCGACAATTTCCCCTTTTTAATAGTGCTTGATTTATCACAGTGTCGGCATATCTGTCATACTGACCAGTCTATTCACCGACATGTCGACTATACTGAGAGGTTCAGAGCATTCTTCCTTGATTTGTGAAACTTCATAAAATCCTATTCTAAGCATGGCATACGCAGATCTATTCCAATATGATAAAACACAGATATGCAAAAAATAATACATCAAATCATTACAACATGCACAAGATCAAAAATTTACATTCCAAAAACATACAAAGTTCAAATACTTTGAATGGAATATATGGCTTTCCAAGTAGAATATGTACTATAGTCAGGAAGAGTACATTCTAGATTTGTAGTTAGCCAATTTTTCTCTCCTCATGTCACAACACTTTTCTACTATGTGAAGTCACATGGTCTCTTGTGAGTCTATTTGTAGAGATCTAAGATATGGAAGTGAATATTAAATCAAAACAAAACATGAATGGTGATCTATCTCTTAGGTGTAAAGATTGTGGCATTTAGTGTTGTATATACACCCCAATGATCGTACCTTTGATGACCAAACTTGGGATCCATAAACTTTTTTAAGACATGATTTATTTATCTTAACAAAGAGTCTTGTCTTGTGTCCACATTCCTTGGGTTTCTTTTAAGGTTAGATGTTGGTGGATGTCTTTTAAGCATAGGCTTTATTGGATTGTACCTTTTGCTTGCCTTTCCAAGTATCTCTTCCAATGGTAGCAATTTCTTTTGAAATGACCATCATTGTGGCAGAAATAACACTTTCCCATTGAAAGGGTGAGAGACACTTGTTTTTCCAAACATCCCATGGTTCAGGTTCTTTGGTGGATGAGGCACCAAGACCAGATCTATCACCATACTGTTTACCCGAACGTAGGAGTCTTTTAAGTCTTTCTTCTCCATGGATGAACTTATCTTGGAATTTTTCTTTATGAAATTTTAATTCCCCGACTTCCAAAGACAATTTTTTAACATCTTCTTCAAGAAGGTTGTTGTGATGCCATAGATTCTCGACATCCTTACAGTGAATAATTATTTCTTCTTGAAGTCATTTATTATTCTCTCTAAGTTTTATATGTTCAGCATTGGATAGTTCAAGCTTAGAGGTTAAAAGAGATTTTTCAGTTTTTAACTCATCCACTTGACTAGAGAGGTTCAATTTTTTATTTTTAACCTTATTAAGTTTTTTACCCAACATCTCACTCTTAGGGAACATGGCATTGTAGGAGGTTTGAAGATTTTCATCATCTTCATTCTCATCATCCTCCGTTACAATTGTGGGATTTTCTTGATCGCCAATGATCGAGGCTACGAGGCCTTTTCATATATCAACTTTTCTTTGGGCCTCTTTGTCGGAATCACTCTCTGATTCAGAGGTGTTCATATGGGTCATTCCCCCATTCATAGCCTTCTGAATTTTTTCTAAGTGACATTCATTCATGAAGTGTCCTCTCCCCCCACAATTATAATACATTTGCTCCTTGCCAACCTCTCTCTCCTTCCCTTTTCCTCTAATTTCTTCCTGCCTTCTAGGGTATTTTTTACTTGATTCAACCTTTCCCATTCTTCTCAAGTTGTTTATTTTAACTAAGTTTTTGTAAAACTTTTTGGTAAACATTGCCATTTCATCACTTGAGAATTCATCTTCCGAAATATATTCTTTTTCTTTTGTTTTCTTTTGTTTTAAGGAAGATTTCAAGGCAATGGGTTTGTCCTTTGGTTGTTTAAAGTGTAATTCATAGGTTTGTAATAAATCAACCATATCATTGATATTCATTAATGACACACCTCTGTTATCCTCCATAGCTACCACCTTGGGCTTGAATCTTTCTGCAAGATTTCGGACAATTTTGATTGCAAGATTTCAGACAATTTTGATACATACCTTGTCCTCGGGTATCCCTTCACCCAGAGCGTATATTTGATTTACAATGTCGTTTATCTTGGAATAGAAATCCATGAAGACTTCATCCACTCTCATCTTAATAGTGTGAAATTGATTTTGGAGGATCTGAAGTTTGGACCTCTTGACTATTGAGGTGCCTTCATGGGTTCTCTCAAGAACTTCCCATGCATCATTTGCAGTTTTACATGTCATGATCCACTTGTATTCATTGTTAGAGACTGCACAATTAAGGACATTCATGGCTTTGCCATCTGCTTCCTGAGCATCTTAGCAGGTGTCCAAGAGGCAAAATGTTTGGGTGTCATCAGCACGGTTGTGGTGGATGCTACCATTTTCTCTTCCATGGGTTCATGTGTAACACCCCGCCCTTTTCACTCTAATTTTCAGAGTTTATTATTTTTTTTTTTTAAAATATAATAATAATCAACAAGTGATCGGGGCGGAATGTCACGACGCGAGTTAAGTTCGGATCTCTAAATCCGACCCTTAACTGGCCAAGCCCATGTGCGTATGAACTAAGTCCATAAAACTGATCCGCACATGGTATATATATAACTTGCGGAATTAACTTAGTCTAGATCTAACTGAGGTTATAATAGAACCTATGATTAATCCAATTTCCATTTTTAGATAGCAAAGTACATAACTTATTTTCCAAAATCACTAATCGATCTTAACTAATCGTTTAATCCAAACATCCAACATAAAACAAACCATAGCATCTAATTAACTACATTATTACATGCCCACAACATCTAGCTAACAAATTACATTGTCCAAATAAATCAACTACCAAGTCCATAAATAATCCATTCATAGTCCATTCCAATCATTCAAAACGCCCAAATTTTCGTGCTTGGTCCTCTTCTCCAACCACGTTCTTTCCTTTCCCTGCATCATCCACTAAGGATATAGATAGGGCGTTAGATCAACGCGCCCAGTAGTGTTTCCGAATAGGGCTACCACAAGGTTACTCAAAAACATGCAACTAGCATAATAGTAAAACATGTGAGACAAAATTCCATAAAAACATGCTATGTATGAAATGAACATGTAATGAGTCCCACCCATCACCATTCAACATAGACATCACTTGACGGGATTCTCATAGTCAAGGTAACCCACAGTGGTCTTTCGGACGCCCCGACGGAGTGTGGCCTCTGGATTCCTCCTGATGGGATTCTCATCATCAGGGTACCCCACAGTGGTGTTTCGGACGCCCCGACGGAGTGTGGCCTCCGGTTACAACAACATCATCCCATGCCATGCATGAGATGTCTATGCAAACATGCCATTTGTAAATATATCATTTGATTCAAATAACTTATTCAAATAAACATAAAACAGCAAATAAGTTATGTGGTTACAACAAGGTAGGAAACCTACAATAGTTTACTTTGTTTGATCCTTCCTTTGGACCGTCTTCCGATCACGGCTCGCTCACCGTTCTAAAAATCCGAATACCCTATGTACATGGCAGCAAGTTAATCATTTATCCACCTAATTTCCAGCAAAGCTTAATGTTCCAAGAACCACCTAATGGGGTTCGGCCAAAGCCATAGCCGAACCTCATCCATTAAAACTTTGGTCATTCATTTATTTAATTAAAACCTATCTAATTACCCAAACTTCTAAATGAACCTTGATAGGGTTCGGCCATACATTATGGCTGAACCTTACCACTTTGGTTTTAGCCCATTTATCCCATCATATGATCATTTTATTTTTGATCATTTCAGCCATAATTACGATTGTGCCATTGAGACCAACCTTTGCTTTAAATTAACTAACTTTCATCACCAAACATAAAACCATCTTTAGTGGGGTTCGGCCATACACACGGCTGAACCTCACCACTTAATTTGATCCTTCTTAAACCTTCCATATCTTCATATAAACCAACCATTATGTCCCACAATTACCATTAGTGGGGTTCGGCCATACACATGGCCGAACCTCACCAATGTGATTTTATGCTCAATTTCCATCATTCATATTGGCCGATTACTTACCCATACTAACTCCATAAACAACATATATTATTCTTAAATCAAAGCATATAAATAATACCTAATGTTCATCATAAACTTAACCCAATTATTCCACAAAACAGTCCATGGATTTTCATGGTTTCCATGGTTTCCATGGGGTTCTCAACATGAAAACCAACATCGTTTTACATGGGGTTCGGCCCTCTATCATGGCTGAACCCAATGATTACGTTTACTGTTTTTAAACCTCAATTAACCAGGTAATAACTGTATATCTAAATCAGGTTTTTAACCTTCAAACAACCCTCCAAAATTAGCCCAATTTCATAGGGTTCGGCCATGTATATTGGCCGAACACCATGAGATTAATTTTGAACATTTAGTCCTTCATCTTAGGTCTAAAACCAGCACCCAAATCCATGTTTTTTAACCATTCTAAAACATGTATTTACATCTTAAAACAATAACCCAAAACAGTCCACCAACTTCATGGTTTATATGTTTCAAAATACATCAAAACCAAACCATCATTTGCATGGGGTTCGGCCCTCCATGGTGGCCGAACCTTATGACCTTTGATTTTGAATTTCTTAATCATTCATCTATGTCCAAAATAACTTCCTTATTTATGTTTTAACCTTTTTAAAATACACACTTAAAATCATCTAAAAACAGTCCCATATTTGTATGGTTTTAATTTCCAAAAACCATCTAAATAAATCAATTATTTCCATGGGGTTTGGCCATCCAATGGGGCCGAACCCTATGGTCCATCTTTTTATCTCATTCATGTACTTCTAACCAATATTTAACCTTTGTTAGATTCGGTCATCCAATGGCCGGATAATGATTTAAAAATTGTTCATCGAAAAACCTACCGTTTCCGCGACTCCTCCAATTGATCTTCCCTCCGGCTTGTTCCTTGTCCTTTCTTAGCCTCTCCTTCTCCTTGATTCCTTGATGATCAGGGACTGATTTTAATCAACCAGCTGTTGTTCTTGGTAGAAAACGGCAAAGAGAGAAAGAGATAGAATTTTTTTGACTTTGGATGGAATACCTTGAGGCCCACTCTTTTGCTCAAGGTATGCTTTTATCTTGGTGAAACAAATCAATCAAGGACTGATTTCATATCAATAACCAGCTGCTGTTCTTGATCTTAGAGAGATGATAACAGTCCAAGGAAGATAGAGAGATAGAGAGTGTACAATGAAAATCCTTTGTTTAACCAAAATCAGCCCAAGGTTAATTCAGCCCTTGTGTAACTCATCTCTCCATAATTAGAATCCTTTAAGTTCCTTGGGGTTTCATCTATGAAATGAAACACCAAGGGTTCCCAACGGTTTTGCTGTGTGCATTCCTCACACTATCCATCTTGCATTAATTTTGCATGTGGGAGTTTCACATGTAAATGAAACTCCCATGTGCTTCACCCTCCCTCCATTGGTTGTCTCTTTGAATACCTAAGCATGGAATAAACCCTCATGCCCTTTCCAACGTGTAGTCTAACCTTTTTGAATTTGAAAAGTCAAGGACCCCTTTTGTAACTCCATGAAACGGCAACTCCAATTGTCTCTATCTTTGGAGTTTCATGCATAGGCCATAATTTCCATGCAACCAACGTTGGAACATGTTTGAATTTCAAAACAACCAAAAACCTTTTATCTACACCTCACTCACTTAGAATAAATATTCCATCAAACTCATTTATAATTTAAAACAACTCACTTACTCAACACTTAATTCAAATCAATTCACTCACTTATAATTTATTTCCAAATCAGCTCACTATTTAACTTAACTATATGATTTTATTTCAAACTCCAACCAGCCCTAATTTAATCAATCTTGGACTCACTTAGTGGTCAACAAAGTCAAACCCGACCCATTGGGTCCAAATTAGCCATTTTGACCCATTTGACCCAATTACAACTCTTGACCCATTTGAGTCCACCTTATCCATTTATTTGTTTTGTAATTAAAACTACTAACCATTGGGTCTTGATTGAGCCATTGACCCATTTAAATTCAAATCAATTTTATCACAATGGCAATTCCATAAATATGAATATTTTCATATAAAATGATAACTTTGAAATTCCAGGGTGTTACAATACAATACTCTTTTTATAATTTTCGTCCCGAAAATCGAACGAAGTAGGATTTCAGAGTAAATCATACAAACAATTCAGGGTGAGATGTTCTCATCTCCGATTCCAATTCCCAAGTGGCTTCCTCAACACCATGTCGATCCCATACCACCTTGACGAACTGAATCGCTCGATTACGCAACACCCTTTGCTCACTCTCCAATATTCCGACCGGCTTCTCGACATAAGTGACGTCGCTTTGCACATCTATATCTTGTACATTCAAAACATGAGACGGATCAGGATTGTACTTCCTCAGCATCGACACATGGAATACATCATGTAGAGACGCCAATTGCGAAGGAAGTGCCAACTGATAGGCTACATCTCCCATCCTTCTGATAATTGAAAACGGTCCCACATATCTTGGCGACAATTTTCCTTTCTTCCCAAATCTCATGTGCCCTTTTCGTGGCGAGACCTTCAAGAATACCATGTCTCCCACTTCAAATTCGAGAAACCTCCTCCTCTTATCAGCATAGCTCTTTTGCCGACTCTGTGCGGTCAACAAATGTTGACGTATCAACTGGATCTGTGCAGTAGTTTCTGCAACCAACTCAGGTCCTATCAGTGCAGGTTCGCCGACCTCGGTCCAGCACACTGGTGACCTGCATGGTCTACCATACAAAGCTTCGAATGGTGCCATCTGGAGGCTTGCTTGGTAGCTATTGTTATAAGAAAATTCCACCAATGGCAAATGATCCTCCCATCCACCTTTGAAGTCTAGCATGCACGCCCTCAACATGTCCTCCAACGTTTGTATTGTTCTTTCCGATTGTCCATCGGTCTGTGGATGGAATGCTGTGCTAATAAGTAGATCGGTTCCCATGGCCGACTGCATGCTCTGCCATACCCTGCCGGTGAATCGGCCATCTCTATTAGACACTATAGTCCGTGGGATACCATGTAATCTGACGATGTCTTTGATATATCTCCGACCCAATGTCTCCGATGAATCCGTCATTTTGATAGGAATAAAATGCGCGGACTTGGTCAATCGATCTACCACAACCCATATAGCGTCATTGCCTTTCAAGGACCTCGGCAACCCCGTCACAAAGTCCATGGAAATGTGCTCCCATTTCCATTCCGGCATTGCTAAGGGTTTGAGTAACCCTGGTGGCTTCTGATGTTCTGTCTTAACCTGCTGACAAGTTAAACAATGAGCCACGAACTCTGCAACATCCTTCTTGAGTCCATGCCACCAATAATGTCTTTTTAAGTCATCATACATTTTTGTGCTACCCGGATGAATGGAGAGCTTGCTCTGATGTGCCTCTATCAGTAATTCTTTTCTGCAGCTTCTTGGCACATAAATTCTACCCCAGAACATAAGACCCTGTCCTGGTCGTAATTCCCAATCCGATACAACCTCGCCATTAGACATCTTGGCCCATGTCTCTGCCATTTCCGGATCTGTTCGTTGCTCCTGTTCAATCTTTGTAACCATGTTGGATCGTATGATCAAATTGTACATACTCCCATGGTTTGTGATGTATAGATTAAACTCACGAATGGAATTCAACATCTCCCATTCAGTCCTGATCAAACATGCCACTGATGCATGAGACATGCGGCTGAGAGCATCCGCCACTTTGTTGGCCTTTCCCGGATGATATCGGAGCGCAAATTCATAGTCCGCCAGATATTCCATCCATCTGCGCTGCCTCAGGTTGAGCTCTTTCTGATCAAATAAATACTTCAAGCTCTTGTGATCTGAAAATACTTCAAACTTCTCACCATATAGATAGTGTCTCCAGCTTTTGAGAGCGAAGACCACCGCAGCTAATTCCAGATCATGTGTGGGGTAGAGGCGTTCATGTATCTTTAGTTGTCTTGAACCATATGCCACCACCCGATTACGTTGCATGAGTGAACATCCCAGTCCCTCTCCTGATGCATCACATTGTACTTCATAACCTTTGCCCCTTTCCGGCAAAACTAGAATAGGAGTAGTTGTAAGTCTCTCTTTCAGCTCCTCAAATCTCTGATTGCACAGCTCTGACCATTCATATTTGACTCCTTTCTGCGTGAGTCGAGTCAATGGGGATGCAATTTTGGAGAAGTCCATGATAAACTTCCTATAATATCCAGCCAAACCCAGAAAACTACGGATTTCAGTGACATTCTTTGGTGCTTTCCACTCACTTACTGCTGCCACCTTAGCCGGATCAACAGCTATACCATCTGCTGTTATAACATGCCCTAAGAATTTGACCTCAGGTAGCCAAAATTCGCATTTGCTTGCTTTAGCATACAGCTGGTTCTGTCTCAAGGTGTTCAATACTATCCGAAGATGCTCAGCATGATCCTCCTGACTCTTGGAATAGATCAGGATATCGTCAATGAACACTATAACAAACCGATCCAGATATGGACGGAATATTCTGTTCATTAAGTCCATGAACACAGCCGGTGCGTTGGTAAGCCCAAATGGCATGACTACAAATTCAAATAGTCCATACCGTGTTCTGAAAGCTGTTTTCTCGATATCTTCCTCCCTGACCCGGATTTGATGATAACCGGACATCAGGTCAATCTTGGAAAAATGACTGGATCCCCTCAACTGATCGAATAAATCATCGATCCTGGGTAGAGGATACTTGTTCCGGACAGTTAGCTGATTTAACTTCCGATAGTCCACACACATTCTAAGTGAACCATCCTTCTTTTTCACGAACAACACTGGAGCTCCCCATGACGATGTGCTGTTCCGAATGCAACCCAGTCTGAGTAATTCATCAAGTTGCTTCTTCAACTCGGACATTTCTGCTGGTGCCATCCGATAATGGGGTAGAGACACTGGTGAGGTACCAGGATATAGCTTGATCTCAAAATTGAGCTCCCTCATAGGCGGTATACCAGGAAGTTCTTTTGGAAAAACATCAACAAATTCTTTCACAATTGTTGGAAGTTCAGTGACTGGTGCTTTGTTGATGACAATATTGTTCAACACCAAATGATGCAACCCTTCCTGCAGTCTGCTTTGCTTGTCGGCACGAACTATATACTGCTTTCCCTCGGGTGACCAAAATGTCACTCTTCGGCGATAACAATCAATATTGGCTTCATAACCAGCCAACCAGTCCATGCCAAATATAATATCGTACTCAGTCATGTCGAGTACCAAATAATTGAACTCAAATCTGAGTCCAGCGAGTTCTGTATTTATGGCCGTGCATATGAGTCCCAAAGACGTGTCTCCGACAGGGGATACTACTGTGAGTGTGGTGGACAGCTTTTGTACTAGTGTTCCAGTAGCAGTTATAAAGGATGCAGATATAAAAGAGTGCGATGCTCCAGAATCAAACAATGCGTAAGCATAAGAACTATTGACAACGGCCATACCTTGAATCACAGAATGATCCACATCCTCAGGAGGTTCCAGAGCAAATAGTCGTCCAGATCCGGTAGGAGTAGGCGCCCGTCCCGCCTGATTATATGTCCTGCCTCCTCGGGAGTTAGCTGGCCTAGCTGGTGGACGGAAAGATCCTCTGGAATATGAGAGCCTATTGAGCTTTGGACAGTCTCTCTTGAAGTGACCCGGCTGATTACAGTGAAAACAGTTGTTCACCCCTTTGAATGACTGGGTGACTGATGCAGATGGGGAGGGCTGGTTGGGACGAAAGCTTCCCGCGGACCCAGTAGATGGTGAGGGTCTACTGAAGTTCGGACGGAACCTCTTGTTGGGCTGAAACCCACCCCTCCCACTTGGAGCTCGACGATTGTCAAACCGTACTATTGCATTCAACTCCTGTTCTGCTATTGTGGCCTTGCTGACCACCTCAGCCAATGTGGTGCACTTAAATATGGTCACTTTGGCCCTGATGTTTGGCCGTAGACCCCTCTCAAACTTTCTTGCCTTGCGAAGTTCTGTGTCCACCATATAGAATGCATAAATGGATAAACTGAGAAATTCACGGTGATACTCTGCCACCGTCATAGAGCCCTGTACCAAGGACAGAAAAAGTTCCGTCTGTCGCTCCTTCTCCTCCTCCGGAAAGTAATGTTCCAGAAAGGTTGCTGAAAACTCATTCCATGTCATGGCCGTCCTCTCCCTAACTGGTATGAGTTCCCTCTGCTTCTCCACCACCTCCCACCATTTACCGGCATCTTCTATCAATTGTGAAGTAGCCAGTAAAATCCTGTCAGCATGACTCGAGATCTTAAGTAATTTTAAGATCTGAGTGATCTTCTTCAGCCAGTGCTCGGCTCCGACAGCCCCTTCCTTCCCTTTGAAGTAGGGAGGACGCTGTTGTTGAAATTCTCGTGCCATACTGCGGTCACTGGCATCCCTGGAACTTTCACTCCCATTCATATGTTGCTGGAGTACTGAGGTTACCACTGCTTGGACTAAGCCCTGAAGCTCAGGTGGCACATGTGGTATATGTACACCACTGTTCCCTTCTCCCTCCTTCTGTGATGCATTCTCACTCCCCTTTTCTTCCCTCCAAGAGTGCTGCGATTCTTCCGCATTGTGAGACTTTTCATGAATAGATCGCTCCTCATCAGGTTGGGTTACCTCTTTCTCATGTATAGATGGCTCCTTCTCATGCACAGATTTTTCGTGTTGTGATAACACTTTCTCATGTTGCGTGATTTGCAACACCTTTTCCTTCCCTTTCTGGTTCTGAGGGATCCTTTTCTTTGGAGCCATTTCCCTAAGTCATAAAACATTATTGACTTAGTTTCCTCATACAGTTTGTATTTTTTTTTTTTTTTTTAATTTTGGGGAGATTTCCAAATAAGCAACTTGGTTTTCTATTTGTTTTTGAGGGGAGAGTCTCTAAATTTCCTATGTTTGTTTTTCTCAATTGGGGAGTATTGGGGAATATATATCCTATTTTGCTACGTTTGATAGATGAATTATTATAATGTACTTTTGCTATCTTTCACTGTTGTTCTCAGTTTGATTTGTTCAGTCCGAGTCCACGAAGTAAATTAATCCGGCCCCCAGTCAGCGGACTCCGAAGAGTCGGTCAGTTGGGATTCTTATCCGTCAGTGAGACATGAAACCGTCTTAATCTTACTTCGGAAGATTCAACTTCCCGTTTCGCTCTGATACCAACTGTAACACCCCGCCCTTTTCACTCTAATTTTCAGAGTTTATTATTTTTTTTTTTAAAATATAATAATAATCAACAAGTGATCGGAGCGGAATGTCACGACGCGAGTTAAGTTCGGATCTCTAAATCCGACCCTTAACTGGCCAAGCCCATGTGCGTATGAACTAAGTCCATAAAACTGATCCGCACATGGTATATATATAACTTGCGGAATTAACTTAGTCTAGATCTAACTGAGGTTATAATAGAACCTATGATTAATCCAATTTCCATTTTTAGATAGCAAAGTACATAACTTATTTTCCAAAATCACTAATCGATCTTAACTAATCGTTTAATCCAAACATCCAACATAAAACAAACCATAGCATCTAATTAACTACATTATTACATGCCCACAACATCTAGCTAACAAATTACATTGTCCAAATAAATCAACTACCAAGTCCATAAATAATCCATTCATAGTCCATTCCAATCATTCAAAACGCCCAAGTTTTCGTGCTTGGTCCTCTTCTCCAACCACGTTCTTTCCTTTCCCTGCATCATCCACTAAGGATATAGATAGGGCGTTAGATCAACGCGCCCAGTAGTGCTTCCGAATAGGGCTACCACAAGGTTAGTCAAAAACATGCAACTAGCATAATAGTAAAACATGTGAGACAAAATTCCATAAAAACATGCTATGTATGAAATGAACATGTAATGAGTCCCACCCATCACCATTCAACATAGACATCACTTGACGGGATTCTCATCGTCAAGGTAACCCACAGTGGTCTTTCGGACGCCCCGACGGAGTGTGGCCTCCGGATTCCTCCTGATGGGATTCTCATCATCAGGGTACCCCACAGTGGTCTTTCGGATGCCCCGACGGAGTGTGGCCTCCGATTACAACAACATCATCCCATGCCATGCATGAGATGTCTATGCAAACATGCCATTTGTAAATATATCATTTGATTCAAATAACTTATTCAAATAAACATAAAACAGCAAATAAGTTATGTGGTTACAACAAGGTAGGAAACCTACAATAGTTTACTTTGTTTGATCCTTCCTTTGGACCGTCTTCCGATCACGGCTCGCTCACCGTTCTAAAAATCCGAATACCCTATGTACATGGCAGCAAGTTAATCATTTATCCACCTAATTTCCAGCAAAGCTTAATGTTCCAAGAACCACCTAATGGGGTTCGGCCAAAGCCATAGCCGAACCTCATCCATTAAAACTTTGGTCATTCATTTATTTAATTAAAACCTATCTAATTACCCAAACTTCTAAATGAACCTTGATAGGGTTCGGCCATACATTATGGCTGAACCTTACCACTTTGGTTTTAGCCCATTTATCCCATCATATGATCATTTTATTTTTGATCATTTCAGCCATAATTACGATTGTGCCATTGAGACCAACCTTTGCTTTAAATTAACTAACTTTCATCACCAAACATAAAACCATCTTTAGTGGGGTTCGGCCATACACACGGCTGAACCTCACCACTTAATTTGATCCTTCTTAAACCTTCCATATCTTCATATAAACCAACCATTATGTCCCACAATTACCATTAGTGGGGTTCGGCCATACACATGGCCGAACCTCACCAATGTGATTTTATGCTCAATTTCCATCATTCATATTGGCCGATTACTTACCCATACTAACTCCATAAACAACATATATTATTCTTAAATCAAAGCATATAAATAATACCTAATGTTCATCATAAACTTAACCCAATTATTCCACAAAACAGTCCATGGATTTTCATGGTTTCCATGGTTTCCATGGGGTTCTCAACATGAAAACCAACATCGTTTTACATGGGGTTCGGCCCTCTATCATGGCTGAACCCAATGATTACGTTTACTGTTTTTAAACCTCAATTAACCAGGTAATAACTGTATATCTAAATCAGGTTTTTAACCTTCAAACAACCCTCCAAAATTAGCCCAATTTCATAGGGTTCGGCCATGTATATTGGCCGAACACCATGAGATTAATTTTGAACATTTAGTCCTTCATCTTAGGTCTGAAAACCAGCACCCAAATCCATGTTTTTTAACCATTCTAAAACATGTATTTACATCTTAAAACAATAACCCAAAACAGTCCACCAACTTCATGGTTTATATGTTTCAAAATACATCAAAACCAAACCATCATTTGCATGGGGTTCGGCCCTCCATGGTGGCCGAACCTTATGACCTTTGATTTTGAATTTCTTAATCATTCATCTATGTCCAAAATAACTTCCTTATTTATGTTTTAACCTTTTTAAAATACACACTTAAAATCATCTAAAAACAGTCCCATATTTGTATGGTTTTAATTTCCAAAAACCATCTAAATAAATCAATTATTTCCATGGGGTTTGGCCATCCAATGGGGCCGAACCCTATGGTCCATCTTTTTATCTCATTCATGTACTTCTAACCAATATTTAACCTTTGTTAGATTCGGTCATCCAATGGCCAGATAATGATTTAAAAATTGTTCATCGAAAAACCTACCGTTTCCGCGACTCCTCCAATTGATCTTCCCTCCGGCTTGTTCCTTGTCCTTTCTTAGCCTCTCCTTCTCCTTGATTTCTTGATGATCAGGGACTGATTTTAATCAACCAGCTGTTGTTCTTGGTAGAAAACGGCAAAGAGAGAAAGAGATAGAATTTTTTTGACTTTGGATGGAATACCTTGAGGCCCACTCTTTTGCTCAAGGTATGCTTTTATCTTGGTGAAACAAATCAATCAAGGACTGATTTCATATCAATAACCAGCTGCTGTTCTTGATCTTAGAGAGATGATAACAGTCCAAGGAAGATAGAGAGATAGAGAGTGTACAATGAAAATCCTTTGTTTAACCAAAATCAGCCCAAGGTTAATTCAGCCCTTGTGTAACTCATCTCTCCATAATTAGAATCCTTTAAGTTCCTTGGGGTTTCATCTATGAAATGAAACACCAAGGGTTCCCAACGGTTTTGCTGTGTGCATTCCTCACACTATCCATCTTGCATTAATTTTGCATGTGGGAGTTTCACATGTAAATGAAACTCCCATGTGCTTCACCCTCCCTCCATTGGTTGTCTCTTTGAATACCTAAGCATGGAATAAACCCTCATGCCCTTTCCAACGTGTAGTCTAACCTTTTTGAATTTGAAAAGTCAAGGACCCCTTTTGTAACTCCATGAAACGGCAACTCCAATTGTCTCCATCTTTGGAGTTTCATGCATAGGCCATAATTTCCATGCAACCAACGTTGGAACATGTTTGAATTTCAAAACAACCAAAAACCTTTTATCTACACCTCACTCACTTAGAATAAATATTCCATCAAACTCATTTATAATTTAAAACAACTCACTTACTCAACACTTAATTCAAATCAATTCACTCACTTATAATTTATTTCCAAATCAGCTCACTATTTAACTTAACTATATGATTTTATTTCAAACTCCAACCAGCCCTAATTTAATCAATCTTGGACTCACTTAGTGGTCAACAAAGTCAAACCCGACCCATTGGGTCCAAATTAGCCATTTTGACCCATTTGACCCAATTACAACTCTTGACCCATTTGAGTCCACCTTATCCATTTATTTGTTTTGTAATTAAAACTACTAACCATTGGGTCTTGATTGAGCCATTGACCCATTTAAATTCAAATCAATTTTATCACAATGGCAATTCCGTAAATATGAATATTTTCATATAAAATGATAACTTTGAAATTCCAGGGTGTTACATCATGCCATCCAGTCTTTACAATATCCGATAGCGATGAGTCTATGGAAACAAAGGAACATCTCATTTTGGCCTTCCATGAGGCATAGTTTGTTCCATCGAAGTAAGGGGGTTTGGATATTGCATGGCTGTCTCCCATGGTGTTTTAGCTTGGATCAACTCGGATGGTAAAATCCTTGTAACGAGCACTAGACTCTGATACCAACGGAGAGTTCCCTTCGGTGCTAGAACAAGATTGACCCTAAATGGGGATGAGGGTGAATAGGTCAATAAAAAAATCGTTGGTTCTTTTAAAATTCATTGAGTGATTAATTAAGTGTTGGGGATATAACAATCAAGTGTGAGTGTGTGTTAACAAATGTGATTAAACAATCAACACAAGAAATTAGCTCTAACACTACAAGCAGAAGGACACAAGATATATAGTGGTTCGGTTAGCCAACGTACATCCACTGTTAGGACTCGCTCAACTTTGAGCTATCCCCTAATTCGTTAAGTGAGGACTTACACCTTCACAATTAGAGTAAGAATTCCACCTCACTCAATTGGCTGAGAATTCCACCCATCACATGTGCTAGAGACGACACTATAGAGTTTTTATAGTGATTCCGGAGCCAAACCTCCTTAATCCACTTTCGGGACAACAGTTTTTAAAACAAAATTAAAACCAAGAAGCACTTGCCTTTGAAGCTCTCTCTCGATGATATGTGCTTCTTGAAGATCCACCGAATGTGTGTCGACGTTCCGCCTTATAACCATTGTAAAGAAATCACAATGCCAGGGTGAGTAGGAAATTGGTATTACCAATATCTTTCCTAGCCTATATATTTTCCTTCCACCTCTCTTTCTCTCTCTCTCTCTAACTCAATCAATAGATTAGTTGTTTATGATTCTTAGGTGTAGGCACAAGAGAGTTGATCGTTCCTTTGAGTGTGTGAATTCTTAGTTCAAGGAAGATGATTAAATGATCACTCAACACTCATATTTATAGAGAAATCTTAATAGTTTTTCAAACTGTCCAGTACCGACAGGTCGGTGTTCATATTTATTACCGTTCAACAACCCGACTGTTGTGTATTAAATGCACTTCCAACGGTATAATTACTTCCCAGTCGACAAGTCGGTGTCGCCGATCGGTCGATTGTCATGGCACCGAGATGTCGGTCCATACGAGAGGCTCGGTCTGGGGCAACACCATGCTGGCAGAGTTTCAAGTCCAGAAACTAGTCTTACCCAGAACGACCTGTCGCCTTTTACCGAGGGGTCGGTCCTAGTACTCTCGATCGGTCTTGAACTACCGATATGTCTGTTTTCTCGAGAGCCCACTTGAGTTCAAAGTCCATAACTCACAGATTTTTCATCGACGAGTTGTTGACAACGAGGGGTCGTTTCAGCCTTTCACCGAGGGATTGGTGCATACGAGACTCTCAATCAGAGGTGTACCTAGAATGACATTTCAATGTTCTAGAATCTTTGTCAATCTAGCCGACCAGTCTTTGACCACAATGGGTCGATCCTGTCTCCACTAAGGGGTCGGTGAGAGCGACTGGTTGAACTGACAGTGAACTTAATTCATATTTCCAAGTTCACTTCTAATTCACTGTCAAGCTACCTCTCTAGACTTTTTATGTCCATTACCAACATATTCAATTAAGCCTAGGGATGGTCCTCCTAAGGTGTGGGTACCACCTAAAGTCATCTATGACCAAATACCTGTTTTGTGATTGCCATAAATATTTGCTTCAATCCGGTGGAGTTGATCTTTACTCTTGATCATTTTGAGTCTTCAAGCTTTTTAGCAAGTGTTTCTTCCCGAGTCATGGAATTTACAAACTTTAGGGACTCGACAAGTCGGGACACTAATAGGTTTTTTAATGAGGGATGGTTTAGGAGTAAATCCATTATTAAGCCGACTTAGGGGTGAAACTTGGGTCGGGTTTGACTCGACCCTCATGACCCGACCTGGATTTTTTCTGGATTGGGTTATATAATTTTCAAATTTGGGTCAGATCTGGTTGAAGGAACAAAAACCCGCATGAAATTCTATTCGGGTTGGGTTGAAAAATTTAAACTTCAACTTGACCCGATTTTCATAAGTATAAAACCAAAAAAAAAAAAAAAACTAAATCACACCTCAACTGTTTGGTTGCTACCCTCATCGATTTTGCCCTTTATCCCTCTCTCTCCTACCTCAGTCATTTGGTTGCCTTCGGTGGATTTGCTCTCTCTCTCTCTCTCTCTCTCTTGTTGGGAAACATGGAGCCTTGCTTGATCAGTGGATGCGTGAATCCAGCCATGGATCATTTCACCCAACCAGGTCTATGGTGCCGGCCGTGTGCCCCTTGCCTAAGCAACGCTGTGTGTAGCCTTGCTTGAGCAGCATCGTGTGCCCCTTGCCTAAGTAATGAGCGCACCTCTTGTCGTCTGCAATGCCCAGTAGGTTCTCTCTCTCTCTCTTCCCCCTCTCTCTCTAAAACAAGTTGTGCCAATCCTCGGGCTCGAGGTCGGGTTGGGTTCAACCATTTTTTGACATGGGTTAGGGTTGGGTTTATCAAACCCGGCCCAAACCACCCGAGTTTCATCCCAAGCCTACTATATGAATGGTTTACAATTCATAGAAGTAATCCCTGCCTTGTCCTTCGTAATGTAGTCAATGCCATGCTTAGATATAATTTTAGCAATTTATATGTGCATCACATGTCACGCCCCGACCCAAAGTTGACATGTGATGGGGACAAAAGTTTTCTTTTCACAAAATTCATCAAATTATAATATACCGCACGCGGGAAGTACACGTACGATCATACGGACTACTTAAGACTATTTGGGGATTTGAAACCTCTACCGAAATTTCGGCAGTCTCCCCTAAAAAGTGGACATGTGGGCCAACTTGGCCTCTACAAATAATCACTTGTCTCATCCATTCAACATTCTTATCAACAATTTCCATCATAATAGTGACCAAATAACCCCAAACTTCAATATAAGTCAAGTATTCATCCCCAATGTTTCAAATACTACATTCATAGCATAAACATGATTATACATGGCTCGACATAAAATACATCAATAATAAGCAAGCCCATGTGTAACAAAATATCAAAACACCGTCATAAATGAAAGATGTGTGGAATTCAGCAAAAGTGTAGCCTATGGCCGTCTTCTTGGTCCATTGGACCCCGTCGGTGCAATATTACCTGGAATTGCAAAGAGGTGAGCATAAACAAGTTCAATGAGGGAAATCCATGCATGCAACACACTCACACACCCACATAATAATGTATGAACGGGAATATGAAAAATGCTATGCGATATGTCATGCTATCGAATCATCAATTGGGGACGAAGCTGATACGGGATACCTCTACGAAACGGGTAGTCAAATAACATCATGATCCCTTGCAAGATTTAGGGCCCATGACTTATTACGTGGGTGACTCATGCCTTGCGTATTCTAGTCTACTTTGCCCTACGCCCCTTCTGTCTAGTGCTAAGGTGATCTAAGACCGCTTTACCAGGTTGACACATCACCCAATGATGGTATGAAGTCTAACCCTGCACATCAACGCACACTTGTCAAGCTAAATAGCTGTGATAATGCCCTACAACGCATAGCACGAAAGGGACATACTCCTCGACATCAACCACAAATAACCGTAAGAGCACCTTTCAGCGTGTAGCATGAAAGTGACCTATTCCTTGAAGGTAACCTTACGCGACTAAGTCCTTGTAGCCAACGCCACCATTCCGATATGATTCCATGATCTCATCCGTTCCTATCACTCCAACGTCCTCTAAGGAGTGGGTATTTGCACCAATGGGGTCTAAGAGGGGACGGTACACTCCACCCCCTATGGTCCACCCCATTTCTAGCATTATTAAATATCAATGTCTACTATTGTCTCTTTCTCATAATAACCAACCTTTCCTAGGTCTCATATGAGTGTGCAATACACACAAGCATTCATATCAATCCAAAGAACATAACTATACGCCATGTTCATAAAAATACCACTTGTAATCATATGATAACATGCATAGCAATTCCCTAAGTGCATACATTAGATTTCATACCGTAGAATAGTTAAACATGGGAGAAGGACGACCTCATAGGCTTGGACATCTAATTGGGCCTAAACAAATGTCTATTTAATACTCCTTGCAATTAGACCCATTACTAGACTATCCCAACGAGGCTTATAACCATTGGGCCCACAACTCCCATCTTCATAATTCACTTCCAAATACTAACACCAATCATCAAGTATCTCTAATTAGGGAACTCCATCCATCATGGCATCATTTCATCAACAACTCAATTTCAAAATCAAATCAATCACCACAATTAAGGCATTCTAGTTCACATGTACAATATTCTACTCATCAAGCATAGCCTAGGGATATCATCCATCATAGATTTGAGTTCAATAGTGGTCTAAGAACTTCAAATTAAACATTTGAACATTCCAACAATGAAGCATGGTGTGTAGGGTTCCTCACTATGAGATTCAAGTGGTTCCGGGTTGATTCTCAACTTGTTCAGCTCCGAAGTTCGGATTAGAGGGCTCTAAGTACACATAGAAACACAAATAATTCATAGATTAGGCCCAATTCACTCTTAGAAGCAAAACCCCCAAAAATACACCCTAGGTTTGACCCCTAACTCGGGTCAACCCCTTCAACCCAAGTGGAACCCCAAATTTCTCTCAATATTAAGCTTAAAATTCATCAATACATTCATCTCCCCCAATTGTTTGCCTCTATTTGGGTTCTTAGACCCAAATCCAGCTCAAATCCCTTCCATGCCGACCGTACTCCATAAATCCTAAGAAATCCCCAAACATTTCTCCCTAAAATAAGGCCCAAAGGCCATTCCCCATCTTAATCCCAAGAACCTCACCTCTAAACATTCATAATATGAAAAGTGGAAGGAGAGAGATGGTATCTTTACCTTGAGAGGAAGAAAATCCACACAATAGGTAGCTTAGAGCGAGTTCAATCCAAAAATTGTGCATGCAAAGGCCAAAATCAAGTTGGGGAAGGGAGGTGGAAGCACTAGGGTCGGCTGGTAGGGTTTCCTGAAGCTGCTGGAAGAAGAGGGAGGTGAAAATGGCTGAAAATGACAATGCTGGGGTTTAAATACCCCAACTTAAGTCACGTTGTCGGTCGCACCTACACTCAGTGTCGGTCGAACTGACAGAGAACAGAGAAAAATTCAATTCTCTGGTTCCGTGTTGGTCGATCCGACACTCAGTATAGGTCGAACCGACACACCTCCAAAATCTCTTTTTACTTACTTTCCAACCCTTCTCTGATAGGGGTACTTTTTACAAGCCACGTGTGCACAGGTGGGACCAACACAGGACCCTAAGACACTACTTCACACTTGAAAACCTTATTATTACATCATAAATCCGATAGTTTAAGAGCCGGGCTATTACATCACAAACATTTTCATATGCTGCATATGAATTGCATTCCTAAAATTAAGAACCCTAGCATTTGAATTTGCAATTTTAATTTTCTGTGTTTTCAGATGAATGTGTTTGGACATGCAAGAGACCACAAAATGAAAGATACATGGTCATCTCCCCGTATTATATATCGTGGATGGGTCATCTCCTTGTACTGGCACAATATGTCCTTGCATATTCTTGACAAAAGGTTTGGACTTCAATGTGAAGAGTTGCCACTCAGTGGAAATGGAACTCGTGGGAGGTCTTGGCAATTTAGATTACTTTTTACACAAAAGTGTAAACAACATTAAACAAAAACCATCTAAGAGGGCTTTCCATAGAGGAGTGGCACTAATTAAAGAAGAGAGGACCCATGCAAGGCCAAAATAGATCACAAAATTGGCAGCAAACAATGTCTCATAGGCATTTTATCGAACACCTTAATGCACCACTTCATTGGTCGTTTTTTTCTTCCTAGAAAGAATCCATGAAATCCAAATTTGTAGCACATCCATTTACCCCATTTTCTTGTGCAAAAGAAGATCATATAATAGTATATGTCTAGTTTTTTTTTTAAATCAACCACTGTATAACTATATTTGATCAGTCTATGGTTGTTTATTATGTTTCTTAGCATATTGGACTTGTGGTTTGTTGAGCGGGAGGTAATTACCCCATTTCAAAAAAAAAAAAATTAATAAAATTACTCGATATCCGTCATTTTGTGATGTTTTGTGATATTTCGTAGATAACGCGCCCATAGCGGGATGGGGCGTTACAGTTGGTATCAGAGCATGGTTCAACTCTCTGACTGTGCATGGGTCAGAGATGGATGTGATGTTGAGTAGTGTTGAGCATTGAAATGTTACATTTTTACCCCTAATTACTGGAGTAGTTAACCTTGATTTTGTATATATCACATGCATTTAATGTCATTTTTAGTTTTGTAGAATAAAAATAGAGAATTCAGGAAATCAAGCTAAGTCATGGATAATTGCAAGTTTTGAGCCTAAAATAGAAGATTTGGAATTTTAGTAACTAATTCAGGCCACTTTTAGGTTTTCATATAAATTGGTTAGTCTAGATCCAGTTATGAGAGTTTAGATGAAATCAATATTTTAAATTTTAAAGTGGTGAAGTTAATTATTAAATTCCAAGAGAGAGAACATGGAATTCAAGAGGCAAAAATTGAAATTCAAGATTAATGGGTCAGAAATCAGCTTCAAATGGACCAAGCTAAGCTCCACATGCTATCATTGGGCAAGGCCACAGGCAGTCCATGTGCATATCACAGATGGGCCAAGACAATATGCACTTCAACTCCAACAAAGGCCCAAGTCCTCAATCTCAAGTCCAAGGTCCACTGAAGGCCCATGTGCTCATTTATAGGTCCAAAACCCAAGTCCATAACCTAGTTACACGTCCAAGCTTTGTCCATTTCCTTATCAATCCACACCATTTAATCTCCTCTCCAATGCAATCTTAACCACTCATCTTCATCCCTTGATCCTAACCATTCATCTCATGAATCAAAATTAGGTCAAAACCTAGAGCCTCCTATCAAATCCAACCCATACATTTATGACAGACATCAGATCTAGGTCATCCAACCAATCTATCACCTAGATCAGGTTTAGGACCATAACCATCCATACATCATTTCATCATCCATCCATTTAGATCAACTATCACTCAGTAAAGCTATTAGATTTAGAACATTTCATCACAACCATCCATTTCATGAATACATTTTAGGTAAACCCTAGAGCCTCTATGCTAATCCAATGCATTCATAAATCATCTTAGATCTAGGTCATTCATCATATCATCCACCCATCTCAACCTTTGAATCCAAACCCTCCATTAGATACCTTACCATTTATATAATTAATTTAGCCAATTAAACCTAGAACCATTAGATTTAACCCAATCCAATCTTAGTCATCCATTCATTAAATCCTAAGATAGAATAACTTGGAGCTCATGCTAGCCTCTATGCACCCAAGCCTAGTCATTGCCATATCATTCAATCCAATCTCTCCATAGCATCCACACGATTTTAGCATCTAAATTCTCTCCATGCACTTAGACAAAAAGCCATCTAGATACACTCCTAAGATCCCAACACACTTCATCATCCCAATCTCCATGTCACACACGATTTCACAATCCACAAACACTCCATTCGAATTTCACACTAAGTCAACTAAGCCACATCACCTTCTTATCATCTAACCATCCATTCATTCAAACTCTTAGTCTCATCCATTCATTCATCATCTCATGCACAAACCCTAACCCCAATCTATGAAATTCGAAATTTACCTTCCTAAAACCAATCCCTATTTTCTCTCCTCCATTGTTTAGCCACCAAGCCAGCCTCTTGCCCAAGCAACCCAAATCCGTTTACACCATGTTGTAACCCTAGTCTTTTCCATCATAAATCCCAACACCCATGTTCATTAAGATTTAATGCAAGCCCTTCAATCCATTAACTTAAACTTGACTTCATCTCAACCATTCATCCATTTCCTGAGTCCATAAATAGAGCACTAAGCACAACAGTAAATTTTGAATTTGAGCTGGAGCTCAAAAGGACCTAGAGGCTGGAAAATATAGTGAAGACAAGGAGCATACACAAATTTTGCAAGTGAGGAATTTATTTTGCAAATTTATTTTATTGTTTTTCATGTATTCTTTTCTAACTCCTGCACTTGAATTTTTTCATTAATTAAATAAGAGACATCCATTTTAGAATATGGAAAAGTCCGACCATTCAATTTATCTTTTATGCTTCATTTTAATTTTTAATTTGCATTCTTTATTTAATTAAAGTCTTAGGCGGTGAATGTTTAACCTAAGATCCAAACTTTACTTAGATTAAGGAGTGAATTTTAATTAAATGACATGATTGATTTTTGAATTCTATGCGTTGAATTTAAGATCTAGGTTTCTTATTTATTTATTCATTTTGGGCGATGAGAGAATAATTCCATAACCACCTTTAAATTATGAATTTACTTATTCTGTCATTTACATTATTCGTCAATTTATTTCCTATCTTTAGTTACATTAGTTACTTTGTATGTTTGTTGTATAAAAATTGTTCAATTTGTGTTTTTATTGTAAATCTTGTATGTTTAATTTTTAATTCTTTAATTAATTGTATCAAAACTCACTCTCTCTCAAGATTCTTTAACTAGGGTTGGAGTTATGATATTTTGGTCTTAAAACATGTAAATTTAAATTAAAATGAGACTACCACTATTCATGTTTCACCAATTTAATAAAAAGAAGATGGACTTGATTGTCGACTTGTTAAATTCATAAGTTAGATAATAATGGTGTTAACTTTTATTTTCTAAGATCTAAATTAAAATTTTAATTCCATGAATTTGATTTCTTAAAATTACATCTTTTTAAAATGTACCAATTAATTTAAGCATATATTTTGTGGATTTCCTTTGGGTTCGACCTCGCACTCAATCGCTATACTATTAAATGGTTCGTGCACTTGCGAGATTATAAATGCAAAATTTGCACATCAACAACTAGATAATATGTTCATCCCCTGTGTAATAGGGTAGATGGAACCGGGTTAAGGGGTAGTGCGTAAACACCCTAGGTTTGTGTGGTATGCTTGATGCGTTGCCTTTCAGTTAGCATGCTTGAAATGTGTCTTATAGCGAATTCTCACTCGGTTTGAGATTCCATAGCATTTGATTTGTGGGTGAGTCAGAGGTGAGATAGATCACTCGTTTGAGTGGGTGGAGCACTGTGACGTGGCCACAGGAGCTGTGAGATACAGATCTCTAGGTTTGGAGTCATGTTGGTTTTACTCCCTAAAGTAATTAGAGGTATTCCATAGTGGGATCCACGTTAGAAGGAGTCCTCACCTTGGCACCTTGAGTCTTCAAGCTTCTAGCTAGTGCTTCTTCCCGAGTCATGGAATTGACAAACATAGGGATTCGGCAAAGCCGGGGCACTAACAATCTCCTTCTTTGTCATTTTCATGACAAAACTTAGAAGCTAACCCAATTACCACCCACCTTTATTAACACATTTGAATACAAAATATTACATTGCATATATATATATATATATATATATATATATATATATATATATATATATATATATATATATATATATATATATATATATAAATGGACAACAAGATTATAGTCTTCACATATTCTTGTTCTGCTTTCTTCAAATGATGATTCCATGTTCAAGCACACAAGCAAGCAACACTAGATAAATCATTAGAGGAGTTAGTCCAAAACATAGATCAAAGGACTAAACGAGATTTCCTAGCCAACCACACTACCTAGTGTTGAGAAGATTTTCTCCACCAATCTTCTTGAGTTTGAACTCCCAAACTCCAAGCAAGCATAGACATTCTCCCCATGTCCATTGGCTTCATCATATTCCTCTCCTTTATGGATCTCTCTTTCTAGAGGCCAAAGCACTTCGGCTTTATCATGCACTCCCCCATGCTTATAACTTCTACTAATTTTCTCCCCCATTTTGTCATTAAATTGACAAATATTTAGTAGATAGACATCGAGTTCAAGCACTTCCCCATGCTTTTTGCATTTAGTGCTTAACAAGTTGTGCTCAATCTCATGGTTCTCCCCCATGATTTAGTGCACACTTTTCGTGCATCAAGGTTTATTTGTCCCTGCTCAAGCTGAGTTCCAGAAGAAGCTGATTTCTTCATGGGTTAAGCTAATGTTCCTAGCTTCGTTTGAGTTTCCTTCCCCCATTCTATAAGCTACATTCTTAGTTTTTTCTCCCCAGCTCCCCCATAGATTTAGTTTCCCCTAAGTTCAAGCTTCCTTTTTAAGCTTGCATTCACCTTTCTCCATACACTGTCATGACCAGTGACAGCAGCTAATCAACACATATTTTATGCTCCCCTATACCCCAAGGATGTGTGTATCATCACAGTCCGAACCTTATCTTCGTAACATGCCAATACAAAACCAACTCATTCAAACTTGCATGGTAGTCTATTTAACAAAAACCATGTTAACCATAGACAAGAGCTATAAGGCATTCAAATACAACAATACACACATCATACCAACCACATCATTTCATTAAAAATGTGCATTCTGTACATATAGTTTAGATAGGGACATCATGGATGCTTAGTCAAAATATCAAAAGTATAGTTTTTCCAAAAACAGAGAACATGAAAAACTACCCTAAGTAGAGCCATCTTCAGGAGGTGCTGGAGGAGGAGGAGATGGGGTGTCTGGAATTCTGTTCGAGACAGAGACAACAGAAGCTAGATCCCGGACAATCAACAAAAGACGATCTAGACTTATTTCAAGGCAGTCTATTCTTCTTTCTAGTCTGAAGACTCTCTTGCCCAGAATGACATCTTCTTGAGGAGGATACTGAAATTCTTTTCCTCAGAACTGTGACTTTCTTCCTCACTGGTGTCATCAGGGATATTGACATGGTTTTCAGTACCAGTTTGAAAACCAATCTCTTCTTCTGCATCTTGTCTCCTTTCTTCACGTCTCTCTTCGACGAAGATGACACCTTTGTCAACGATGGGTTCTTCTTCCACCTCGGGTTGGGTTTCCTGTTGGTTCTGAACATGCTCAGGAATTTCAGAGCTTGACGCAGGGCAAAACCAAGAGGCTGTCCTTTTGGTTCATTTGGCCCATCGATTTGCACGACTGGATTCTCCTCGTTCCACATTGGTCACGGGATGTGTTTGAGCTGACATCCTCTTAGGTATGGATTTTCTTAGAGGGGATCCCTCAACAAGTGACACGGAGTTGAAAGAGACGAAGACTGAGCCTAACCTGATGTTGGAGAATCACAGAAACAATGATTTTTTGGCTTCTAAGGACTTGAGGAACGAAAACCCTATGGTTTCCGGCATGGAAACTGCTCCAAGAGGTCCTATAGACTGGTCTAGGGCATAGGAGGAGAATGAGGGACTACCAGACCTTCGCGGGAGGGGAGACAACGAATTTGAATGGATTGTCGCTTTCGCAGAAGGGGTCCCTTTTTAATTCAAACTTTCAGTCACACCGACATGTCTGTTCCATCGACAGGTCGATTTTTTTGCCATTTTCCCCCTTTTCAATAGTGCTTGATTTCGTACAGTATCGACATGTTTGTGACACTGACCGATCTTATTCATCGACATGTCGATTACACCGAGATGTTCCTGATTGTAGTGCAATCATCCTTGATATGTGCAACTTGATGAAGACCTATTCTAGACGTGGCATCCATAGATTTATTCCAATGCATAGACATATCAAACATGACTCATCAAATCAACAAATGTAAATACAAAAATTCACATTCCAAAACATACAATTCAAAAATAATTTGAATGGAATTTATGGCTTTCCAAGTAGAATATGTACTATAGCCAGGAATAGTACATTCTAGACTTGTATTTGGTCAATTTCTCTCCTCATGTCATAGCACATGGTCTCTTTTGAGTCCATTTGAAGTGGTCTAAGATATGGAATTGAATCTTAAACCACAACAAAACATGATTAATGGTCAATCTCCTAGGTGAAGATTGTGGCATTTGGTGTTACATACACACCTCTACGATCGTGCCTTTGATGAGCAGCCTTGGGATTCATCAACTCTTTTAAGACATGATTCATTTGTCTTAACAAAGAGTCTTTCCTTGTATCCACCTTCCTTATGTTTCTTTTAAGATTGGGTGTTTGTGGATATCTTTTAGGCATAGGCTTTACTTAATTTTTCCTTTGTGCTTTTCTTTCCAAGTTTCTCTTCAGTAGATGGAAATTTCTTTTGAAATGCTCATCTTTGTGGCAGAGATCACACTTACCCTTTGAAGGGTGAGAGGTACTTGTTTTTCTAAACATCCCATGGTTCATAGGTACTTTGGTGGATGAGGCACCAAGTCCAGACTTATCACCATATTGTTTACCCAAACCTAGGAGTCTTTTGAGCCTCTCATCTCCTTGGGTAAATTTGTCTTGGAATTTTTTTTTTAATGAGTTTTTAAATCTTTAACTTCCAAAGACAGTTTTTTAACATTTTCTTCATGAAGTTTGATATGATGCCATAAATTTTCGACATCCTTGTAGTGTATACTCATTTCATCTTGAAGACTTTTGTTATCTTCTTTAAGCTTAGGGTAATCGACATCTAAGAGATTAAGATTAGATATTAGAAGAGATTTTTCGTCTTTCAACTCTTCCACTTGATTGGCGACGTCAAGGTTTTCATTTTTAACCTTGTTGACTTTTTTAGCTAGCCTCTCACTCTCAAGGAACAAGGCACTGTAGGAAGTTTGAAAATTTTCATCATCTTCACTCTCATCTTCCTCTGTTACAATTATGGATTTTTCATGATCACCAATTATCAAGGCTATGAGACCTTTTGACACAACAATTTTTTGTTGGCTCTCCTCATCTGAATCGTTCTTTGATTCAGAAGTTTCCACATGGGTCACACCCACATTCATAGCCTTTTTTATTTTGTCTGAGGGACATTCATTCATGTAGTGTCCTCTTCCCCCACAATTGAAGCAGGTTTGCTCCTTGACATCCTCTCTCTCTTTCCCTTTCCATCTAATCTCGTCTTGTTTTTTTGGGTAATTTTTACTTGTTTCACTCTCTTCTCAAGTTATTTCTTTTCACAAATTTTTTATAAATTTTTTTGGCAAACAATGCCATTTCATCAGTTGAGAGTTCATATTTCGAATTTTTTTCTTTTTCTTTAGTCTTCTTTTGTTTTAAGGTATATATCAAGGCAATGGATTTATCCCTTGGTTGTTCAAAGTGAAGTTCCTAAGTTTGCAATGAACCAACCAAATCATCAATATTCATTAAGGACACATCTTTGTTGTCCTCCACGGCTACTACGTTGGGTTTGAATCTTTCAGTAAGATTCAAGACAATTTTGGTACATACTTTATCCTCAGGTATCTCTTCCCCCCCTAAAGCGTACATTTGATTTACAATGTCTCTAACTTTGGAATAAAAGTCTATGAAGACTTCATCTTCCCCCATCTTGATAGTGTCAAACTGATTTTGGAGGATCAGAAGTTTCGACTTCTTCACTATTGAAGTCCCTTCATGGGTTTTCTCTAGAACTTCCCATGCCTCTTTTGCAGTTTTACTGGTCATGATCCGCCTATATTCACTGTCAGAAACTGCACAATTTAGTTCATTCATAGCTTTCCCATCTGCTGTCTTAGCAGCTTTGTCAACAGGGGTCCAAGAGGCAAAAGGCTTGGGTACCTTGGATACAGAGGTTGTTTCGGTTTTTTCTTCCATGGGTTCCTCCCATCCAGTCTTTAGAATATCCCATATTGATGAGTCGATGGAAACAAAAAAACTCCTCATTTTGGCCTTCCATGAGATATAGTTTGCTCCATCGAAGTAGGGAGGTTTGGATATTGCATGACTGTCTCCCATGGTGTTCTAGCTTGGATCTACTCGGATGGCTAAGTCCTTGTAACGAAGAGTAGGTTTTGATACGAATTGAAAGTTCCTTTAGGAGGTAGAACATTTCGGTTGACCCGATAGAGAGAGAGAGAGAGAGAGGGGGGAGAGGAGGGGGGGGGGGGGGGGGGGGGGGGGGGGGGGGGGGAATAGGTCAATCTAATATCGTTGGTCCTTTTTTCAAATTATCTTGATTGATTAATTAGGCGCAGCGGATATACCAATTAAGTGAGTGTGTGTTAGCAAATGTGGTTAAACAATCAACACAAGAAAATAACTCTAACACCACAAACGAAAGGACACTGGATATAAAGTGGTTCGGTTTGCCAACCTACATCCACTGTTAGGACTCGATCAACCTTGAGTATCCCCAAATTCACTATGTGGGGACTTACACCCTCACAATTAGAGTAAGATATCTACCTTAGTCAACCGGCTGAGAATTCCACCCACCACTGTGCCAGAGACGACGCTCTAGAGTTTTTTATAGTGGTTCCGGAGCAAATCCCCCTTAATCCACTTTTGGGACGAAGGTTTTAAAATAAAATAAAATCAAGAGACACTTGCCCTGAAGAACTTTCTCTCTAATGTGTGCTTCTTGAAGATTCCACCCACTGAGTGCCGACGCTCCTCCTTGTAGTCGTCGTATAACAATCAGTAACTTAGGGTGACAAGGAAATCTTGTTGAACCAAAGCTTTCCTAGATAAGTTCTTTTTTTCCTCTTTTTCTCGTTGACAAACTCAATCAATAGATTGGTTGATAAAGACTTTTCTTTCCTTCTCTCTTTCTCACAAGAGTGTTGATCGTTCCTTAGTGTGTATAACTCTTTTTAGATCAAGGATGATAGTAAAATAATCACCCAACACTCATATTTTTAGAGGAGTCTTAACAGTCTTTGTGACTGTCCAGGACCTATAGGTCGGTGGCACCAATGGGTTGGTGTTCATATTTATTATCGTTAAACCACCCGATCGTTGTGCATTAAATGCACTCCCAACGACATAATTACTTCCCAGTCGACATGTCGGTCCATACGAGAGGCTCGGTCTGGGGCAAAGACATGCTGACAGTAGTTTTTAGTATAGAAACCTGTTACCCAGAACAACCTGTTGCCCTTTACCGATGGGTCGGTCCTGTTACTCTCGATCGGTCTTGATACACCTATAAGTCTGTTTCTTTGAGAACCCATTTGAGTTCCCAGTCCAAAACTCATAAGTTTTTTACCGACGAGTCGTTGACCACGAGGGGTCGTTTAAGTTCATCATCGAGGGGCGGTGCATACGATACTCTCGGTCAGATGCATACTCAGAATTAATAGTTCTTTGATCCAGAACATCTATCAATCTAGCCGACTAATCCTTGACTACGATGGGTCGATCCTGTCTCCAGTGAGGGGTCGGTGAGATCGACTGGTCGAGCTGACAGTGAACATAATTCATATTTCCAAGTTCATTGTTCAGTTTCCTCTCTATGCTTCTTTGTGGTTTACCATTTGTTCAACTAAGCCTAGGAATAGTCTTCTCTCAGGTGTGGGTACCACATAAGGTCAATAATGGCCAAATACATGTTTTCATGATTGCCATACAAATGAGTTTTGAACTTGGTGGAGCATGATCTTCACTCTTGATCATCTTGAGTCTTCAAGCTTCTTAGCAAGTGCTTTTTCATGAGTCATGGAATTGACAAACAGGGACTCGGCTAAGCCGAGGCTCTAACAACTTCATTTTGTCTTACCACCCCGATATGGCAAACGTAGTTGCAGACGCCTTGAGTCGCAGGGCGAGAGCAACCTTGTCGAGGCTGATTGGAGGATATAGAGCATCCAGACTTTGCATCATAGTTGTTCAACCATAGCTTTATGATAGAGATTTAAGAGCTCAGCAGTCAGATGAGAGGTGCATCATGTTGAGAGATTCTGTGGGTAGTGGCAGTGGACCTTTTGGATGGATTGTTAGACGAGATGGTGGTTTTATTTTCTAGAGCACACTGTATGTACCTATGTAAGGCAGTGCCGTGAGGAGGTACTACATCACTTCTGCCACTCTAGATTTGGTTTGGATCTGGGACACACGAAGATGTATTATGATTTGTAATGACAGTTTCAGTGGAAAATAATGAAGAATGCAGTGGCTGAGTTTGTGACCTCATATATAACTTGCCAATAGGTCGAGATAGGGCACTCGAGACACGCCGGTAGATTGCAGTTTCTTTCGATCCATGAATTGAAGGGAGATCACATTATTATGGATTTTATGACTGACTTACCGAGGTCATCTTGGGGCATGATATAGTGGGAGTCTTAGTAGATCAATTGACGAAGTTGACCCATTTCATTTGTATGAAGATGACGGACTCTTTAGAGGCTTTGAGTCGGCTATTTTTGGCAGAGGTCATCAGGCTGTATGGTGTGCCTATGTTAATTATTTCAGAATGGAACTCGAGACTTGTTTCTCGGTTCTGACGGAACTTGCAGAAAGAGTTAGACACATGACCGTGTTTCAGTACAGTGTTCCATACACACGCAGATAGCTAGTCGGAGTGGACCATTCAAAGTTTAGGGGATATACTCCGAGCTTTTGTTTTGGATCGTGGCAGTAGTTTGGAGAGTTAGTTACACCTAGTTGAGTTTGTCTACAACAACAACTACCAGGCCAGTATCAAGATGGGCTTCGTATGAGGCCTTGTAGGTCAGTCCATGCATATCGGTCTTGTGTTAGGCCGAGATCAGTGATGTCAGAATTGAGTATGGTCATTGAGACTACTAAGCACATGAGACTGATCAGGCAGAGGTTGTTGACTGCCCAGAGTAGGCAAAAATGTTATGTTGACCGTTGGTGGAGGGCACTAGAGTTTGCAGTGGGGGATACTGTTTTTCCTTCTGATTTCACCCTGTTATGAGATTCAAAGTTTTGGGTGCAAAGGAAAGCTATCACCCCGTTTTATTGGACTGTTTGAGGTACTAGAGAGGATCAGAGAAGTAACATACAAACTTGCATTTCCCTTTCGTCTCGCTCGAGTACACAACGTCTTTCATGTTTAATGTTTGTGAGGTATCATCAGGATCTGTCGCATGTGATTAACTTATAAGACGTAGAATTGAACGAAGACGTTACCTATGAAGAAGAACCAGTGCAGACCGAGGATTCAAGGGAGCAGATGTCTCGTGGCAAGACTATCCACTTGGTTTTAGTGGTTTGTCGGTGCAAGGGCAAAGATTTCTATTTGGGAGAATGAGGCAACAATGCAAAAGCAGTTCTCGCCTTGTTTGAGACTAGAGGTATGAGTTCAGTTTGAAATTCATGGACGAATTTCTTTTGAAGGGGTAGTGTTGTAATGACCCATTCCGAATCTTCTCGATTTTGAGGAGATTTTTGGATCTCTGAGTTGTTTGCCGGACTTTGGTGGAATTGGAGTGAGTGTGGACCTGTGGTGGGCCCAGTTTGTTTGAACCGAAGCTCGGGAGCTCGAAGGGGTAATTTAGTAATTTTGAACTTTTGTGTACTGTCATGAAAAACATTTGAAAATCACACGATTTTCTTCCGACTTTTGACATCCTCTTTTCTTGAGTTTTCGATTTATAATTTATCGAACACAATATCGACTTTGAAATTTGACCTTTCATGCTTTTTGAGGTTTCCCTTTAAAAAGGTATACATATTTAAGTGTGTGTATTATATTAATGTAATAACTAGATAAATAAAATAAAATAATATGGTGAGATTTAGTTTTACAAAAAAAAAGAATTAAATAAATAGTTTTAGAGTGGAGTAGTTATATTTCAAAAAAAACGGGACATAAAATCCAAAACCCTAAACCCCCCAAAACCCTAGCTTCTTAAACCCTCCCCCAGCCCGCCGCACTATAGGATTTTTAGCTACAATGCAGTCGCACGCCCGTCCCCTCTCCCCTGTACACAAATCTCTTTAGCCCTCCATCTCTCAGTTCTCTCTCGTCTCTCTTTCTCTCTCTCTCTCTCTCTCTCTCTATTTGTCCTCGATTTTTTTCTCTCTCTCTAAGCTTCTTCTTCTCTTATACTTCCCCTTCTCCTTTTGCTGCAACCGGTTCCCCTTCGCCGCCGCCGTGGGTCCCTGAAGCTCTCTCTTCCGTCACTTGAGGTTTTTGATCTTCCTTATCGATTCCTAGTACTCTACTTCTTCTTAATATCCTTCTTCCCCTCTTTGTCTCCCTAGTTTTCTTGGATTTTCTCTTATTTTACTCAGATTTACTTGATTTTCCTTACTTTCCTTTCCCTACCTCAACCGAGTTCCTGAGCTGACTCAGTTGGGGTTTTGGGTTGACCCAACCCTTAGGCTTAGAGTGTGACCCCCTGCTCGGCCCAATGGCCTAGATTGACCCAACAGACTGATTTGGACTTGGTCCAGTCCTTGCCCAGTTAGGTCCGGTCCAACTCGGTCTAGACTTGGTCCGGCCCAATTTTGCAGGCCCAGCTCTTCGGCCCGACCCACCTCGACCAGTTTTCAGGCTCGACCCTTTTTCAGAGCAGTTTTCAGGCCTGGCCCAGTCTAGTTTTAGGCCCGTTTGCAGTCCTGATCTTGTTTTGACCCGGTTTACCTTAGTTACTTACTCTTTTATCCTCATCTCAATAGATTTGAGCTCCCTTCAACCCAGTAGACCCGCCTCCTCGCCTCCGATTTCGATGACACACATGAGGGGACTTATCACATTTTTAGCATTAATTTGCATCTACCAATACTTATTCCTCGACGTGGAGTGACTCGAATGAGATCCTTTATTATTTTAAGCCACTCGGTAAGATTAAACTGTTGAAAGTGATCATGTGGAAAGAGATCTGTTCGGTGCACTCTTGTCAATTATGTGCAATGGTGGAAAATTTTAATTGAACAAGTTGATATTATATATGATACTTGGATTATTTTGATGACACGTTGTGTGGTTGCACATAAGATGTAAATGAAATCATGTTGAGTATAGAGGTACGTGTTTAAGGAATTACTCATGTTGTTGATTTTGGTTGATCACATCAAAATATGCTTATGTTACTATACTTGATTGTGAGTTGACGTATACGCATGGGAGGATTTGTTTACATGTGTATATGCTATGATGACGTGATGAGTTTGGTTGTTGGGAGGACTCCCCCGTTACGCTCCGGCGGTTGAGACCCCCATAGGAGATTCGGGTTTCCCCATTGCGTTCCGTCAATTGAGGTGCCTGCTCTTGAGATTGGCTTCTCCTTTATGCTTTGGCGATTGAGACCCCCATAGGGGATGCGGGTATCCCTGTTGCATTCCAGAGGATGAGGCAGTTGTATTTTGTATGGTCTCTCGTTCACTACATTTCATACATGTGATTTATGTTTATGTTGCTGACATGTGATATGTTTTATCCCTTCACTGGACTGGTTAGCTCAGCCTTTACCTTTCAGGTACCCCGATCGCGGAGGGGCCAGGTAGGCCCCTTGATGAAGCACCTGGGGAGGAGCAGTAGTAGTTAGACGTTTTATGTTCTTGCTTATGCTCTAGATTTGAGATACTCATAGATTGTATGACTCATTATCACATATTTGTTTGGATGACTATATAACTATATTTGATCAGTCTATGGTTGTTTGTTATGTTTCTTAGCATATTGGACTTGTGGTTTGTTGAGCGGGAGGTAATTACCCCGTTTCAAAAAAATAGTAATAATAAAAATACTCGATATTCGTCCTTTTGTGATGTTCTAGGATATTTCGGAGATAACGTGCCTGTAGCAGGATGGGGCATTACAGTTAAGACATCCTATGTTTGGACCCCCAAGGTATGTCCAAAGGATTGTGTATGAGAGACCTAATTCAACCATTTGGATACCTAGGAGATAGACCACCATCTAATCATGTTTTATTTTCGTTTATGATTCACTTTCATATCTTAAACCAATTCAAATTGAACTCTAGTGGCAAGTGAGTTAAAATAGCCCTACTGCTATGACATGTAATAGGAATTGGTGACTACAAGCTTAGACTATGCTTTTCCTGGCTATAACACTAATCTTTCTTGGAAAACCATACATTCCTTGAAAATTATATTTTCAAGTGGTATAATTCTGTTCAATATGTTAAACATGGGTGTTTGTTTGCATAATTGAATGTGTTTGGTTTGATTGCTTGGTTCTGGCATAGATTTGATCAAATATGCTTAGGTTTGGTATATGATTTTCAATTTGATCAATTGTAAGATGATTGTATGGTATATGTGATGTGCATCATGTGATTTATGATTTGAGTATACCACGTTTTGTGTTGAAAAATTGATTGGGTGTTTTAAAAAACAAAATCGATTTTTTTAGCGAAAATCAATTTCTGGTATGGCGACACATCTCCAGTGTGCGATGTTTCGGCAAAACGATTAATCGTCAAGTGACGATGCATCGGTCGTAAGAATAAATGGACTTAGATAGAAGATCCATTTCTTAGCCATGGCGACAGATCACCAGGGAACTTTGCATCTGCTCTGTGACCGATCGTCCATGTTGAGCAGGTGTTTTTAAGTTAAAACTCTTGCTACATTTGAAACCCATTCTCTTTCCCTCTTCTTCGATCGTTCTTCTCAAAACCCTTCTTCAACCTACGACAGGTCGTGCCTTAGCTCTTAAAACCAATCGTGCCACCAATGTTTCGCTGGAATAGACCAAAAAAACTTTCCTTTACCTTCAGAGACACTTCAACTCATGAATTTCAGTGCTTTTTCAGTTCGGGATAAGGCTCTATTCTTCTCATTTCGATTTGAGCTTAGAGGAGTCAAGGGAAAGCATATGAAAATGGCTAGGACTAAGAACCGTTCAGAGTTTGAGACTCCTGAAATATAGGAAGATCCCATTGCTACCTCTCCACCTCCCAAGAGAGCTAAACCTCGTGGAGGAAAGAAAACCTATAGAGATACTCGACCCTCTCTCATTGTGTTTGAGGAAACTCCTGCCTCCAAAAGCCATAAGACTTCAAAGAAATCAGTTGCTTACATGGGCACTGCAATTAGTCTTCCTTTCAAGATGACGACTCATAAAACATCAAAGTTTAGTACCCCTAAGCTCACTCCTAGAAGACCTGGAGCAGTTGTGATTAGGGAGCCTACCTCACCTATCCGACCTCAAGTCAAGGAGGTAATTGTAAAAGGAAAAAGTCCTAGGGAGCCTAGTCCTAAAGAAGATTTGAGTAGTGATGAGGAAGGTGAAGAAAATGACGAAGAAGAAAAAGATGATGAAGAGGACTATGATGCACCTATTCTCATGCCCCTCAAACCATACCCTTCTTTTGAAGAACTCAACATAGAAAGGACAACTGATCCGTTAACCTTTGAAAAAGTTGAAGTTCTAAAGCATATTAGGAAGGCTGGTTTGTTGAATCTCCTCAAGTGGGGTGGGAAAATTTATCCCCGGATGGCCAGAAGAATGTCTTGCTCAATTGAAGCTCCTAAAGATAAGAATAACTCGTTTTGGATCTACTTTCAACCCATTGAGCCTATAGAGGTTGTCCCCCCCGCACTGGTTTGCTGAGTTGCTAGGGATACCCATTGTCAAGGATGACTACTTGCCAACCATCCATGAGAACTTTGAAACGAGGGAGAAAGAAAAGAGGAAATATGTGAACAAATTTTGTGGAAGTTGGAAGAGAGTGGAGTGGAGAAAGAAGATTTGGCTCATGAAGGCTGATATGCTCCCGGAGTATAGATTGTTGCATCTGTTCTTTTGATCGAGTGTCTACCGCATACATGGAAATCAAGGAGATTTGAACCAATTCATGTTAGTTTGCATGAGTTCGGCCCTCTGAGGGAGATGTGCCCAAGAGTGTGAGGCCAATCAATGAAACAACTGTACGGAAGTCCCTGGGAAAAGTCTTATATCTCAAGATCATTGGTGAGGGACCCTCTCAGTCAGCCACTCAAGCCTCTTCTTTCACTTCAGTCCAAGACATATAAGCAGAAGAAGAACCAGAGTTGACCCTGCCTGTCTAAGGTTCTTTGAAGATCATCTTCGAGCTCATGAAGACAAACAGCTTGCCAGATAGGCATGTAGTTGAATGGTGGAAAGTTTGATGTTATGGCCAACTCTGTGAAAGAGACACTTCAGAGCTTCGTCTCCTCTATCTCCTACAGAAGAGACGACATGGCTCCTCGTTGTAGATCTTCCACACCACCTCCTCCTCCTCCTCCACATGGCACAACTTGGGATAGTTTTTCTTATCTTTCTGAAATACTATGTATTATTGGGCATGTAATTTCTCAAACCTTGAATGGAATGCTATATTATTAATGAAATAGTTTGATGCTTCTGTGTGTTGTGCCTTGTTTCTCTCCATGTATGTTTTATGTGTTGTTCATGCTTATTGAATGGTATGTTTCAATATGGATGCATGAATGGTTGAATGATATGTATGGTTTGGCTATGAAGTTTAGGAAAGCACAAAATATGTGCTTGATTAGCCTTTGTCAATTGTTAACAAAATGGGGGAGAAATTAGGAGAAGCTAAAGGCTTATAGGGGAGTAAAGAAGCTTGAAATAAAGCTTGGAGTACAATGGTGGAGAAATTGCAAGTTTGGTGTAGCTTGATAAAATGGAGAAATTGCAAGCTTGGATTAACTTGATAAAATGGAGTAATTGCAAGCTTGGATTAGCTTGATAAATGGAGAAATTGCAAGCTTGGATTAACTTGATGTATGGGGGAAGAATACATTATGAGGGAGATGTATTGTGAGATATTTGGAGTTTGGGATTTCAAACTCAAGAAGATTGGGGGAGAATCTCTTGAAAATATTCATTGAAGTATGGGGGAGGATATGAGTATGAATGTGGTTGTTTGTCCATGGATACATGCTTTATGTTTGGACTAACATTACTGATATTTTCTCTAGACTCTGTATTGCTTGCTTATGTGTATTTACAGGTGATCTTGAAAATAGAGCAAGCTGAGCAAGAATATGAAGCTAGGCCAAGTTCATGTGTCATTTGAATGTATTTGTAAAATTTGTATATTTTATGTTCAAATGATGTATAATTGGGTTGGGGTTGTCCATTGAGTCTGTATTTGTTTTAGCTTCTAGGTTTTGTCACGAATTAACAAAGTGGGAGATTGTTAGTGCCTTGACTTGCCAAGTCACTTGTTTGTCAAGTTCGTGACTTAGGTGAAGGCTTGTCTTGAAGAGAGAAGCTCAAGACTCAAGATCTCATGCGTTGGTTGAAGTGTGAAGACTCAACGGATCAACGTGTATGGCAATCACAAATGTGAATTCATTGTCAGGACAACACATCATGTCAGGCTGACCATTTGCCAGGGACAACACACGACCAATCGTAGTCTAGCTATATGTCGTGTGGAAAGTTTGTCTAGACTATCAAACTCATGTATTCTCAGGATGATACTATCGGCAATCGTTTGGACCTTTGACGAGTCAATCATGTGGGTGATGTATCGCTGAGACAGGGCATATGCTGAACTTAAACAAAACTGGAAAACTTGATATCATACGATCAATTGGGCATGCGATCGATCTTGAGTATAGGGCAGGAACAGATTGGCATCACGATCAATCGTCCTGGGCTGGATGAGACTTGGCAATGGAAATTACAGTTAGTCTCATGCTGATTTATTTGCCAACTCGCGATCAGTCGCCAGGATACATGGACGAGAAGTTGTGTATGTATCTTGTGGTTACCGTTTTAGAGCCGATACTGTGCATTAAATGCTCAACGGTCGTGTTGGTGAAAAGGAATTTAAACATGGACTATCGATCTCCTGTACACGATCAATTGTGTGTTTCAGTGTTACGAATTTTTTTGTGTTTTCCTATAAATAGATCAATGTTTGGTGAGTTTTGGTTAGACATCTTGAGAATTAAAGAGCCTCATCTACAAGTTCAAAACTCTTAAGGCTAAAGGCAAAAATCATTGGCTTAATCTCTCTCTGAAATTCATTTGCAAACCATTCAATTATCCAATCGGTATAGGTTGAGATTAAGAGAGGATGATTAAGCCAAATCTCTAGGATAGAATTGGACCTCCAATTTTCTAGATACCCAAGGATTGTGGTTGCTCTATACGACGGGTCTTCATCGAATCAGGATTGTACGAGCTCACATTGGGTTGATCGTTTCGGAAGCACATCTACACGTTTGCAAGGCTTCAAGGCAAGTGCTTCCTAGTTTGATTTTTACTTTAAAAATCAATTGTTAATTGTGGAGTGGATTAAAGAGATAGTTATTCTCTTGAACCACTATAAAACAATAGTGGAATAGGATTGTGTTGGTGTAATTCCAACACTTAATAAATTGGAGATAGCCCAAGGTTGGGTAAGTCTCAATAGTGGATGTAGGTTGTTTAACCAAACCACTATAAAGTATGTGCCTTGTCTCTTTGTGTGATCGATTGATTATCTTGTACACATTGCATATCACACCCACTTAACTAATTGTTTTTAATGCCGCACTCTATTAATCAAGAAAATTTAAAAAGGGCCCCATAATTTGTGATTACTCTATTCATCCCCCTCTAAGGGTTAATCTAGTTCTAAGCACTCAGGAAACTTTCAAAATGATAAATTTCTCATCATAACTTATCATGTTTTAAACAGCATAGCCCCAAAATATACATGATTTTGTCAAGGCATCAACAATTTTAAATCAGTCTACTACACATGCAATTCAACACAATAGACATGCTCATGCAATACACCACAATTCCATAAATTCATAAATTCCAAAGAATGAATATTAAGCCACAAATATCACAACTACAATCCATAAAATTTTAATACCTAGGTTGGGTTTTTCAATGAGTTAAATGGGTAAATGACCATTTTTCTGAGCGGACTGAGATGCTCACTAGCTTATGGACGTTTAGCCAAAACCTCCCCTTACACTACGTGAACTTGGATTGGAAATTTAACACGTTGAATTAACAAGTTCTCGGTCTTTAAATTTAAACCCAAACCAAGCATTCGTAACATCCAACATCATTCACAAAATTGAATAAAATAAATAAACATGTAGTGAAATTGTTCTAGCTCACAACTGCACACCCATCTAATATAAATAAAATTACAACACCTTAAATATCAAAATAAATCAAACCCATAAACTTAATTCTCAAAGGCTCTAGAAATAGCATAACCAAGTATAGAATTAAATCCTCAATCATAACCAATAAAATTAACTCAAAGGACACACCTTGGTGCCTCAAATAAAACATACCATGAATCAAATCAAACTTGTTAAGTCTAATTGAGTATAACTAAGTTGTCTCTATGAAATCGAATTAATGAATTAATATTCTTATTCCAACGACTGCTGGACACCTAAGCTTGCTCCTGGGTCTCACCGAGTCCTAACTCCACATGATTCTGTAATATAAGGGTGAGCTCAACTATACTTAGTGAGAAGTACAATTATCACATAACATGTATACACACATTCACCACACATTCACGGGCCTAACTCAGGCATGTGCTACTTTACATTACATGTGTAGAAAAATTGGGATGCATCTAAAGATTCTAACGTTCCTATCTTCTTGATACAGGTTCAGTTCACAATATAAACAGCAACGGTCTGCCCATTGGTAAACTAAAGTTGGGTAAGGTTAAAATGATGAAGCATAAGAGAAGTTGTTAAACATGCATTAAAGAGACCCTCTTTCAAAAGATTCTGATTCTTTTACTTTTTCAAAAGATTGACCGGATTATTTCTAATTACAATCCTCTAAGTTGTATGGAATCCTAAAGTTTTATATTTTCAATATTCAAGCAACCCAAGTGTAATATCAGTTTGCCAACCAAATCAAATCATCGCCACTCGTTGTTGAAGGAATTAGGATCTCTTACTGATTCGTAGCAGCTGTTTGATAATAGGTATCAAGTTGCTCATTTTAATTTTTTGCTTTATTAGAAATATAATTTATTGAAAGAAAATGTTTCTCCTATCTGTAACACCTCGAATTTTCATTTCATAAATATATATTAGAATTGTCCATTTAATTTGTGAATTAATGGAATGGGAGTTATAATGGAAATGGGCCATAAATGGGTAAGGTAATTGGGTCAATTACCCAATTAAGACCAAACGGGTCATAGTTAAGGTTGAATTGAAAATAAATGGGTAAGCCTTAAATAAATGGGTCAATTGTTCAATGGGGACCCAATGGGTCATGATGAGCTGATTTGTAAGTAATTGGGTAAGGCCAATGTAATTGGGTCAAATACCCAACTAAGACCAAGGCATTTAAATGAAATGTCCAAGGTGGGACCCAAGTGCTAAATGGTGCATGGTGCATAGTCGGCCATGCCATGGTTGACATTGTCAACCATGGGTGAGCTCAAAAGTGAAGTTGAATTGGCTTGAGTTGGAAAGTGAATTCACATGAGTTGAGTTAAGGATTAATTAATAGTGAGTTCATGTGAGTTAAGAAATTATTTACTTGAGTTGAGTTGGGAAATTAATTCAAATGAGTCAAGGTGAGTTGAGTGGGTAGATGGAGGGTTTCCATCTCATGGAGGAAACCTAACGGGCACATGTTGGAAGCCAAGGGGTGCCTTAGTTAAACCAAGGGACACCTTAGCATGGGGGGAAACATAAATGGGGAGGTGGAGAGTTTCCATCTCAAAGGATGGAACTCGATGGGAGCAAGGTGTCTCCTTGGTTAAGCCAAGGGACACCTTGATTAGAGGAATCATTAAGAGAGGGAGAGAAAGGGTTTGGTCTTTCACATAAAAGACATCAAGGATATTTTCATCTCCTCTTCTTCTCTCTCTCAACTACACCTTTGGCCGATCCTCTCTCCATTGAGAGCAAAGAGATTCCATCTTCTCTTCTCTCTCCCTCTCCCATTTTCATTGTTAAACTTGGAGAAGGTTGCTGGAAGAATCAGTGAAGAACAAAGAAAGGAAAGAAGGGCTGAGGAATAAAGAAAGAATGAAAGAAACGAAGGAGACGGGTAAATGTATGTTTCATATTTGTTTAGATAGGAATGAGATTAAGGAAACCATAGGTTGGCCATAATGTGACTGAACCTGTGGGTTCCATGACTGGTTGAAATAGATGGCTAGATGGTTATAAGACCATGGAATTAGGAATCCATCCAGAGGATGGTGATGGACTTAAACAAAGATGGAATGATATTTGAATCCATGTTATAAACCAAAGGTGGGAAGAATAATGGACAAGACCCTAGCTTGGACTAGTGGGTAGAGTATTCCCACTTATTTTGATGTATGGATGATGATATATATGTTTTAAAATAATAAGGAATGAATTCCATGAGGAAGGGTCAAGCCAAATGTGCAAACCAAAGATATTGACAAACAGTCAGTCGATTGAATCTATGATTCAGTCGACTAAACTGAAGTTTGCCGAAACAGAAAAGAGTTCTGGGAGTTTCAGCCGACTGAACATGAACTGGATTTAAATATAACAGATATATTGGGTTTCAGCAGACTGAATCTATGATTCAGTCGACTGAATGTAGACTTGTTGAGCACGTGAAAAAGTCAGTTGGAGATTCAGTCGACTGAATGTAGAATGGTTGATAAAACAGTATATCTGGTCCTAAAGTCAGCCAACTGAATATATGATCCAGTCGACTGAATGTACGTTGACTGAGAAGACAGAAGGTTTGACTCAAGGTCAGCTGACTGAATCTATGATTCAGTCAACTGAAAGGTTACGAGTCAGGGTAAGAGCAGTTCTGAGTTGGAGTTCAGCCGACTGAAAGTATATTTTAGTCGACTGATAGTCTGCGGGTAATGCAGTGAATAGTAATCGGGTAGGATTCAGTAGACTGAATTTAAAAGTGAAAATTTTAAATAACTTTTCCAGAGGTTCAATTTATCTGGAATGATGTAAGAGATGATGGAAAGAAAATAGATTATCAAATTGATTTGTATATGTGATAAATGTAATAAGGAAAAGGAGATTCGCAAAGGATTTGCGATTCGGTTTTAATGTGATAGGTGAAGGTATTTTCACGGAACAACAAAGATAGTATACTGAAATTGGAAGGATTCCTATCTTATTGAAATGCATCGGGATCTATATATGTATGTGTTCTTGGTTTGATTTACAAACATGATGAATCATTTTGGTTAAAATGAATGGAATATGTTTTGGTAAACTGTTTTTCAATTAAATATGTATTTTGATACAAAATGACAATTGTGCATTCATGATCTCATGCATGGCATGGGAGGGAACATGAGGGAGGAGTCCACGCTCCATCGATAATTCCGATTAGCATACGTGGGAGGAGTCCATACTGGTTCCTAGTGACATATGTGGGAGGAGTCCATGCTCCATTCGGTGATTCCGATTAACATACATGGGGAGGAGTCCACGCTCCATCGGTGATTCCGATTAGCATACGTGGGAGGAGTCCATACTGATTCCTAGTGACATATATGGGAGGAATCCATGCTCCATTCGGTGATTCCGATTAACATACATGGGGAGGAGTCCACTCTCCATTCGGAGTTTCTGATCAACATATGTGGGGAGGTATTCAGTGACCTGGTGGTACATCACAAAACACTGTGGAAATAATTGGCCAAGGAACACTTGATATGACTTGTATGGTGATGATATGGAGATTGGGTGGGGGATCATTGGCATATGACACCCATGGCATTGACATATACATGAGCATGATTTGGATATGATTATCATGCACTGATTTTAATACTATGATATGTTTATAGTTCTCTAATGTGATACTCTTATTCTGATTTTTACATTGATCCTTTATGTGTATGACCCTACTTGGAATTCCTACTGGGTTGTTGACTAACGCCCTACTTCTACCCTTTAGATGTTGAAACAAGAAATGGAAAGAACGTGAGACGTGAAAGAAGCCAAGCTTAGGAGCTTGGGCAATTCTATTTATTTTGCTTAATTTATTTGGAAACCATGTATTTGAGATAATTAGCATTTTGGATTGTAATAACTAGATTTATTTTGCTATGGTTGAATGATGATTATTTGAGATTAAGTTATTTTATATTGATTGGCTTCATTGCATATAATATGATGTTTATGGATGGTTTCCATTCATATAATATTTCCACAGTTAATCGGTGACGTGTGAATTGTTTTAGTGGACTCGGTCCATGCACACGTATCTCTAGCCAGTTAAGGGTCGGGTTTAGAAACCTGGACTTAGCTCGCGTCGTAACGCTCCCGCTCTCTCTCACTCTTTATTTAAAAAAAACAAATATACTCTGATTTTCGGCGAATGAAAAAAAGGCGGGGCATTACACTATCTCACATAAAAGCAATGTCGAACAAAGAAGAATAGAAAGAAGAAAACCAACACCATAATACAGAGATTTAGGTGGTTCTCTTTTGGTACATCCACAGATTCAACACCGTTTCTCTATGTTCAAAGGTAAGAAATCGAAAAAGAATCGACTCTGACTCTTGGTGACAATTTTCGTTCACACATTTCACTCTTACAAAAGTACATTATATACTGTCCTAATTAAGTTTTACATAGATGTAATGTAAAACTATATACATATCCACATAGAATAAGATGAAAAATATAAGATAAAACTTTAAAAAAAAAATTCAATAAACAAGTGTACATACATACCACACCGATTGCTTTGGTTCACGTCCCACCTAGATGTAAAGAAAATAGGAACATTAGATTTAAAATAAAAAATTTATTTTTAAAAGATAAAAAATCATGAATCAAAATAAGAAAGATTTAAATAAACTTTTAATCCAAATATCAAATTAACAAATTAGATTAAAAACAAATGATAAAAAGGGAAGGTAAGAGAAAGAGCAGCAGAACCCTAATATGAAACTCCATATAGAGGCATTATCTTGGTAAAATTGATTTATAGGAAGACAAGATACTTGAATAAATACATAAAAAGGTCACTTTCTATTTTTTTTTACTTGGCGTGTGTGGAGTGAGAGATTTACACATATCCTATCAATTAGTTAGGTGAGATGCCTAGATACTTTCCTTTTAAAAAATGTGATATATGTCGAACGACATGGGTATGGCCTTCATCAATATCGGTTGTGAAATATGTTATATGATATTTTGTATGCCCTGAAGAACTTGGCCAGCTCTTCCATTTGACAGAGTACCCTTCACATGAAATATGTTATGGTATTGTTTGATTTGATTATTCATGGATTAAGTATACATGAATTTGAATGTGATTATGAATGATTGAATGTTGTTTTGTACAGAGCTTGAATTATTTGCCTTTTCGGGCTGTGTTTGGCAGGATTTCCATATGTAGGGTTACGTTTAGGTCTTTGTATGAGATCTGCATATTGGATGATTGTTTAGGCCGAGGAAGAATTTTAGGAATACTCCTCGTGCGCAGATAATAGTTAATCGTTAAGCCGAGGATGGACGGGGAACTCCTCCTGTGCATGATTGAGATCGGTAAGACCTCCTATATTTATGGAGGTATGAGTTGATCAGTATTTATGGATGACTGATTGTGTGCCGCCGAGAAAGGGATATTTCTCTCATGCGTATACATGTATGCTTGTTTGCCGGATGTCGAGGGCGGGTGGTGCAATACAAGGTAAATCATCGTTCCTTACGTATGTTGAGAAAGTGAGGGTTTCGAATTTATGGTCAGCCCCAAGGTTACAACCCATGGTTTTTGGTGGTTTTTTATGATAATAAAGCCACTGATGAACTGTGCTAACATTCTTTGTTAAAGCATGCTGTGTACAAGTCTAAGCTCGAAAGTAGAAATCTTTTTTACTGTGAAGAAGATATACATTGAATATCAAACAAATACTACACCAGCTATTTATGAAGAAAGATGAAAAGCTCGCCAATAATTATTGAAGGTCACATAGCTCAAGACAAGAAGAATGAAGCATTCAAGACCTATGTCAGTGTTTATAGTCATAGGGTGTGAGTGTTCTAGAATGTTACGTAAAGTTATTCAATGACTGAACACCTGTGGCTTAAGTGGTACCTCTATGACCTTAAAAGACTAATAAATTACACTTTGATAGATTCCTGGACATTACCCAAAGTCCCATGACTCGTTACAATATTTATGGACTTGATGAGAATGATGAATCTGAGATACAAGTTTTATTGAAATTCAGACGGACCTGAATATAAACCGCTCAACCGATTATGAACTAGAGCTATACTTTTATCTTAGATCAATCTGGATGACCACAAATAGTTCGGTCGAGCCAAATGGAACATCAAGTAAGGCCAAGTGCTCTCTGATAAATTTAGGCGATTGCAGAAATGTTCGGTCGACCTATGTGGATAACTAAAAAATAGCAGTGGTCTCTGATAAATTTGGACGATTGTAAAATCTTGTTGGGATGACTGAATTCAATGTGTCGAATTTGAATACTTATCTGGGAACTTTCGGATGATAAAAAACATGACAGTCGACCGAATGTGCGATAACGGCTCTATGTTAAGAGCATTAACTGCGGTTCCCAACAGTCATATGATGGCTCCAACGGTCTTGAATTCAATTTTCCTTACATCTAAGACCATTTATGATAAAAATCTCTCCAACTAGTTCCAATCATGAGATTTAATTGTTCCGTTGTCACCATTGCTCAAAAGCCCCAAATCACTTTCATACTACTACTTGAGCTATTATGATTCTTTGATTGTTTAACTTTTAGGGCAAATCACTTTCATATCCTTGAGAGTTATTCTAAGAATTATCATTGTATTATCCTTGAGAAATCATTATTTGTAAAGGCTTAGTTCAACCCTACTGAAGAAGAAGAGTACTTCTACTTTAGATTTATTCGTGGGTCTCTCCACCCGTAAACAAGCTTTTGTATTGGTTTATTGTACACTGTTATGGAGAAAAGCTAGTGTGTTGAAAAACTCGAAGGGCTTTCTTAAGTTGAGGACGTAGGTGGGTATTGCCAAACCTCGCTAAATCGACGAGCTCAATTCTCCATATCTTTTCATGTATTTCACTTACTTATTTGTATTGTTTGTTCATTTATTTCCTTCTTGCTTTCAAATTTGTGTAATCAAATGGAGGTAGAAAAGTTTGTTAAAATACCCAATTCACTCCCCTCTTGACTAATTCTCTGTGTAAAATTGGTATTAGAAGTAGAGAGGGAATTCTCTATAAACTTAACCGTTGAGAATATCTATTACTATGTCGAACTTTATTTAACTTCTTGTGGAGAAGGATAACCTACCAATAAACCACCACTATTTATTGGAAATGATTACACATATTGGAAAATAAGAATGAAAATTGATTTGAAATCATTGGATCTTCTTTTCTGGGAAGTCCTAGATAATTAACCTTATTGTTAGTGCCTCGGCTTGGCCAAGTCCCTAAGTTTGTCAATTGCCTAACTCGGAAAGAAGCACTTGCTAGAATCTTAAAGACCCAAGGTGATCAAGAGTAAGATCATGCTCCACCGGATTGAAGCTCATCATTATGTCAATCACAAAACAGGTATTATGGCCATAGATGACTTTAGGTGGTACCCACACCTTAGAGAGGAATATCCCTAGGCTTAGTGGAACAAATGGTTAAATCATAAAAAGCCTAGAGAGGAAAGCTTGACAGTGAATTGGAACTGAACTTGGAAATATGTATTTGGTTTCACTGTTAGCTCGACCAGTCATTCTCATCGACTCCTCAGTCGAGACAGAATCGACCCATCATGGTCAAAGACAGGTTGATTAGATTGACATAGGTTATGGACATAAAAACTATCATTCTGGGTAAGCCTCTGATCGAAAGTCTCGTATGCACCGACTCCTCAGTGATGAACTGAACGACCCCTGTTGGTCAAATGACTCATCGATAAATATGTTTGACTTCTGGACTTAGAACTTAGGTGGGCTCTCGAGAAAACAGACATATCGGTAAGTTCAAGACCGATCAAGAGTAGCCAGGACCGACCCCTCGGTAAAAGACGACATGTTGTTCTGGGTATGACAAGTTTCAGGACATGAAACTCTGTCAGCATGGTGTTGCCCCAGGTCGAGCTCCTCGTATGGACCGAACCTATCGGTACCATTACTGTCAACCAACGGCGACAATGATATGTCGACCTGAGAAAGAATATTACCTTTGAAGTGCATTATTGCGCAATTGTCGGGTTGTGGAACTGTAACATTTCTAGTCACCGACCCCTTGAAATCAGCACTTATTGGCTACACAGTCGGCAGAAGAGCTATGCTGACAAGAGGAGGAGGTTCCTTGAATTTGAAGTAGGGGACATGGTATTTTTTGAAAGTTTCACCACAAAAGGGACACATGAGATTTGGAAAGATGGGGAAATTGTCACCAAGATTCGTAGGACCGTTTTCCATCATAAGAAGGATCGGAGATGTAGCTTATCAATTGGCACTTCCTTAACAATTGGCATCTTTACACGATGTATTTCATATATCGATGTTGAGGAAGTACAATCCCGATCCGTCTCATGTATTGAATGTACAAGATATAGAGGTACAAAGTGATGTGACTTAAGTCGAGAAGCCTGTCAGAATAGTTGAGATTGAACAAAGGGTGTTACGAAACAGAGCGATTCAGTTCGTCAAGGTGGTATAGGATCGACATGGTATCGAGGAAGACATTTGGGAACTCGAATCGGAGATGAGAACAGCTCACCCTGAATTATTTATGTAATTTATTTTGGAACCCTACTTCGTTCGATTTTCGGGACGAAAATTTTAAAAAGAAGATTGTATTGTAATACCCCAGATTTTCAGTTTATCAATATTTACGGAAATTGCCATTGAAAATGTGAATTAATGGTTATGAACCTTAGATGGGTAAGGTGTTGGGCAATGGCTCAATTAAGACCCAACGGTCATGGGTTATGTGTTGGAAATAAAATAAATGGGTAAGGTATGTTCAATTGGGTCAAGAGTACTAATTGGGTCAAAGTTTGTTAATTGGGTCAAAATGGCCAATTTGGACCCAATGGGTCATGGTTGACTTGGTTGACCACCAAGTGAATTCAAACTTAATTAGCTTAGGACTGATGTGAGGTGGAAATGGAATCAAATATTTGAGTTGATTCAAATGAATTAAAGGAATTAAATTAAAAAGGTGAGTTGAGTTAAATATACGAGTTGAGTTGAATATATGAGTTGAGTTAAATATGTGAGGTAAATTAAATGAGTTGATGGAAAGTTGGAGAGGTGCACTTCACCAAGATCAGCTTAAGGTGGTCCACACGTTGGATGCATGGGAGGTCATCTCATGCATGAAACTCTAAGATAAGTAATGAATGGGAGGTGGTGTTTTGTGGAGTTACAAAATGGGTTCACACATGGAGAAGTAATGGAAAGGTGTGGTTCATTTCAAATTCAAATTATAGAACACGTTGGATGCAGGGGGGGGGGGGGTTCTATCCTATGCATGAAACTCCAAAGTTGGAGAATGAATGGGAATTGGCTTTTTTATGGAGTTACACAAGGTAAGGAGTTTTCATTTCAAATTTAAAATATGTACATGTTGGAAGGGGGGGGGGGGGGGGGGGGGGCGGCAAGGCAGCCCAAGAGCCAAAACCGTTGGGAGGGTTTCATCTCAAGGATGAAACCCCCAAATGAAATAAGTGAAGGAGATGAATGGGGAGGGGAGTTACAAAGGGGTGCCATCAAGGGAAACCACCTTTGGTCAACCGTCATACTTGTTTTCCATTCATTCTCTCTCTCACTCTCTCTCCCTTGGCCGTCCCACCTCTCTAGACAAGAACCTTGGTTGGTTGCTTCTCCTCAAACCACTTCTTGGCCGATCACTTCTCAAGGTATAGGCTTAGAAAAGATTTGTGATCTCAAACCATCACACAAAGCCAACCACTCTCAAGACAAGGATTTGGAACATTGTTCTAAGTTTCTCCCTCAATCCATATCACTTGGCCGAATTATTCCAAGGGGTTTGCAGCAAGGTTAGTCTCGGCCAAGGGAGCAAGAAAGAGGAAGGAGAGGCTAAGGAAGGAAAGGAACAAGCCGGAGCAAAGGACAAATTGGAGGAGTCGTGGAAACGGTAAGTGCTCGACAAATTTTATAATTAGAAAAGAGGATCAAAGATTAAGAGTATGGTTTGGCCATTGTATGGCCGAACCCTAAAAGGTTATTATGGAAAAATAGGAACATAATCTTAGAAGGAACCATAGGGTCCGGCCATAGTACATGGCCGAACCCCATGAAGAAACATTAGTGATTAATAAGTTGTGAAAGATGGTAACCATGGAAGGACATGGGGTAAATATCCTAATGGATTTTAAAGATGGTCAAGGAAACATGATCCGGCCATCATATGGCCAAACCCAAAAAGGGATATACAAGAACCATTGAATATGAAAAAGAGATTGATTAGATTCGGCCATGATGTATGGCCGAACCCATCAAAGGTTAAGATCATAGCTATGGGATTTCAAGGAAAAATAAGGAACCATAGGGTCAGCCATATTGTATGGCCGAACCCCATGGAAGGTGGTGGATGTTTTTAAGGTTTAAAATGAATGAAAATTGATGGACTTGTATGCATTTGGATTATCAAAAAGAATGAAAAGAGGAGCACCAAAACCAAAGGGTGAGGCTCGGCCATGTTGTATGGCAAAACCCCACCAAGTGCTATGTATGGTATTTTATTTTAAAAGGGTCTAAAAGGATTTAAATGGAGTGACAATGGTGGATGATTAATATGTGAATGTTTAGATGAATGGATGGGCATTTGGACTTAATTAAAAAGGACCAAAATTATGATGGTGAGGTTCGGCCATGTTGTATGGCCGAACCCCACTAATGGTTATTTGGTGGACTTAGTTTCTTTTGAAGTGGTCAACTTGTAATATAATTGGTCAAATCAAAATGGAGATTTATGTATGAAGGATTAAAGTAAATAAAAGGTTAAACAAGGGTTAGGCTAATGGCAATATTGTAAATATGGAATGAAAAGATCAAAGGATTTGAAAAAGGGGCCAAAACCAAAATGGTGAGGTTCCGCCATGTTGTATGGCCGAACCCCACCAAGGTGTATTTGGTGGATGGAGGTTTTTAATTGGGTCATTTGGATGAGATCGGTTCAATAAAAGGGACCAAATTAAAAAGGGTGAGGTTCGGCCATGGTGTATGGCCGAACCCCACAAAGATGGTTTTTGGACTTAGACTTAATTGAAAATCAAATGGATATTGTCTTGACTTGTTGATATATATAAAAAAGGTGACGGGACCTCACAAACGGTGCAAGATCGTGAGCGGTTGCCGAGTTAAGAAGCAAAGGACACTAGAGTGGTCTTTTGGTAGGATTCTACCTTATTGAAACATGGATATGTATATGGGTTTTATCTTTATTTGATGGTTTATGTTGCAATTTATATTATGTTTCAAAAGTGAAGTTTTTAATGCTATGGTATTTACATTACATAGCATATGGACATGTACATCTCATGCATGGCATGGGAGGGGAATTTGTAACCGGTAGCCACGCTCCGTCACGGCGTCCGTAAGGCAATCGTGGGAAGACCTTGATGTGTATAATGCCATCAAGTAGAATCCGGAGGCCACACTCCGTCAGGGCGTCCGAAAGACCACTGTGGGATACCTTGATGAGGAGAATACCATCAAGAGGTTATATGTATGTGATGGGTGGGACTCATTGCATAAGTCATATGGCATGGCATGATTTTACATGATTTTGATGATATGATATTTTATATGATATTTGATACTAAACCATGTGATAACCCTATCTAGAATTCCTACTGGGCGCGTTGTTCTAACGCCCTACTTCTACCCTAGTGAATGACACAGGAAAGGGAGTGGTCGAGGATCATGAAAGAAGCCAAGCATAGGAGCTTGGATATTTGAATGGATTTTATTATTGATATTTTGATAAGTTTATATGGACATGTAATTTAAGTAGTTAGATGTTGGCATGTAATAACTTAGTTAATATTTGCTATGGTTTGGAATGGTTTGATTGAATGATTAAGTTAAGGTAATTTTAGATAAATGACTATGTACTTTGCTATCTAAAATGGAGTACACTTAGGTTTTATTATAATCCATAGTTAGATTAAGTAATATTCCGCAAGATTATAAAGTACTATGTGTGAATCGTTTTTCATGGACTTAGTCCATGCACACATAGGTTTGGCCAGTTAAGGGTCGGACATTAGAGGTCCGGACTTAACTCGTGTCGTGACACTCCGCTCTTATCACTTGTTTATTTATTTAAAAAGAAAATAGACTTTGATTTCGAGTGAAAAGGACGGGGTGTTACAGTCAGTACATTACCGTTATAACAACTTGTTGCCTTCTCTATAAAAATCGATCTCTATGCAACCAGTTGTTATCCTTCAGCATGATCAGTTGGACCCTCATCATTATCAGTGAGATTAAACAATGGCCAACAAGAGGATCACTCTCTCTCTCTCGTGCTTACACTTGGGGAATCATGTACAACCAATCTTAGGGATTGAGTTTGTGAGAGAGAGAGGAGGAAAGTAAAATCATAATCAACCAATCTATTGAGTTTGTAAGCGAGAAAGAGAGTGAAGGAAAGAAAAACCCTAGACAACCAATCTATTGATTTAGTTTGCAAGGGAGGAAAAGAGAAAGAGAAGAACCTTTGGTACAACCAGTTTCTTTGTCACCCTGGATTATGCTTGCTATACGACGGCTACGAGGCGGAGCGTCGGAACACATTGGGTGGGATCTTCATGAAGCACACATCAAGAGAAAGAACTAGAAAGGCAAGTGCTTTTTTGTTTTACTTTTATTTTAAAACCTTTGTTCTGAAAGTGGATTAAGGAAGTTCGGTTCCGGAGCCACTATAAAAAACCTGGAGCGGCGTCTCCGGCACAGTGGTGGGTGGAATTCCTAGACAAATGGATAGGTGGAATTTCCTATTCTACAGTGGTGGGTGAAATTCCCAGCCAATTGAGTGAGGTGGAATTCCTACTCTAATTGTGAGGTTGTAAGTCCCCACTTACTGGATTTTGGAGATAGCTCAAGGTTGAGCGAGTCCTAACAGTGGATTTAGGTTGGTTAACCAAACCACTTTAAATTGGTCATTATGGTGTTTGATATTTGTCTGTTTGTATTTACCATTTAAGTACTCTTCTCAACACACATCACTTTGCATATTGATTATCTTATTTTAAACATTGTGTACAAGCATTGATAATCATACAATATGTAAGGGGTCATAATCTTAATGTGATCACTTAGAGAATTTATCACACTAAACACATCTCTTGATAAATGTTCCGCTACACTCAAATCAATAAAGAAATTTGTAAACACCATGGACAATGGGACTTTCAATTGGTATCAGATCCTCGTGCTCTTATGAAAGGACTTAACCGTTCGAGATGATTCATGCTAGAACAATGGCTATAAGAAAAAGCCATGATATTTTCAATCCTCTATTTATGATGAAAAATGAATTGAAAAGCTTTAAATATTTACATCATAAATATGATTCAGAAATAGGTGAATAGAAAGTGGTTTGTGCCTATAGAAAACATATTGCATAAAGTCTTTAACTTCCATGACCACTCAGCCCAAAGACCAAAACTACTTGGACTAGTGATGAATTATCTATACACTTTAATCAAACACTTGTAGCATTGATCATTGTTGTTTCATAATATACACTTAAAATATCTAAAAGATATGAAGTAACAAAAGAGGCTAAATGAATCCATAGAAAAATTGTCTTTTCTAGCCCAATGGATGACACCACCTATCTTGACCAATGTGTGTATTAAGAATATAGGTGAATGGTTCATTCATTGAAAAAATCCAAGCTAAATCCTCTAGAGAATAAGAGGATAGAGAAAAGGAACTTGATGAAGGTAGTAACCTCCAAGTATCCTATGAGGCCATGTACCAAAATGTATGCCTTGTGTGTTAAGACAACATCATGGTACAAAATCTACAAATGTTGATTCAAAAGATCAAATAGGAAGACACCCAAGATTAAAAACAGATTTGAGAAAAGGCCATCACTGGATTGTGAACTTAGATTGCAAGTCTCACAATAATTGTGTTCAAATGTGTAAAGGGATTCACATTTGAAATATGTTTTGGAATCACCTTGTATCTTGCCTTAATGCACGAAAAGTGTGCATTGAACCATAGGAGAGAACCATGAGTTAGAGCTTGGTTAAGCACTAAATGCAAGAAGCATGGGGTAGTGCTTGAAAAGCGATGTTTGCCTACTAATCTTTGTCAATTGTATGACAAAATGGGGGAGAAATGAGTAGAAGCTAGATGAAATCAAAACCAATTAAATGGGTGAAATTGGTTAAGCCAATTGACATAGGGAGAATATCTATGCTTGGAGTTTGGGAGATCAAACTCAAAGAAGATTGGGTGAGAAATCTTCTCAACATTGATAGATTGGATAAGCAATGGATAGTGTTGGTCACTAGGAAATCAGGGAATATGGGAGAGCTTAAATATAAATCTTGTTTAGTCCATGAATGCATATTTATGTTTTAGGACTAACCCTTCTAATGATTTTCTAGTGTTGCTTGTTTTTATACTTGAACAGGAAAAATGAGATAAAGCAAGCTAAACAAGAATATGTGAAGATCATAGTCTTGTTTTCCATTTGAATATGTACATGTAATTAATGTAATATTTTGTATGTAAATGAGATGTAATAAGGGTGGGATTGTAAATGGGTTTGCTTCAAGGTTTTGTCATGAAATTGACAAAGGGGGAGATTTTTAGTGCCTTCGCTTGACCAAGTCCCTAAGTTTGTCAATTTTATGACTCGGAAAGAAGCAATTGCCAGAAGCTTGAAGACCCAAGGTGATCAAGAGTAAATACCATGCTCCACCGGATTGAAGCTCATCGTTATGGCAATTACAAAACATGTATTGTGGTCATGTCTATGACTTTACGTGGTACCCACACCTTAGAGAAGACTATCCCAAGGCTTAGTGGAACAAATGGTTAAATCATAAAAAGCATAGAGAGGAAGCTTGACAGTGAATTGGAACCCAACTTGGAAATATGTACTTGGTATCACTGTCAGCTCGACTAGTTGTTCTCACCGACCCCTCGGTGGAGACAGGATCGACCCATCGTGATCAACGACTGTTCGACCAGATTAACATAGGTTCTGGATCAAAGAACTATCATTCTGGGTAAGCCTCAGATCGACAGTCTCGTATGCACCGACCCCTCGGTGATGAGTTGAATAACCCCTCGTGGTCAAACGACTATTCAATAAAGATGTTTGAGTTATGGACTTAAAACTCAAGTGGGCTCTCTAGAAAACAAACATATCGGTAAGTTCAAGACCGATCAAGAGTACCGACTCCTTGGTAAAAGGCGACATTTTGTTCTCGGTATGACAAGTTTCGGGACATGAAACTCTGTTAGCATGGTGTTGCCCCAAATCGAGCCTCTCGTATGGACTGATCTATCGATACCATTACTGTCGACCCATCGGCGACAACGACATGTCGACCGAGAAAGAATATTACCGTTGAAGTGCATTATTGCGCAATTGTCGGGTTGTGGAACGGTAACATTTCTAGTCACCGACCCCTCGGTGCGACCGACTTGTCAGTACATTACCGTTACAACAACTTATTGCCTTCTCTATAAAAACCGATCTCTATTCAACCAGTTGTTATCCTTCAGCAAGATCAGTTGGACCCTCATCATTATCAGTGAAATTAAATAATGGCCAACAGGAGGATCACTCTCTCTCTCTCGTGCTTACACTTGGAGAATCATATACAACCAATCTTAGGGATTGAGTTTGTGAGAGAGAGTGGATGAAAGTAAAATCATAAAAAACCAATCTGTTGATTGAGTTTGTAAGTGAGAAAGAGAGAGAAGTAAAGAAAAACCATAAACAACCAATCTATTTATTGAGTTTGCAAGGGAGGAAAACAGAAAGAGAAGAACATAAAGTAGGAAACCTTTGGTACAACCAGTTTCCTTGTCACCCTGGATTGTGATTTCTATACGGCGGCTATGAGCGGAGCATTGGCACACATTGCGTGGGATCTTCATGAAGCACACATCAAGAGAAAGAGATACAAAGGCAAGTGTTTCTTGGTTTTAATTTTATTTTAAAACCTTTGTTCCGAAAGTGGATAAAGGAAACTTGGTTTCGGAACCACTATAAAAAATCTGGAGCGGCATCTCCGACACATTGGTGGGTGGAATTTCAAGACAAATGGATAGGTGGAATTCCTATTCTACAGTGCCAGATGAAATTCCTAGCCGATTGAGTGAGGTCGAATTCCTATTCTAATTGTGAGGGTGTAAGTCCCCACTTAGTGGATTTTGGGGATAGCTCAAGGTTTAGAGAGTCCTAACAATGGATGTAGGTTGGCTAACCGAACCACTTTAAATTGGTTTTATAGTATTTGATATTTGTGTGTTTGTATTTATTATTTAAGTACTCTTCTCAACACACATTATTTTGCATATTGATTATCTTATTTTAAATATTGTGTACAAGCATTAATAATAAAGACATATGTAAAGGGTCGTAATCTTAGTCTGATCACTTAGAGAATTTATGATACTAAACAAATCTTTTGATAAATGTTCCGCTGTACTCAAATCAATCGAGAAATTTGTAAACACTATGAAAAATGGGATTGACCTATTCAACATCCCCCCATCTCCCCTCCCCCCCCCCCGATCGGGTCAATCATGTTGTTCAAGCACCATGGGCAATGGGACTTCCACTCATATTCTTATAAAAGGGATGCAACAAATGTTGATGTTCTTAAAACCAAGGCTGAATGGGATGACAATGAAAGGAACCTTGTCCAACTAAATTCCAAGGCCATGAACAATTTATTCTGTGCTTTGGATCGCAATGAGTTAAATTGAGTATCCTCTTGCTAATCAGCAAAAGAAATTTGGGACAAATTTCAAGTAACTTATGAATGGACTACTCAAGTGAAAAAGTCCAAAATCGATATGCTTGTTCATTCCTACGAACTTTTCAATTTGAAATGCGATGAATCCATGACTGATATGTTTACACGCTTTACTACTATAGTTAATGGTCTCAAATCATTTGGGAAAGTTTACTATAATGAAAACAACGTGAGTAAGATTCTCAGGACATTAACAAGAAGTTGGAAAGAAATCACGATAATTCTAGAAGCAAAGGATCTATCCATAAGCCTTGACGAACTTTTGGGCTCACTTTTCACTCATGAGATTACAATGGAAGGCCATGGGGAAGAATCTAGACACAAGAAGGGTCTTTCTTTCAAAGCCTCTCAAATGAGTGACTATGACCATGAAGAAGAGTAGTGAAAGAATGAAATTTCAATGCTCTCAAAGTAGATAAGAATCTTAGTGAGAAGAAAGAATGATCTCATAAAACAAGAAAGAAGCTCCAAAGGGTGAATCAAGCAAAAATAACCAAGTGATATGTTATAGATGGCAAAAATCCGGATATATCTGGCCTAAATGCCCACTAAAGAAGAAAGATGGAGGGAAATCGAAAAAGATGGCACTGAAAACCACTTGGGATGATTCCCATAATAGTGAAAGTGAAGATGAGCAAAGCCATGAAGAAACAACAATTTTTGTCTCATGGCAAATGACGATGAGGTAAACTCTACACTTGAAAATTCATTTGATGAACCTCCTAACATGAATGAGTTATATGATCTAATTGATGAATTACATAATGGACTCAAATTACAAGATAAAAGAAATGCAACTCTCAAGAAAGAGATTTCCTCAATTTCAAATGAGGTTGAAAAATCAAAATTTGAAAATGGTTGTTGAAAAAGAGAAAATAAGGAATTCATTTCGAAAGCACATGTCCATAAAAATCTTGACTTAGAAAACAAAGATTTGAAATAGAAAGTTGAAAAATCTCTCCTCTTCCTCTCAAGTCCACGTTGAACACAAAAATGAAATTATTTCCTTGAAACTAATGATTGAACACTTGACTAAATGTGTAACGCCCATCTGAAGAGGAAACAAGGCGGTACACAATGAAATTCCGATCCAAATATAGGATTTGACTATAACATGGCTCTTTTTTTTTTTGGAATTTTATATCAATAATGAAAACCAATATTTAATTGCATAACACAATTCTCATTTCGTATGCCACAATGCATACATAATTTAGTCATAGTCGAATAATCCCATTCCCATAAACAAATCGAAATCCATAGTTATATGGATCACCAAACACCAAATTTATTAATCTAGCAAGATAACATAACTAATCTCATCACCACATGCCCAATATAAATAATCTCAAATTTAAGGCCTCAGTTAACCTAATTAAGTCTCAAAGATTCTTAAAAAACCAATAACATAAATCCTCAAATAACATAATCCAATAAATCCAAAGTCTATTTATCTATATTTGAATAGTCTAAGATATCAAATTAAATCTCCTAGTTATCACGCTCTGAGCTCCTAAGGCTGCACCGAAGTCTCACGTAAGTTCAATTCCAAGAGTCTTCCTATGATGCAAGAGAGTGAGCTCCAAGCCCAATGAAGAAAATAAAAACACAACATATATCTAACCATGATAGCATACTCAAACATAGATATAAAGACCATAACATATTCCAATTATCATAAACACAATTGCATAATTCAGATAATGCTTGAGATGCAATATGCAATATGCAATGCCAAGATGCATGATTTCCCAACCCATGTATCCCACCAATCACCAACAAATATGTGCACATAATGGTCACATAGACTAGGCCTCCAACGGTAAAAGCTGGAGTCTTCATAACCTGTCCCTGCTTGGCCAAATCAGGATTTGACAATCATATAGACCCAACCCTACTTGGCCCAATCAATATCTGATAGTCATCAATACCCATCCCTACTTGGCCAAAGCAGCAACATCCATGGACTCGAACCCAATGGTCATAGTTGACAAAGACAGGCCCCTAACCGTCCATCAACTGTATGTTGGCAAAAAAAGGCCCCAAATCAGCCATCAACTCAGCGTCACATGGACCACAATCATATCTCCATCACCACCCACCTGTGGATGTTTATACATGAATGCCTCACATATAATAATCATGCATGAATGTCAAGACAAAATAATATACATAGATGGAGATTTGCTCAAATAAACATGCCAATATGCCATAATAATTTCACAAAACATTTTAACATATCCAAATACTAAATCAGTCCCATGCATATATATTCCAATAAAATAAGCATGTGAAGCACAATTATGACTCAATACATATGGCATAGCAATAACGTCCAAGTTCTAGAATTTCACCAAAATTTTTAAACCATAATACATATTATACCAATCTAATTTTTCCATCCAAAAATTAGAATACATGAATTCGGTTTTCCAACGAGATAAACAGGTAAGAACCATAATCTGGGCAAATTGAGACACTCACTGGTTTTGAACATTTAGCCACAAAATTCAAGCGTTACATCATGTGAGTTGCACCGAAATTTACCCGTTTTAAATACAATTTTCTCAGTGCATTTTTCTAAACCCAGTCTATGCATTTGATCACACCACATATGAATACATCAAGTAATCAAAATTTCAGTAAATAAAACATGAGTGAATTGTTCTCCTTACCTAAGATTCGTGAAGTGCACAACACACTAAAATCCAAGCTTTTAGAGTACTCTTGAAACCAACTTTGTTGTAGTTAAATTCATAGTTCTAAGCTTATTAAAATTAATTTTGTTTAGATCTATGGAATTAGATAATTTCATCAGTTAGGACTGATAGGGTTCTTCCCTATCTACGACAAATCCCAAAAATCAATAGTCTGGGTAATTGGATTAAGTTTAATTAAGGGATCGAATAGTGTAGAATTTTGGTTCTTATTGCTGAATTTTTTGGGAACAACACAATTATTCATAAATTCTCATATTTTTACAGTAGATAGGTCTGTCAATGTTGATTCTAGAAATATTTTATTTGGCTCAAACCGAGTTATGGCTGTTTTAATCCAACAGTTACTGTTAGTGCCTCAGTTTAGCCAAGTCCCTATGTTTGTCAATTCCATGAGTCGGAAAGAAACACTTGCTAGAAACTTGAAGACCTAATGTGATCAAGAATGAAGATCACGCTCCATTGGATTGAAGCTCATCGTTATGGCAATCACAAAATAGGTACTATGGCCATAGATGACTTTAAGTGGTACCCACACCACAAAGAGGACTATCCCTGGGCTTAAAAAAAAACAAATGGTTAAATCATAAAAATCCTAGAGAGGATGCTTGACAGTGAATTAGAACCCAATTTGAAAATATGTATTTGGTTTCACTGTCAGTACGACCAGTCTATCTCACCGACCTCTCGGTGTAGTCAGGATCGACCCATCGTGGTCAAGGACTAGTTGTCCAAATTGACATAGGTTCTGGAACATTGAACTGTCATTCTGGGTATGCCTCTGATCGAGAGTCTTATATGCACCGACTCCTCGGTAAAAGTTGAGACGACCCCTCGTGGTCAACTGTAACAACCCAGATTTTTCTTAGCTTATAATATAACGCCCCACCCTTTTTCACTCGCCGAAAATCAGAGTGTATATATATATATATATATATATTTAAATAAAGAGTGAGAGAGAGTAAGAACGTCACGAAGCGAGCTAAGTCCGAGTTTGCAAAACCCGACCCTTAACTGGCCACCAATACATGTGCGTGGACCAAGTCCACTAAAACAGTTCACACGTTTACAATAATTTGCGGAATAAACATATGGATAAAATTTCATCCATAACCATGACATCAATATTAAGCAAGGAAGTCAATCACATAAAATTAACTGAAGTTTAAATATCCAAAATATCGTCCAACCATAGCAAAATAATCTAAGTTATTACAATCCCAAAATTAATAGCTCTCCCAATACATCATTTCAAAATCAGCTAAATAAAATTAGCATAAGCTGTCCAAGCTCCTATGCTTGGCTTTCTTCACGTCCCACATCTTTTCCATTTCCTGTTTCATCATCTAAAGGGTAGAAGTAGGGCGTTAGTAAACACACCCAGTAGGAATTTCAAATAGGGTTATGTACACATAGGATCAATATAAAAATCAAAATAAGCACTTCATATTAAAATAGTAAAACACCTTATAGTATTAAAACAGCGCATGATAATCATATCCAAATCATGCAAATGTATGTGTCATGTTATGGGTGTCATATGCCAATAATCCCTCACCCAATCTCCATATCCAACACCATACAAATCATAACAATAGTTTCCTTGATAAAATAAAGCCATGTCAAGGTGTTCCCTTAGCCATTTACGTTCGCAGTGTTTTGTGACGGCACCACCAGGTCATTGTTATACCTCCCCACGTATGTTAATCGGAATTACCGATGGAGCGTGGACTCCTCCCTCTGCGCAGGGTTTTTGGACTGGTTACCTCGGAGCCCTTTGGTCCAAATTACGCCATACCCCTATCTAGCAATCCCGGACAAGGCCAACATATCAATGGTTCACATAGCTTCTTCCAAGCTTGTTTTCAAGCCTCAAGTCATGTCCGGATAGCTCATAACTTGGCTTGATGTCCCATATATTCCCTCCCATGTCATGCATGAGATCACGAACGCAATAATGCCTTTTCATTTCAAATCACATGTTACCATTGAAAACAGTTTCAGAATCATTTATATTTATTTAATCAAAGTAAATCATCATCTTTGGAAATACATATCAGTAACACAACTATATATATATAAGATCCACATTATTTCAATAAGGTAGGAATCCTACCAAATTCCAGTATATCTTCCTTGCTGTTTTACGAAGAAGTCGTTCAACGATCACATCAAAATGAATCGCAAACCCTTTTGCGAAATCTTTTTTAGCTTATTACATTTAATCACACAAATCAATCTGACTATTCATTTAACTTTCATCATCCCTCACATCCTTCCTCACAGACAAAAACATCTGGAAAGTTATACAAATTTTACTTTTCAATTCAGTCAACTTAATCCCTGATTCAGTCGATTGAATCACTTCCAGTTACTGTTCTCTGCCTTACCGCAGACTTTTAGTCGACTGAAATACACTTTCAGTCGGCTGAAACCCAACTTAGTACCATTATTCCTTGACTCGCTTACCTTTCAGTCGGCTGAATTATAGAATCAGTCGGCTAACTCTGAGTCAAACCCTTTGCATTCTCGGTCAATCCACTTTCAGTCGACTGAATCACAGATTCAGTCGGCTGGCTTTGGATCAGTTTTACTATGTGTTCTGCCGGTATAGATTTAGTCGACTGAATCCATGATTCAGTCAGCTGAATCCTCAACCAATGGTTTCTGTGTTTGATAAGTAATAATTCAGTCGACTGAATCACAGATTCAGTCGGCTGAAACACATCAGATCCTTTTACTTCTTTGATACGTCTATTTTCAGTCGACTGAATCCCAAATTCAGTCAGTTGAAACATCATTATATCCCATATATTTTAATCCAGCCCTCGTTCAGTCGACTGAAGATTCAGTCGGTTGAAACTCCTAGAAATGGTTTTCTGTCTTCAGCCACACCAGGTCAGTCTCTTTTATTTACATATTTGACTTGATCCTTCTTCATGAAATTCACTCCTAATATTATTTAAACATAAATAATATCATACATGTCACTGTTAGTGAGTTCACTCTATTCTCTTGCCATAGCTAGAGTCTTTTCATAATATATTCCAATCTTAAGCCATTAAAACATAATTATAAATTAAATCCCTTGGTTGTTGGTTTCCAACACATATCCATTCCTCAAATGGATATACAATTCCATGGCTTATAACAGTTTAGCCAGTCCTTTCAATCAAATCTAGAACCCATAGGTTCGACCATATCATGGCCAAGCTATGGCTTCCCTTAATCCCATATTGTTACTAAGCTTAACATACCTTATTTTTCCGTCTCCTTCTTTTCTTTAAGATTTGAATTCCTTCCTAGTCCTTCTCCTTCCTTGGTTTTTCACTGATCCTCTAAGTGTCAAAATGTAGTTGGGAGAGAGAGAAGAGAAAAAGAACTCTTGCGTTCAAGAAATGAGATGATCGGCCAAGAAATATGGGCAGCCTCTTTGGTTGATGTCCTTTGTATTAGCCCAAGTCCTTCCATCTTTCTCCTTAAAGTTTTGTCTAACCAAGGTGTCCCTTGGTTTAACCAAGAGGACACTTGGCTTAAGCTTAAGGAGTCTCTTTGACTTCCATCGAGTCATGGGTTTTCATCCCCATGAGATGGAAACTTTCCATCTTCCCTCTTAACTCACATGGAAGCCTCCTCAACTTCCCATTCAACTCAACTCAACGCAACTCAGCATTCACTCCATTCCTTTGGACTCACCCATGGTTGACCAATTCAACCATGGCTTAGCCAACCATGCACCATATTGCATTTAGGTCCCACCTTGGCCATGTCACTCAATGATGTGGCACTTTGTCTTAGTTGGCTTCCATGCATGCCACATGGCAATGCCACCTCACATACACGTCACCTCACTTGATGAGGTGGATTTATGCATTGGGTCTTAATTGGGTAGCTGATCCAATTAAATTAACCTTACCAATTTACCTTAAAATCAGTTCATCTATGACCCGTTGGGTCCCAATTGGGTAATTGACCCATTTAATTATATTTACCCAATTACATTCAAAACAAATCCTATCCATGATCCATTGGGTCTTAATTGGGTTATTGACCCAACTCCTTACCCATCTAAGGTCCATTTCAACCATCAATATTAAATTCAATAAATTTGTAATTCAAAATAGACCAGATCCATTATATTATATGTGGTGAAAATTCGGGGTGTTACTTATAAAATTGTTGGATTGGCCCACTTAGATTGCAAGTTAATTGAATTTGAGGTTAAGCAGTTTAAATGGGCATTAGATGGGCAAGAAATGGATCAATTACCCAATTAAGATCCAATGGGTCATGCGTGAGCTTGATTTTAAAGTAAATGGGCAAGTTTAGTTCAATTAGTTGAATTGGATAAATTAGTGCATTTAATGCATTAAACTCCACCCCATCAAGTGAGGTGGCATATGATTGATGTGACATTGTCATGTGGTATACATGTCATCACATGGAAGCCAATTAAGCAAGAATGACACATTATCAAGTGACATGGCCAATGTGGGACCCAAGTGCCATGTGGTGACTTGGTCACCACATGCAAGGCCGACCATGGCATGGGTTGACTTGGTCAATCACTAGGAGTTCAAGTCTTGAGTTAAGGTTTTATCTGAGTTGAGAAGATGAAAGGATGAGATGGGGTAGCTTGTCTAAGTACATTGTACTTAGACACTTGGAAACCCAAGGGACTTCATCTCAAGAGCCATGTAGCCACCCTTGGGAAGCCAAGGGTCTCTTTGGTTTAACTAAGGGTCTCCTTGGTTAGACCAAGGCATTATGAGAGGGAGTGAAGAGACTAAGTTGTTAATACAAAATACACAAACCAAGGGGCACTCCAAACCCCTTGGCCGACTCCTCTCCTCTCTCTCTCCCACCTCTACCTCCATACATTGGAGACTTTGAAGAACAAAGAAAGGAGAAGAAGAATTAAGGAAGAAGAGACAGATCAAATGAAAATAAGGAGATTGAAGGAAGGTATGTCTAAGACCTAATAATATGGAAATGAATCCATGGAAACGACAGGTTTGGCCATGGTGTGGCCGAACCGATGGGTTCCATGATTGGTTGGAAAGAATGGCCAAAATTGTTATAAGGCCATGGAGTTTTTATAAGCACATATGGAGTCCGTTGGTATTTCAGCTGACTGAATCTTATGATTCAGTCGACTGAAAGTGTGCTGGCCGAGAACACAAAGGATCTGTTGGTGTTTCAACAGACTGAATATTATGATTCAGTCGACTGAACGTATACTTACCGAACACGTAAGGGAGCTGGTTGTCTTTTAGCCGACTGAATATATGATTCAGTCGACTAAAAGTATACTGGCCATGCACGTATGATATCAGGTTGTATTTCAGCCGACTGATTCAGTCGACTAAAAGTGTACTGGCTAAAGCACATATGACATCTGTATGTATTTCAGCTGACTGAATCTTATGATTCAGTCGACTGAAAGTTTACGAGTAATGTACAGGTATCTGGGTGTGATACAGTCTACTGAATCCTAGATTCAGTTGACTGAATTAGAAGGTTATATTTTTTATTATCTTCCAGAGACTCTTGTAGGGTGTAAGGGGTGATGAAATTAAAATGGAAGATCAAACTAAAATGTATGTTTGAATTTGATGAGGTAAAGAGGTTCGCAAAGGGATTACGATTCATCTCACGCGACCGTTAGCGATATCCTTGCGAAACAAGAAAGGATAATATATCGGACATTGGTAGGATTCCTACCTCATTGAGAACATTATGGAGTATAATATGACACTGGTTTATATTCAAAATATGATGATTATTTTGGTTAAATAAATGTTATATGATTATGATCTGATTTTCAAATGATATGATGTATTTTAAATGATATGGCATTTTTACATATATTAGCTCATGCATGGCATGGGAGGGAACGCATATGACCAGCAAGCCAAGTTCTAAGTGGTCCGGACATAACTTGGGCTTGAGATTAGCTTGTAAAAAGCTATATGAACTGTTGAGATTTGGCCTCGTCCAGTTGATAAAAACAGGTACGGCGTAATTGGGCCAAAAAGATCCTGGGAAGGTCCGGAAACCCTGCACAGAGGGAGGAAGTCCACACTCCATCGCTAATCCCGATTAATTTGTGGATGGGTATACAGTGCCCTGGTGGTTGCCGCCTCAAACACTGTGGACATAATTGGCCAAGGAAACGATTGATTGCTTTATGATGTGATTGAGTATGGACATTGGGTGGGATCTCATTTGGCATTGACACCCATGACATGACACTTATGTTAGCATGATTATGATATAGACATCATGCATCATTTTACTTATTTACAAGATATTTCATAGACATGCCACTAATGATGTATATACCCATGTTTTATGTTAATCTAATATTACTCCTATGTGTACTATAACCCTACCTAGAATACCTACTGGGCATGCTGACTAATGCCCTACTTCTTCCTATAAATGATGGAACAAGAAATGATAAGGAAAAGGACATAGGACCAGAAGGGAGACAAGCGTAGAAGCTTGGGAAGATTAAGTTTAAATTACTCAGTTTGAATTTCAATGATGTATTGGGAGGACTTACATTTTGGATTGTAATAACTTAGAACTTATTTGCTATGGTTTGATAATCATTAAGTTTTATTGGAATTTTTATGGTGATTGGTTTTCCTTGCCTAATGATGAGAAGAATATGAATAACATCTTATTTATATGAGTTATTCCGCAACTATTAAGAAAAGCGTGTGAAAATGTTTTAGTGGACTTAGTCCACGTACACGTAATAGTGGCCAGTTAAGGGTCGGGTTTTGGAAACTCGGACTTGACTCGTGTCGTGACGACCCGTCCTCTCTCACTAATTTTTTTTAAAAAATATACTTTGATTTTTATGCGAGTGAAAAAGGGAGGGCATTACAGTTGGTATCAGAGCGAAACCGGAAGTGTTGAGTCTCGCAAACTAAGATTAATACTGTATCATGTCTCATTGACAGATAAGAATCCCAACTGACTCACTCTTCGGAGTCTACTGCACGGGGGCCAAATTAGTTTACTTTGACGAGAATCAGACTGTAAGCATTCTATCTGAGAACAACCTTGGATGAGGAAAACGACAGCAAGGGAAGGACAATCACTATAAAATGTAGATTTATCAAACATGGCGAAATAGGTCATCCCTCCCCCGAACAAGAAACATCATGTGATATCTAGAGAATCTCCTCAAAATAAGAAATACTATGTGTATCTAGGCAATTTTCCCCAAGTAAGGAACACAAGTGATATATAGGAGGACTAAACAAAACTTTCCCCTCCCTATGATTATTTGAGCAATTATAACTTCAAAGTATTTGAAACACAAGTTCTTATTAGTAATCGAAGTCAACCAATGTTTCGATGACTTAGGAAAATGCCTCCACGAAGATGAAATACCCGAATCAGGAAGAGGAACAGGACAGTGTGAATATTCCTGAGGTACCTCTCGAGCTACAGGGCCTAGTGCAGGCAGTAGTCACCTCCGTTTTACAGCAACACCAGAACGACAATGGAGGCACTACTTCCAATGAATCTCAGGACCGAACAATGGTCAGAAATTTCCAATAGTAGCGTCCCCTTTATTTCAAAGGGAAGGAGGGACCTACAGGAGAAGAGAACTGGATTGAGAATGTCACAAAGATCTTGAAGCTGCTTATGATCGCCGACGACCAGGATTGAATACTGCAGGCTACCTTCCAACTAGTAGATGATGCCGACAAATGGTGGAAGGTCATAGAACATCAACAAGCACAAATTCCAGCGGCAGATAGAACAGAGACAACTTGGAACCAATTCGCTGGGATGTTTCTGGACCATTACTTTCCAAAAGAGAAGAAGGAGCGCCAGACACAGGCATTCATAGCTTTGGTCCAGGGCACCATGACCGCTCAGAATACTACAAAGAAGTCCTCCGTTTATCATGTTATGCTCTATACATGGTGGACACGAAATATAAGAAGGCCTGAAAGTTTGAGGGAGGCCTACGACCAAGTATCAAAGCCAAAGTCACTATTTTCGAATCAGCTACTTTGGTAGAAGTGGTCAGTCAAGCCAGCATAGCCGAACAAGAGTTGATGGAGACAATCAGATTTGTGGAGAACATACGAAGCCAGAACGGGGGAAATTCTTTCCACCCTCATAAGAAATTCAGACCCAACTTTGGGAGACCCTCAGCCTCTACTCGTTCCACTGGTGGCTTTCGTCCGAGTCAACCCTCTACATCATGACCAGTCTCTCAGTCTCCTCGATGTGTTATCACCTGCTATTAGTGTGGCCAGTAGGGCCATATCAAGAGGGAGTGTCAACAGAACATCAGACCTTCTTATTCCATGGGTTTTTTCCGTCCTCTAGCTCGGCTAGATCAGTCACAAGCATCCAGGGCACACAACTAGATAGGACGGGCCCCCATTCCAACAGGATCTGGATGGCTATATACTTTAGTTCCTCCTCTAGAGACGGTGGATCACTCGGTGATTCAAGGTATGGCAGTAGTTGGTAGTTCGTATGCTTTTGCGTTATTTGATTCAGGAGCATCCCATTCCTTTATATCTGCTACCTTCATATCTGCTACTGGTACCTTAGTACAACAACTGTCCACTGCACTCACTATTGTATCCCCTATTGGAGACATATCACTGGGTCTAATCTGCACCTCTGTAGATACTGAACTTGCTGAGTTCAGATTTAAATTCAACTATCTGGTACTCGAGATGACAGAATACAACATCATATTTGGCATGGACTAGTTGGCTACCTTTCAAGCCGACATTGACTGTCACCTTCGCAAAGTGATATTCTAGTCACCCGAGGGAAAACGGTTTATAATACATTCCAACAGACAGAACATTCCTGTGACCAGGAAATTACATGAAGAAATGAACCATCTCGTATTGAACAATATTAGACTGGACAATGCACCGATGGCTGAACTACCTGCCGTAGTGAAAGATTACGCAGGGGTATTTTCGACAAAACTCCCTGGTTTGCCTCCAAAAATGAAGATTGACTTCGAGATTAAACTCTATCCTGGCACTACTCTTGTATCATTGCCTCATTACCGGATGACCCCTGTAGAGATGTTTGAGCTGAAAAAACAAATTGATGAGTTGCTCAAACTAGGATGCATCTGGCACAACACTTCATCCTGGGGAGCACCGGTACTATATGTAAAGAAGAAAGATGGTACTCTTCGAATGTGCGTGGATCACAGGAAGTTGAATTAGCTGACTGTCAGGAACAAGTACCTTCTGCCCAGAATTGATGATCTGTTCGATCAACACAGAGGCTCCAGCCATTTTTCCAAGATTGATCTTATGTCAGGCTACCATCAAATCCATGTCAGAGATGAGGACATAGAAAAAACGCCTTTCAGAACTCGGTATGGACTATATGAATATGTAGTCATGCATTTTGGACTAACAAATGCACTAGCCGTGTTATGGATATGTAAACGGAATATTTCGTCCTTATCTGGATAAGTTCGTAATTGTTTTCATCGATATATTATGATTTATTTCACCAGTCGGGAGGAGCATGCCGAGCATTTGAGGATAGTCCTGGACACATTGAAGAAGAATCATTTATATGCCAAAGCAAGCAAGTGTGAGTTCTGGCTATTTGAGGTCAACTTCTTCGGACACGTCATATCAGTAGGAGGAATGGCCGTGGACCCGGCTAAAGTGGCAACAGTTAAAGACTGGAAAGCTCCGAAGAATGTGATAGAAATCCCCAGCTTTCTGGGATTGGCTGGCTACTATCGAAAATTTATTATGGACTTCTCAAAGATTGCGGCTCCACTCACCCGACTAACTCAAAAAGGAGTCAAATTTGAATGGTCCGACGTGTGCAATTGAAAGTTTGAGGATCTGAAATAGAAGCTTACCACCGCTCCCATTCTAATTTTACAGGAGAGAGGCAAGGGATATGAAAGATATTGTGATGATCAGGAGAAGGACTTGGGTGCTCGCTCACTCAAAGTCATCATGTGGTCGCATATGGTTCAAGCCAACTAAAAATCCATGAACGCAACTATCCCACTCATGATCTGGAACTAGCTGCAGTAGTCTTCGCCCTCAAAAGCTGGAGACACTATCTATATGGTGAGAAATTTGAGGTGTTTTCAGACCATAAGAGCTTAAAGTATTTGTTCGATCAAAAGGAGCTCAATTTGAGATAGTGCAGATGGATGGAATACCGGCATGATTATGAATTTGCACTACGATATCACCCTGACAAAGCAAACAAAGTGGCGGATGCCCTCAATCACATTTCACATGCAACTGTGGCCAGTCTGATTATGAAAGAATGGGAAATGCTGACGACCATCCAAGAGTTCAATTTGTATATAAAAAATCGTGGGAGCATGTATAATCTGATGGTACAATCCAATATCGTTTCCAAGATTGAACAAGAACAACGGACAGATCCTAAAGTGGCAGAAATTTGGGTCAAGATGTCGACTGGAGAGGTCATACCAAAATGGGAATTACGACCTGGACAAGGTCTTTTATTCCGAGGTAGGACATATGTACCTCAAGGCTGCAGGAGAGAGTTGTTCACAGAACCGCATCAATCAAAGCTCTCCATCCATCCGGGTAGCACCAAAATGTACCATGATCTGAAAAGGCATTATTGGTGGCATGGACTCAAAAGAGACGTGGCTGACTTTGTCTCTCATTGCTTTACCTTGTCAGTAAGTCAAGACAGAACATCAGAAGCCGCAGGGCTGCTCAAACTCCTATTCGTGCCCGAATGAATGTGGGAATACATTGCCATGGACTTTGTGACAGGGTTGCCAAGGTCTTTAAAGGGTAATGATGCAATCTGGGTTATAGTGGACCGTCTAACCAAGTCTGCACATTTTCTCCCTATCAACATGACCGACTCGTCTGAGACTTTGGGACAGCGATATATCAGGGACATCATCAGACTACATGGTATATCTAGGACTATTGTGTTCGACAGAGATGACAGATTCACTGGCAGGGTGTGGCAGAGCATGCAGTCGGCTATGGGGACAAATTTATTATACAACACAGCTTTCCATCCACAGACCGACGGTCACTCAGAGCGCACAATACAAATATTGGAGGATATGTTGAGAACCTACATGCTAGACTTTAAGGGTGGTTGGGAAGATCACCTACCACTGGTCGAGTTCTCATACAACAATAGTTACCAGGCAAGCCTCAAAATGGCTCCATTTGAGGCATTGTATGGTAGACCCTGCAGATTCCCAGTGTGTTGGACAGAGGCTAGTGAACCTGGTCTTATTGGACCTGATCTGGTTGCAGTGACCACGGTACAGAGTCGTCAGAAGAGCTACGCTGACAAAAGAAGAAGATCTCTTGAGTTTGAAGTGGGAGACCTAGTGTTCTTGAAGGTCTCGCCACGAAAAGGACACATGAGGTTTGGAAAGAAAGGGAAGCTGTCACCCAGATTTGTGGGATCGTTTCCAATCCATCAGAAGGTGGGGGAAGTGGCCTATCGTTTGATACTCCCTCCACAGTTGTCAGGACTGCATGATGTATTCCATGTTCCATGCTGAGGAAGTACAACCCTGACCAATCACATGTGCTGAATGTGCAAGACATTGAAGTCCAAAGTGACGTATCTTACGTCGAGAGGCCTGTCCGAGTAATTGAGACGGAACAAAGGGTGTTACGAAACAGAGCAATTCCGTTCGTCAAAGTGGTATGGGACTGACACGGGAATGAGGAATCCAATTGGGAACTGGAGTCAGAAATGAGAGCAGCTCATCCTGAGCTATTTGTATAATTTGTTTGAAACCCTACTTCGCTCGATTTTCGGGACGAAAGTTTCAAAAAGTAGGGTAATATTGTAACAACCCGGATGTTTCTTAGCTTATAAAATTATTGGATTAGCCCACTTAGATTGCAATTTAATTTAATTTGAAGTTAAAAAGCTTACGTGGACATTAGATGGGCAAGAAATGGGTCAATTACCCAATTAAGACCCAATGGGTCATGGGTGTGTAACGCCCCGCCCTTTTTCACTCACCGAAAATTAGAGTATATTTTTTTTTTATAAAGAGTGAGAGAGAGCGGGAACTTTACGACGCGAGCTAAGTTTGAGTTTCCAAAACTCGACCCTTAGCTGGCCACCAATATGTGTGCATGGACCAAGTCCACTAAAACAGTTTACACGCTTACAAATATTTGCGGAATAAACATATGGATAAGATTTCATTCATAACCATGACATCAATATTAAGCAAGGAAGTCAATCACATAAAATTTACTGAAGTTTAAATATCCAAAAATATCATCAAACCATAGCAAAATAAACTAAGTTATTACAATCCCAAAATGTCAACTATCTCAATGCATTGTTCCAAAATCAATTAAGTAAAATAAACATAAAACTGCCCAAGCTCCTAAGCTTGGCTTCCTTCACGTCCCATGTCCTTTCCATTCTCTGTTCCTTCATCTAAAGGGTAGAAGTAGCGCGTTAGTAAACGCGCCCAATAGGAATTCCAAATAGGGTTATGTACACATAGGATCAATATAAAAATCAAAATAAGTACTTCATATCAAAATAGTAAAACACCTCATAGTATTAAAACAGCGCATGATAATCATATCCAAATCATGTTAATGTATGTGCCATGTCATGGGTATCATATGCCAATGATCCCTCACCCAATCTCCGTATCCAACACCATACAAATCATATCAATAGTTTCCTTGATATAATGAAACCATATCAAGGTGTTCCCTTGGCCATTTACGTCCGCAGTTTTTTGTGACGGTACCACCAGGTCACTGTTATACCTCCCCACGTGTGTTAATCGGAATTACCGATGGAGCGTGGACTCCTCCCTCTGCCCAGGGTTTTGGACTGGTTACCCTGGAGCTCTTTGGTCCAAATTACGCCCTACTCCTATCTAGCAATCCCGGACAAGGCCAACATATCAATGGTTCACATAACTTCTTCCAAGCTAGTTTTCAAGCCCCAAGTCATGTCCGAACAACTCATAACTTGGCTTGTGGTCCCATGTACTCCCTCCCATGCCATGCATGAGATCATGAATGTAATAATGCCTTTTTCATTTCAAATCACATGTTACTATCGAAAACTGTAACGCCCCGCCCTTTTCCACCCTTCTGAGAATCAGAGTCTAATTTTTTTTTAAAAGTAAAGTGGAAGAGAACGGGGAGCGTCACGACGCGAGCTAAGTCCGGACTTCCAAAGTCAGACCCTTAACTGGCCACCCATGTGTGCATGGGCTAAGCCCATGAAAACCAATCCACACATGAACTAAATAAAACTTGCGGAATATAAATAACTGAATTGCGGAATAAGCTGTTTAGATAGCAAGTACAAGTCATAATTACTTTAAACTAAACATTCATTCAAATTAAATCAAACCATAGCAATATTCTACGTTATTACATATCCTTGCAAGCATAAACAAAATATCCATATATAAATTCCATTTAGACACCCAAGCTCCTATGCTTGGCTTCCTTCGCGATCCTCGGCCTTTCCCTTTCCTTTTCCTGCGCCATCCACTAGGGTAGAAGTAGGGCGTTAGACAACGCGCCCAGTAGGTATTCGATTAGGGCTAACACATGGGTTAGTATATAAAATCCTGATATAATATACCATATCATACTTATAAAACATCGTATCCAAAATCATGTATGATAATAGAGATCCAATCATACAGATAAAAACCAGTAAACTTGCATGATAATAAAGATCATATCATGCCGAATCAATGCCATGCCATGCTAGCATATGTCTTATGCAATGAGTCCCACCCATCACATACATATAGTCTCTTGATAGTATTCTCTTCATCAAATTACTCATTCTCTTCATCAAATCACTCATTCTCTTCATCAAATTATTCCTCACGACTTACGGACGCCCCGACGGAGCATGGGTCTCCGGTTAAGGTATCCTCCTGGTGGGACTCTCACCACCTAAGGAGGCCCCACAGTTGCATCATGGACATTCCGACGGAGTGTGGGCTCCAGTTGCATAACATCCCCCCCCCCCCCATGCCATGCATGAGATGCAAATTCTAACATGCTACATAATATTACAAAACATAGCATGAAAATCCCATAATTGCAACATGTTGTTTGATACCAAAATAACTTATCAAACATGAAATAAAATCATCAAAAGTACATAATACCTATCCATGGTTTCAATGATGTAGGAATCCTATTTTGCTGTGTTTGATATTTCCACTTATTAACATATTACAAATCCATTTAAGATATTCATATCATTCCATAATTTTTTATCCTTCAAAAACCCCCAAACATGACCTATGACTCTTTCTATGGGGTTCGGCCATGATTCTTTTATCCATTAATCATGCTTCACCATATGGTCATAACTTAGACTCTTTAAAAACATTACAAACCAACAATAATTTCTAGCTAGGGATATATATATGGAAATTGCCATTGAAAGGGTGAATTAAAAAGATATGAACCTTAGATGGGTAAATGATGGGTCAATGACCCAACGGATGGTAGATGTGGATCAATGGAAATAAATGGCTAAGAATTATTTAATTGGGTCAAGTTTGCCAATTGGGTCAAAAGTCCAATTGGGATCCAATGGATCATATATGAGCTCGTTAGAAGTAAATGGGTAAGGCTTGACAAATGTTGGGTCAATTGCCCAACGGATGGTAGATGTGGATCAATAGAAATAAATGGATAAGAATTGGGTCAATAGCCAATTATGATTCAATGAATCAAGGATAGAATTCGGGTTGGAAATAATTGGGTATGTGTGATTAAATGGGTCAACTACCCAATTGGGACCCAAGGGGTCATGGTGGACTTGTTTGACCATTGGGTAAGCTCAAGTTTAATTGGGTTAGGCTGAATTGAATAGGAGTTCAATGGAGGATAAATGGGTAAACTATGTGCAATTAGGTAAACCCCATTTAAATGGACAATGGTCACTCAAATGGGTCATGGCGCCTAATTGGGTCAAGAGGTTGAAATGGGACCCAATGGGTCGAGTTGACCATGTGGATCATCAAGTGAGCTAAAAGGATTGAGTTAAATCATATTTAGTTGGGGCTGAAGTGAGTTGGATTTGAATCAAATAATGGAGTTGACTCAAGTGCATTAAATGACTGGTATTAAATGGGGTGAGTTGAGCTAATGAGTTGGGTGAGTTAAATTGGAAGCCATGGGGACCTTGAATTCAAATGAGTCAAGTGGGGAGGTGAAGAGTTGTATTGATCTCAAAGACCCCAAGGCAAAGTCCCACATGTTGGTGGCATGGGAGTGGTATCCCACGCATAAAACTTAATGAAATGGGATAAGAATTACATTGGGAATTTGGAGGGTTTCCATCTCATGATGGAAACCCATAGCCCAATGTTGGGAGATGGAAGGCTTGCATAAGCTTAGGCCAAGTGTCCCATATTTAAGCCATAGGGACTCCTTGGTTAAACCAATAATCATGAGGGTAAATGAGTGGTTTATGTAACGCCCGCCCCTTTTCACCGAAATCAGAGTCTAATTTTTTTTTTTAATTAATAAGTGACAAAGGGCACGGACGTCATGACGCGAGTTAAGTCCGAGCTTCTAAAGCCCGGTCCTTAACTAGCCAACCCTACGAGTGCGTGGAATGGAGTCCACGGAGAATGGTTCACCCGTAGAAGTAAGCTCGAGGAATAATGCATTAAATACGGAATGATAATAGATACTACCCTACCAATTTTTTCTAGATAACAGGGAAGATTTCATCATTTAATTACTAAAATGCCATAACATCATATGTCTACAATAAAATCCAAATCATAGTAATAAGTTTAAAATATTACATTTCCGACAAGCTAAACTATATAAATACACATTTCCCAAAATAAACTTAAACAAAATAATTAGTCCACCTTCCTAAGCTCCTAAGCTTGGCTCCCGTCTCGTCCTTCTACTCCGGCATTTCCTACGTCATTAGCTAGGGTAGAAGTAGGGCAGTTAGACCACACGTCCAGTAGGACTCCGAGTAGGGCTAGCACATGGATTAGTAATAACAGCATACAAATAATAACACAATGAAAACTGGCAAACCATCATATAATGAAAATATAAAGTGAATGCCATGCCATAGGTGTCTATGTTATGAATCCCACCCATCATCCCTACCATCATGATGTCATATCCCCCTTGACGGCAAGACCTCGTCAAGGTATCCCCATGCCTGTTCTCGGTCGCCCCGACCGAGCATGGACTCCGGTTTGTTTATTTTTTTCCGCCCATGCCATGCATGAGATGTAATGCATTATGCTATGTAATATTTATAACTCATAACCTTAACATATCATACATAGCCTTAACTTATAATGCATAACCTTAAACATAATTCACAGCCATAAGAATCCATCTTAAACATATCATAATCTTAAAACCCATCATACAACCAATCAATATAATTACTAAAAATAAACCAATAAACCAATCACACAGCATCTAATCCATGGCTAACAAATAGGTAGGAATCCTACCGAATACCGACTCGCGTCCTTTTACGGTTTCGTCCGATAATCCGGCTACCGACACGCGTACCGCTCGTGATATCCAATACCCTATTACATACACATAATCAGTCCACATTTTAACTATTTCTAAGTCCATTCACATTTCCAAGTCCATATGAAAATAAGTCACTATTTAGGTTTTGCGGGTCCCATTTAATCCATTATATATTTTTAAGTACATGAGTCTAAAATCAGCCTCCTAGGCTTTATTTAACCATACATAAACTTATCACTTAGTGCCCCTAAATACATGGTCCTCTCCCATGGAGTTCTTCATTTTGGTCATTAATTACGGTTTTGCCACTACCTCTTCTCCATGGTTAATCAACCACTCACCCTTGCCTAACTAAGTTCATAATTGATTATAAGCTTGGATCCCTAACTTAGGTCCAATAATGATCCATTCAATTATGTCACATGACCATTAAGATTATCCATTTAATTAATCTAACCTTATTCATTTAAACCAATCCAAAACCCCATACTTAACCCTTTAAATGGTTCACCAATGGGCCATGGGTTCAAAATACCCAATTCATCAATTCTTCCCATGGGGTTTACCTTATGCATTTAACTACAATGAGTCCATTACCCACTCATTCCCTTTGGAGGCCACAAACATCATTCACCATCCAATTTAACCCACCAAAAGGCTCACAATTGGGCCATGGGTTCGGCCATACACCATGGCCGCACCCATGGCGTCCTTTTCCCATTTTTTTTTCTTTGGCCTACTTATACATTTGAACCCATCATAAGCCCTTCCATGAAGGGGCTTAACTTATACATTTCAATCATCATCCTTTATCACACTTTAAATCCATTTACAATCATCATCAAACCATCATAAAACCATCATTTTCCCCATTTTTTGTACTCATTTAAACTACCATTACACCACCATAGGGTTCAGCCATTCACCATGGCCGAACCCATGGTTCATGATCCAATAATTTTAACCTTAAACACTCCATTATAATTTCCTCAATTACCTACATTTAATCATTTTAAAACCCTAAAATCATTAACCACCCTCATTGTCTCCCATTCTTATAAACCCTAATAATTAACCCAATCATCTACCATGGGGTTCATTCCCCTCTACCATTTTTACAAAACCTAATAAAATACTCCATCATCTACCATTGTTAAGGCCATCAACATCTTGCACTTCTCCCATGCATTTTTTTATTTATTTACCATCCCTTTAAAACAATTTGCCAACATTTAATCATTAAACCCTAAAACCATAAACATTCTCCATGCTTCCATTTTTACATAATTAAATTACACAATGTCCTCCATACCTTAAAACCCTAAGAAAATCACACATTACCTTCCAATTCCACATAATTCCATGCTTAATAACTTAATTACATTACATTCCTTAATCCATTTATTTTTCCTTAAACTAACCCTAATTTACCCATTAGGGTTTTGTCCACTTTCCATCCTTCAAATTGATGGATTTTAAATCCATGGCATAAAATCATTAGGCCACCATTAAATTTACAAAATAAATCCCAAATCTTAAACCCTAAAAATCCAAAATTTCTTGTTTAAGAAATACTCACAATCCGTCGTCTCCTCCGATTTCCGCCACTCCCGTCGGCTTCCTTAGGCTCCTTTCTCCTTGCTCTTGATCTTTGGTAGGTCAAGATGCTTGATCAATGGTGAAACCCTCCTAACTTAGGATTGGCCAAGGTTGGGTTTGCTTGAGAGAGGGAGAGCAAAAGATGGAGATGAGAAAATAGGATTCTATAGTTTGATCTTAAAGGGATAACCCAACTTACAACTTCCTCCTCTCTTTTCTTCCAAGCTTTTCTTCTTCTTCTTCCTTAATTTTTTTCTTCTCTTCTCTTCCTAGTCGGGGACGTCCATGAGGGAGTGAGAGAGAGGGAAAGAGTGGAATGGGAGTTAGATGGAAAAAGATGGGAAAAAAATAAGATAGAACTTATCTTATCTTTACACTTTAACGTTAACTTTCCCAACCACCCCATAGATATTTTATATGCTTTTTGACCCCAACACCCTAGCCAACGTTTTTCTTTGTGTATTTGGAGATGAGGTGGTTTGATTTGGGTCTTCCCTCTTTGACCACCTTTTTGGATAAGCTTACTTAATTGCTTAATTAAATCATTAGGCTAATTAACCCCATTTAGCTTAATTCCACTTACTTAACTTGCCTTCATACACCCATGGTTGACCAATTCAACCATGGTGGCCGGCCCCACCGAATCTTGGGTCCACATGCCACCTCACTTGGTGAGGTGGAGGTGGGTCCCACTTGGCCATGTTTCTTAGGTCTAATTAATACTAACTTAGGTGATTAAAATTCAATTTAATCCATTTCCCTTATTGGATCACCATTGGGCCCATGACCCAATTAAGTTCTCTCCTATCCATTTACCTTAGAGTTTACATTATTTTGACCCATTGAGTCCCAAATGGGTATTGGGCCCAATTTGACTATCCTTGGCCCAATTTGACCATCATTGACCATTAAGATAAATTAAATCCAATCCATAATCCCTAGTTGGGCCTTTGTCCATTTTGATCCATTTACTATCTATTCCATCCAATTTCCAATTTCCACCATAAAAAAAATAAATAATAACACATATATATTACTTTACAATTTCCGGGCCATTACAGTTTAAGGGGCTGATATGCAAAAGAGGCAAACCACACTCTTTGGCTGAATTTTACATTGCAAAAGGCTTGGAGCTTTCATCTCTCCCTCTCTCTCAAAAACCTACCTCCTTGGCCGAACTAGCCTTTGGTGTTTTCACCATTGATCAAGTACATAATCTGCTAAGGGACTAAGGGAGCAAGAAGGAAGGAAAGCAAGGATCAAAAGGCAAGAAAAGAGGCTAAGAGGATTGGTAAGTGTTTCATAAAAATTTAGTTAAATAAATTGGTAAAAGGGAGCATGATTTGGCCATGGTATGGCCGAATCCATCAAGGGTTTAAACCTTGGATAGTGCTGTTTAAAAAGGATAAAAAGTGGATCATAGGGTTCGGCCACTTTGGATGGCCGAACCCCATGAAGTGATTGGGTTATTTTGATGGTTTTTGAAAGTTAAAAACCATGCAATATTATGGAGATTTTTAGATGTTTTAATTAGAGATAAGATGTATGTTTTGGGTTGGCCATTGGATAGGCTGAACCATACTATGATTATGGCTAAAATATGGGGCATGAACCATGCACAAAGAATGGAATGTTTGAGTCAAGAGAACCATAGGGTTCGGCCATGTGTATGGCCGAACCCCATGGACCCTTGTATGGGTATTTGGATTTAAGTATATGATTAGAAATTTGTTAATGGTTTTTATGATGTTTTAAAAGGTTAACATAGATGAAAGAATGATGGACTTAGATGTCTATTGTTCATCAACAAGAATGGCAAGTGGAGCACCAAAACCAAAAGGGTGAGGTTCAGCCATGGGTATGGCCGAACCCCAGCAAGTACTAAGTATGGTGTGTGTTTTAAAAGGTTTTAAATGGTTAAAGATTTTAATGGATAAAAGGAAATATAGGGTTCGGCCATGTGTAGGGCCAAACCCCATAGAGTGACAATGATGGAAGACTAAGGGCTAGGTAATTAGATGATTTGAATGGCATTTGGATTTAATTAGAAAGGATTAAAAAGATCAAATTTGAGTTGGTGAGGTTCGGCCATGGGGTATGGCCGAACCCCACTAAGGTGGATTGTTATATGAACATGGGTTATTAGCAATATTAAACAAAGGGAAGAAGGAGTGGCAAAAATGTAAATATGGCAAAAAATGATGGACCATGGGTTCGGCCATGGTGTATGGCCGAACCCCATGGGGGATATTTTTATGGACTTAGGTTATTATCAAGGTCAAATAATTATGGTACAATTGATTAGAGGTATGAATCAAGGTAGTTTGATCTTGGTTTTAAATTAATGATCAAAGGACTATAAGAAAGGCACCAAAATAAGGAAGTGAGGTTCGGCCATGTTGTATGGCCGAACCCCACAAGCTTGTATTTCGTGGACTTAGGTGGTTACCAATGGTAGATGAGTAATTGTTAAAGGATTAACTAAGTGGTGATGGAGTAATAGATCCAAGAAGGATCATAGAAAGTAAGTGAGGTTCGGCCATGGTGTATGGACCGAACCCCACAAAGTGTGTGTAAGGACTTAGACTTAATTGGAAATTATTTAGATATTGTCTTGACTTGTTGATATATAAACAAGGTGACGGGACCTCACAAACGGTGCAAGACCGTGAGAAGTTGCCGGATTTAGAAGCAAAGGACACTTGAGCGGTCTTTTGGTAGGATTCCTACATCATTGAAACCATGGATATGTATTATGTATTTTTGATGATTTTATTTCATGTTTGATAAATTATTTTGGTATCAAACAATATGTTGCAATTATGGGATTTTCATGCTATGTTTTTTTAATATTCTGTAGCATGATTGGAATTTGCATCTCATGCATGGCATGGGGGGGGATGTTATGCAACCAGAGCCCACACTCTGTTGGAATGTCCGTGATGCAACTGTGGGGCCTCCTTAGGTGGTGAGCGTCCCACCAGGAGGATACTTTAAGCCAGAGACCCACGCTCCGTCTGGGGGTCAGTAAGTCGTGAGGAGTAATTTGATGTGGTGAATACTATCAAGAGATGAGAATACTATCAAGATATGAGAATACTACCAAGAGATGCGAATACTATCAAGAGATTATATGTATGTGATGGGTGGGACTCATTGCATAAGACTTATGCTAGCATGGCATGGCATGGCATTGATTCGGCATGATATGATCTTTATTATCATGCAAGTTTACTGGTTTTTATCTGTATGATTGGATCTCTATTATCATACATGATTTTGGATACGATGTTTTATAAGTATGATATGGTATATTATATTTGGTTTTTATATACTAACTCATGTGTTAGCCCTAATCAGAATACCTACTGGGCGCGTTGTCTAACGCCCTACTTCTACCTTAGTGGAAGACGCAGGAAAGGGAAAGGGAAAGGCCGAGGATCGTGAAGGAAGCCAAACATAGGAGCTTGGATATTGGAATGAACTCTTATTTATTGTTATTTGGATAATTTGCATGGATATGTAATAACGTAAAATACTGCTATGGTTTGGTTTGTTTGGAGTTGGATATTTAATTTAAGTTATTGTAGATAGGACTTGTACTTTGCTATCTCATATGGAATAGGATTGTCATCCTATTGTTATTCCGCATATTTGATTTATTCCGCAATTAGTTATGTATATTCCGCAAGTTTTACTTAGTTCTATGTGTAGTTGGGTTTTCATGGACTTGGTCCATGCACACATAGGTTTGGCCAGTTAAGGGTCGGACTTTGGAAATCCGGACTTAGCTCGCGTCGTGATGCTCCCTGCTCTCTTCACTTATTTAAAAAAAAAAGTTAGACTCTGCTTTTCGGAAGGGTGGAAAAGGGCGGGGCATTACAAAAATGGTTCATAATCATATACATTTCTTGGATCAAAGTAAGTCATCATGTTTGGAAACACAAAGCAGTAACACAAATATATATATATATATATATATATATATATATATATATATATATATAAGATCCACGTGTATTTCAATAAGATAGGAATCCTACCAAATCCTAGTACAATATCCCTTCTGTTTTGTGATGTGACAGTGCAACGATTACGTCAAAACTAATCGCACACCCATTTGCGAAATCTCTTTACCTTAATGAATTCATTCGTATACAATAATCAATTTAATTATACATTTCAATTAAATCATCACTTACATCCTTCCAGATAGACTGATGTTTATGAAAACATCATTAAAAAAAAAAATCAACTTTTCAATTCAGTCAACAGAATCAGGAATTCAGTCGACTGAATCATACCCAGATACAGTGTTCTGCCTTACCGTAAACTTTCAGTCAATTGAAATACACATTTAGTCGACTGAAACCCAACTCAGTGTTGTTTATTCCTCAACTCGTTACCTTTTAGTCTGCTGACTCTGAGTCAAACCCTTTGTATTCTCAGTCAATCCTCTTTCAGTCGACTGAATCACAGATTCAGTCGGCTGACTTTAGATCCATTTTGCTATGTGTTCGGCCAGTATAGATTCAGTCGACTAAATCCATGATTCACTCGACTGAATCCTCAACGAATAATTTTCATGTTTGATAAGTAATCATTCAGTCGACGGAATCATAGATTCAGTCGGCTGAAACATGCTTGATCCCTTTTCTTATTTGTTACATCTGTGTTCAGTCGACTGAATCGCAGATTCAGTCTGCTGAAGCACCAATAAACCTTGTATATTTTACTTCTGTCCATGTTCAGTCGACTGAATCACAAGATTCAGTTGGCTGAAACTCCCAAAAACTTATTTCTGATTCGTCCAATACCAGTTCAGTCGACTAATTGTTTGTCAGTCTCTTTAGTTCGATTCTTTGGCTAAACTTTTCTTCATGGAATCCATTCCTTATTAATTTAAAACATATTTAACATCAACCATACATCTCTTAGTTGGTTTTACTCTACCCTCTAGCCAAAGCTAGAGTCCTTTTCATAACTATAAATCTTAATATCTCAACATGGATTTGAATATCATCATATGTTTGTTTTCAACCTTTAATCATTCCTCGAATGGTTTTCTAATTTCCATGGCCTTAAAACATTTTGGCCATTCCATTTCATCCATTATGAAATCATAGATTCGGCCACTCCATGGCCAAGCTATGGCTTCCTCTTAATCTTAATCCTATATTATTCTCATACTTAAAACATACATTTTCCCCATCTCCTTCTTTTCTTTTGGTCTGTACTCCTTCCTTACTCCTTCTCTCTTTTCTTTGTTCTTCAGCAAATCCTCTAAGTATCGATGGTGTAAATGGTGTAGAGAGATAGAGGAGAGTTTTGTGTAACAGGAGAGTGATCGGCCAAGAGGTGGGGTGTGCCCCTTGGGTTGTGTCTTTTAAGTAATAGCTCAAAATCTTTCATCTTCCCATTTAAGTTTGGTCCTTCCAAGGAGTCCCTTGGCTTAAACCAAGAGGACACTTGGCTTAAGCTTAAGAGCTCTCTTTGACTTCCATCGAGTCATGGGTTTTCATCCCCATGAGATGAAAACTTTCCATCTTCCTATTCAACTCACTTGAGATAAAGGTCTCTTCAACTTCTCATCTTAACTCACTTTAATTCATTTGAACTCAATTCTTACTCAACTCAAGTAATTTAATCTCCAACTCGAAATAATTCCACTCAACCACACCTTAATTCGATTGGACTCATTCATGGTTGACCAAGTCAACCATGGTTTAGCCGACCATACACTATATTGCATTTAGGTCCCACCTTGGCCGTGTCACTCAATGATGTGGCACTTTGTTTTAGTTGGCTTCCATGCATGCCACATGGCAATGCCACCTCACATACATGCCACCTCACTTGATGAAGTGGATTTATACATTGGATCTCAATTGGATAGCTGACCCAATTAAGTTAACCTTACCCATTTACTTTAAAATTAGCTCATCTATGACCCATTGGGTAATTGACTCATTTAATTACATTTACCCAATTGTTTTTAAACCAAATTCTATCCATGATCCATTGGATTTTAATTGGGTTATTGACCTGATTCTTACCCATCTAAGGCCCATTTCATCCATTAATCTTAAATTCAATCAATTTGTAATTCAAAAAAGGCCAAATCCAATATATTATAAGTGATGAAAATTCGGGTGTTACAATATTACCCTCTTTTGAAATTTTCGTTCGAAAATCAAGCGAAGTAGGGTTTCAAACAACTTATACAAAAAGCTCAGGATGAGTTGCTCTCATTTCTGATTCAAGTTCCCAAGTGGCTTCCTCATTACGATGCCGGTCCCATACCACCTTGAATAATTGAATTGCCCGGTTCTGTAACACCCTTTGTTCCGTCTCCACCACTCTGATAGGCCTTTCGACGTAAGTCACGTCGCTTTGCACTTCTATGTCTTGTACATACAGCAAATTCGAGGGATCAGGATTATACTTTCTCAACATGGATACATGAAATACATCGTGCAGTGATGACAACTGCAGAGGGAGTAACAATCGATAAACCACTTCCCCTATAACACCCCACCCTTTTTCACTCTGATATCAGAGCCTATTTTTTTTTTTTTTTAAATAAATAAACAAGTGATAAGAGCGGAGTGTCACGACGCGAGTTAAGTCCGGACTTTTAAAGTCCTGACCCTTAACTGGCCAAGCCTATGTGAGCATGGACTAAGTCCATGAGAATGGTTCTCACATAATAAAGTATGATCGTTACGGAATATTACCTAAACTAACTGCGGATTATAATGGAACCTAAATCTACTCCATTTTATTAGATAGCAAAGTACATGGTCATTTTTCCAAAGTTACCTCAACTTAAACAATCATCCCAAACCATAGCAAATAATACTAAATTATTACATGCCCACATCTAGCTAACAAATTACATGTCCATGTAAACTTAAACAAAATATCCATAAATAAGTCCATCCATAAATAAGTTCATTCAAAAGCCCAAGCTCCTATGCTTGGTTTCCTTTGCGATCCTCGACCTTTCCCTTTCCTGTGTCATCCACTAAGGATAGAAATAGGGTGTTAGATCAACACGCCCAGTAGGTCTTCCGATTACGGCTACCACAAGGTTAGAATAAAAACATGCATATAACATAATAGTACATGATCATCAAAATCTTACAAAAATAATGCTATGTATGTATGCAAATGTAATGAGTCCCACCCATCACAAATATATACAGCCATCACCAAAGTACCCCACAGTGGTCTTTCGGATGCCCCGACGGAGTGTGGCCTCCGGTTTCCTCTTGATGGGATTCTCATCATTAAGGTACCCCACTGTGGTCTTTCGGACGTCCCGAAGGAGTGTGGCCTCCGGTTACATAACCATCACCCCATGCCATGCATGAGATGTCTATGAATACATGGCATTTGTAAATAAATCTTAACATTCAAATCCACAATGAAACATAATAGTTTAACACATATATCTCATCAAAATAAAGATAAAACATCAAGTATAAGTGTGGTTACAAAGAGGTAGGAAACCTACTCAATGATCACTTAAATGGTCCACTCTTCTTAAATCGTCACCTGTTCACGATTTGTGCACCGTTCAAGAAGTCCCGTTACCTTGTTTATATAACAAAAAGTCAAACACATGTCCATTTAATTTCCAACTAAGTCTAAGTACCAAAAACCACTTTGTGGGGTTCGACCATACCCCATGGCCGAACCTCACCCACTTAAATTTTGGTCACTCTTTTTATTTAACCAAAACCTTACAAATAACTTATATACAAACTCCAATCCACCAAATGCAACCTTGTGGGGTTCGGCCATACACCATAGCTGAACCTCACTTATTTTTGTTTTAATCCCTCCTTTGGATTCTTAAGCCCAAACACACCATTCAAATAACTTAATTAAACACCTCAACTACAAACATACCTTGGTAGGGTTCGGCCATACAACATGGCCGAACATTACCACTTTGATTTTGACCCTTCTTTCCTTTGAACATTTCATTCATATTTACAATCTTGCCACTTGCATAACCCTTGTTTAATTTTGCTTAATAACTAATGTCCATAACAAACCCACCTTAGTGGGGTTCGGCCATATAATATGGCCGAACCTCACCAACTTAATTTGGTCCTTTAAATCCTTCATACATCCATCTCCAATTACATTATAAGTTAACCACTAAGTCCACCAAATAACCATTAGTGGGGTTCGGCCATACTACATGGCCGAACCTCACCCTATGGATTTTGATTCCTTGTTCTATCATCTATCATGGTTGATCACTTTAATACTAAATCCATAAATAACCATATGTGATTCTTAAATCAAAAGCATATAACAATTCATAAATTTCAAACATATTCTTAATCTGATTATCCCATCAAAATAGTCCATGGGGTTCGGCCATACACATGGCCGAACCCTATGGTTCTCTTGACTCAATCATTCCATCATTTATATATAATTTAGGCTCAACACTTTAGCCATAATAACCATATGGTTCAGCCATCCAAAATATTAAACTTAACTCCATTTAAAACACCTAAAAACCTCCATGACATTGTATGCTTTTTAAGTCTCACAAACCCTAAAATTATCAAGTCCTTTCATGGGGTTCGGCCATCCCAAGTGGCCGAACCCTATGATCCATGTTTTACCCTTTTTTTAAATAGCATAATCCATGATCTAAACCCTTGATAGATTCGGCCATACAAGGGCCAGATCATATTCCCTTAACCAATTTATTTAACAAGGGTTTATAGTGCACTTACCAATACCGCCACTCCTTTGGTTCTTCATCTACCTCTTGATCTTTACTCCGGCTTGTTCTTCCATTCCTTTCTTAGTCCTTCCTTACTTCTCCTTTAGCCGAGACTGACCTTGTTGCAGTCCTTGAGGTGGTTCGGCTAAGGTATAGATTTGAGGGAGATAGAAAAAATTGAGATGGAAAAATTACTTCAAGTCTTTGAGAGGAACGGCCAAGAGAGAGAAAATGGGATAAGAATTTTCCAAATGTTTGATCTTCTTTCTCTTAGGTTGCTGGCCGGCCAAGAGAGAGTGTGAGGGAGAGAGATAGCCAAGTGGGAGAGGGAGAGTTTGAATTTGATAGTTAGACCATAAACATCTCCATTTGCTTGAATTTCAAATTTTAAACCACCTCCAACGTGTATCAAATATAACTCTTCCATCTCCTTTGTTTGAATTTGAAGATTAATCCATAAACATCTTCATTTGCTTGAATTTCAAATTTTAAACCACCTCCAACGTGTATCAAATATAACTCTTCCATCTCCTTTGTTTTAATTTGAAGATTAATCCATAAACATCTTCATTTGCTTGAATTTCAAATTTTAACCCACCTTCATCTCTCCAACGTGTAAATTTTGAAATAAAACCATATTCTTCCATCTTTCCAACATTTGAATTTTGAAATAAAACCATACTCTTCCTGTAACACCCCACCCTTTTCACTCTAAATATCAGAGTTTATTTTTTTTTTTAAATATAATAATCAAGTGATCGGGGCGGAGTGTCACGACGCGAGTTAAGTTCGGATCTCTAAATCCGACCCTTAACTGGCCAAGCCTATGTGCGTATGAACTAAGTCCATAAAACTGATCCACACATGGTACCAATACAACATGCGGAATATACTTAGTCTTAGTCTAACTGAGGTTATAATAGAACTTATATCTACTCAATTTATAACTTATGATAGCAAAGTACAAGATTTATTTTCCAATATTACCAAATGACCTCAGTCTACCATTCATTCCAAACCATCCAAAATAAACCAAACCATAGCATCTACTTAACTAATTATTACATGCCAACACATCTAATTACCAAATTACATTGTCCAAATAAATCAAATAACAAGTCCATAAATAGTCCATTCATAGTCCATTCCAATCATTCAAACCGCCCAAGCTTCTTTGCTTGGTCCCCTTCTCGGTCCTCATTCGTTGTCTTTCCTGCGTCATCCACTAAGGTAGAGATAGGGCGTTAGATCAACGCGCCCAGTAGTGTTTCCGAATAGGGCTACCACATGGTTAGTATAAAACATGCAAATAATGTAATAATACATGAATGTCAAAATTCCATAAAACATGCTATGTATGAAATGAACATGTAATGAGTCCCACCCATCACCATTCTATATAGCCTCTTCTTGACGGGATTCTCATCGTCAAGGTACCCCACAGTGGTCTTTCGGACGCACCGACGGAGTGTGGCCTCCGGATACCTCTTGATGGGATTCTCATCATCAAGGTACCCACAGTGGTCTTTCGGACGCCCCGACGAAGTGTGGCCTCCGGTTACAACACCATCATCCCATGCCATGCATGAGATGTCTATACAAACATGCCATTTGTAAATATAACATTTCATTCAAATAACTTATTCAAATAAACATAAAACAGCAAATAAGATATGTGGTTACAACAAGGTAGGAAACCTACGCTAGATTACTTTGTTTGACCCTTCCTTTAAACGGTCTTCCGATCACAGCTTGTACACCGTTCTAGAAATCCAAATACCTTATGTACATAGCAGCAAATTAATCATTTATCCACCTAATTTTCAGCAAAGCTTAATGTTCCAAGAACCACTTAGTGGGGTTCGGCCAAAGCCATGGAAGAACCTCACCCATTAAAACTTTGGTCATTCTTTTATTTACTTAAAACCATCTAATTAACCCAAACTTCTAAATGAACCTTGGTAGGGTTCGGCCATACATTATAGCTAAACCTTACCACTTTGATTTCAGCCCATTTATCCAATCATATGATCATTTTATTTTTTATCATTTCACCCATAATTACGATTGTGCCATTGAGACCAACCTTTGCTTTAAACTAGCTAACTTCCATCACCTAACATAAAACCATCTTAGTGGGGTTCGGCCATACTCATGGCCGAACCTCACTACTTAATTTGATCCTTCTTAAACCCTTCATATCTCCATATAAACTAACCACTATGTCCAACAATTACCATTAGTGGGGTTCGGCCATACACATGGCCGAACCTCACCAATCTGATTTTTATCCCCCTTTTCCATCATTCATGTTGGCTAATTATTTATCCATACAAATTCCATAAATAAACATGTATTATTCTTAAATCAAAACATATAAATATTACCTAATGTCCATCATAAACTTAACCCAATTATTCAACAAAACAGTCCATGGGGTTCGGCCATACATATGGCCGAACCCTATGGTTCTCTTTACACAATGCTTCCATTAATTATGTACATGTTAGGCTCCACATCTTAACCATGGAAACTACTTGATTCGGCTATCTCATAATTGATCCAAAACAGTAACCTTAATTCCATATAAAAAATCCTTTAAAACCCCCACTTCAAAATATGGATTTTTGTCTTTCAAACACCATAGAATTCACCAAATTTTCTCATGGGGTTCGGCCATCCAAAGGGCCGAACCCTATGGTTCATATTTTACTACCTTTAAACATCATATTCCTATATTTAAACCATTGATGGATCTGGCCATGCAATGGCCAGATCACATTTTCTTAATCAATCTATTAAACAAGGGTTCAAAATGCACTTACTAATACCGTGTCTCCTTCGATTGATCTTCACTCCGGCTTGTTCCTTCCCTTTCTTAGCCTCTCCTTCTTCTTGATTCCTTGGCCGAAGATGATTTTGTTGCTGTCCTTAAAATGATTCGGCTAAGGTATGAATTAGAGAAAGCGATAGAAGATTGGCTTTGAATGGAAAACCTTGATGCCAACTCCTTTGCTCAATGTATGCTTTTGTCTTGGTGAAATAAATCAACCAAGGACTGATTTCATATCAGTAACCAGCTGCTGTTCTTGATCTTAGAGAGATGATAACCGTCCAAGGAAGAGAGAGAGATAGAGAGAGTAAAATGAGAACCCTTTGTTTAACCAAAACCAGCCCAAGATTAACCTTGTGTAACTCACCTCACCTTAATCAAAGTCCTTTATGTTACTTGGGGGTTTCATTATGAAATGAAACTCCCGAACCCTCCAACGTCTCCATGCATGGTATTTGTGTAAGCTCTCCTTTTCTTCCTCCTCTCATTATCATCTCACATGGGGGTTTCATCTAGAGATGAAACCTTACCACCTCCTCCAACGTGTAGTCTTATCATATTTGAATTTGAAAAGTCAAAACCTCTCTTGTAACTCTATAATACAGCAGCTCCATTCAGCCCATTTGATCCTCATCAACGTCCCATGTGAGAGTTTCATTCTTGAAATGAAACTCCCCTCCTACAAGTGTGAAGACACTTTGTAACTCCTATTGGTTTAATATCTATCTTGGAGTTTCAACTTTTAAATAAAACTCTCCATGTTCCAATGACTAGCCCCTTGGTTAACTTTGTATTTGTAACTCTCAAAACAGCCACCCCACTTATCTCTTTAGTAGATGTTACATGCATGAAAAGCCTCATGCAACCAATGTCCCCATGGTTTTGAATTTGAATTTGAATTTTTGAAATCAATAACTTCTCTCCCTTGATGCAGCCCATGTGTAACCGTCCCCTCCTTAATGCTTATCAACGTCCCATGTGGGAGTTTCATTCTTGAAATGAAACTCCCCCTCCCTTGTTACCTTCCAACGTGTAAAACATTAGAAATTGAGTCACAACTCTCATGTAACTCAACTAATAAATTCAACTCATAAGTTTAGTTCAACTAAACTCCACCATTCATTTCAACTCAAACCAAACTCAATTAATGAAAACTTAAATCAACTAAGTTTTGAGCTCACTCCATGATTAATCATGTCCATCTCGACCCATTGGGTCCCATTTGGCCATTTGGATCCATTTGACCCAATTACAACTCTTGACCCATTTGAGTACATTTCATCCATTCATTTGTTTTGTAAACAAGATTACTAACCATTGGGTCTTGATTGAACCATTGACCCATTTAAATTCAAATCAAATATATCACAATGGCAATTCTGTAAATATGGATAAATTCATGTAAATTGTTATCTTTGAAATTCCAGGGTGTTACACTTCCAACATTTGAATTTTGAAATAAAACCAACCTCTTCCCCAACGTGCATCCATACCTTTGTTTTGAATTTGAATTGATCATAACTCCTCCATCTCATTTGAATTTGAAATACAAACCGTCCAACCCATTATTTGAATTTAAATTTAAAATACAAACCGCCCTTCCCATTGTTTTGAATTTGAATTTAAAATGTCAACCGTCCAACTTAACTCATTTAATTTAACTCAACTCACTTGGTGGTCAACCAAGTCAAACACGACCCATTGGGTCCCAATTGGACATTTTGACCCAATTAACAACTTTGACCCAATTGAATACATCTTACCCAATTATTCCAATTGCCACCATATCCACAATTCATTGGGTCTTAATTGGGCAATTGACCCAATCCTTTACCCATATAAGGTCCATATCCATTAATTCACACTTTCAATGGCAATTTCCTGTAAATATTGAGAAACTAAAAATCAGGGGTATTACATCCCCCAGCCTCTTTTGGATTGGAAAGGGTCCCACAAATCTAGGTGACAACTTCCCTTTCTTTCCAAATCGCATGTGTCCCTTTCGTGACGAGACCTTTAAGCACACTAAGTCTCCCACCTCAAACTGAAGGAATCTTCTTCTCTTGTCAGCGTAGCTCTTCTGACGACTTTGTGTAGTGAGCAGATGTTATCGTGTCACCTTAATCTGTTATGTGGTCTCTCCAACCAGATCAGGTCCAATAAGTGCAGGCTCACCAGCCTCTGTCCAACACACTGGTGATTTACGGGTCTACCATACAACTCCTCAAATGGAGCCATCCTGAGACCTGCATGGTAACTATTGTTGTACGAGAACTCAACCAGTGGTAAATGATCTTCCCAACCACCCTTGAAGTCTAACAGTGCAAGCTCTCAGCATATCCTCCAATGTTTGTATTGTCCTCTCTGATTGTCCATCAGTCCGTGGATGGAAAGCTGTGCTGATCAACAAGTTGGTCCCCATAGCCGACTGCATGCTCTACCACACCCTGCCAATGAATCGGCCATCTCTGTCGGACACAATAGTCCTGGGTATACCATGTAGCCTGATGATATCCTTTATATATCGTCGTCCCAAAGTCTCAGATGAATCTGTCATCTTGATTGGGAGAAAATGTGCAGAATTGGTCAATCGATCTACCACAACCCATATTGCATCGTTAGCCTTTGATGACCTTGGCAACCCTCTCACAAAATCCATGGAAATATGTTCCCATTTCCATTCCGGCACTGGTAAGGGTTTGAGTAATCCTGGTGGATTTCTGATATTTTGCCTTGACTTACTGACAAGTCAGGCAATGAGAAATAAAATTAGCTACATCTCTTTTAAGTCCATGCCACCGATAATGCCTTTTTAGATTATGGTACATCTTGGTGCTACCTGGGTGAATAAAGAGTTTTGTTTGATGTGCTTCAATCAACAACTCTCTTCTGCAACTTTGAGGTACATATGTCCAGCCTCAGAATAGGAGACCTTGTCCTAGTCGTAATTCCCATTCCGGTACAACCTCACCAGTAGACATCTTAGCCCATATTTCTTCCAATTCCGGATTTGTTCGCTGTTCTTGCTCAATCTTGGAAACCATGCTGGACCATACCATCAGATTATACATACTCCCATATTCCTTGATATACAAATTGAATTCCCGGATGCTGGTCAACATCTCCCATTCTTTCATAATCAAAGTGGCCACTGTTGCATGTGTCATGCGACTGAGGGCATCCGCTACTTTGTTTGCCTTGCCGGAATGATATCGAAGTGCGAACTTATAATCTTGTAGATACTCCATCCATCTGAGCTGCCTCATGTTGAGTTCCTTCTGATGAAACAGATATTTCAAACTTTTGTGATATGAAAATACCTCAAATTTCTCGCCATAAAGATAGCTGTCTCCAGCTTTTGAGAGCGAAAACCACTGCGGCTAATACCAGATCATGTGTGGGGTAGTGGCGTTCATGGATTTTCAGCTGCCTTGAGTAAGAGAACACCCAAGTCCTTCTCCTGAAGCATCACAGTATACTTCATAGCCCTTGCCTCTTTTTGGCAAAATCAGAATAGGAGCAGTCGTAAGCTTCTTCTTCAAGTCTTCAAACCTTCTGTTGCATGCATCAGACCATTCAAATTTGACTCCTTTCTAAGTGAGTTTGGTGAGTGGAGCTGTAATCTTGGAGAAGTCCATAATAAAGTTCCGATAATAACCTGCCAATCCCACAAAGCTGCGGATTTCGGTCACATTCCTTGGAACTTTCCAGTTTCTAACTGCTGCCACCTTAGCTAGGTTCATGGCTATTCCTTCCTTTGATATGACATGTCCTAAGATTTCAATGACGTATTGGGAGGACTTACATTTTGGATTGTAATAACTTAGAACTTATTTGCTATGGTTTGATAATCGTTAAGTTTATTGGAATTTTTATGGTGATTGGTTTTCCTTGCCAAATGATGAGAAGAATATGAATACATCTTATTCATATAAATTATTCCTCAAGTATTAAGAAAAGCATGTGAAAATGTTTTAGTGGACTTAGTCCACGCACATGTAATAGTGATCAGTTAAGGGTCCGATTTTGGAAACTCGGACTTGACTCGCGTCGTGATGACCCTGTCCTCTCTCACTCATGTTTTTAAAAAAGAATATACTCTGATTTTTACACGAGTGAAAAAGGGCGTGGCGTTACAGTTGGTTTAAGAGCGAAACCGAAAGTGTTGATTCTTGCAAAATAAGATTAATATTGTATCATGTCTCATTGACAGATAAGAATCCCAACTGACCGACTCTTCAAAGTCTGCTACACGGGGGCTAGATTAATTTACTTTGACGAGAATCACACTATAAGCATTCAATCTGAGAACAACCTTGGATGAGAAAAACAACAACAAGGGAAGGACAATCAATATAAAATGTAGATTTATTAAACATAGCGAAATAGGTTCTCCCTCCTCCGAACAAGAAACATCATGTGATATCTAGAGAATCTCCTCAAAATAAGAAATACTATGTGATATCTAGGCAATTTTCCCCAATTAAGGAACTGTAACGCCCCTGCCCTTTTTCACTCACCAAAAATCATAGTATATTTTTTTTTATAAATGAGTGAGAGAGAGAGGGGTACATCATGACGCGAGCTAAGTCCGAGTTTCCAAACTCGACCCTTAACTGGTCACTATTACGTGTACGTTGACTAAGTCCACTTAAACACTTCACACGCTTTACAAATAATTGCGGAAATAACATATGAATAAGGCACCATTCATATACATGACATTAATAAGTAAGGAAGCCAATCACCATATAATTAACTGAAATTTAATTAATATCAAACCATAGCAAAATAATTCTAAGTTATTACAATCCCAAAAATATCAGTTATCTCAATACATCATTCCAAAATCAAGCTAAGTAATATAAGAATGAATCTGCCCAAGCTCCTATGCTTGGCTCCCATCATGTCCCCTGTCCTTGTCATTTCCTGTTTCATCATCTATAGGGTAGAAGTAGGGCGTTAGTCAACGCACCCAGTAGGAATTCCAAATAGGGTTATGTACACATAAGATCAATATAAAAATCAAGATAAGTACATCATATTAAAACTGTAAAACATCTTATAGTATTAAAAACAACGCATGATACTCATATCAAAATCATGTTAATGTATGGGTCATGTCATGGGTGTCATATGCCAATGATCTCTCACCCAATCACAACACAAGTCATATCAATCGTTTCCTTGATAAATAAAGCAATATCAGGTGTTCCCTTGGCCATTTACGTCCGCAGTGTTTTGTGACGACACCACCAAGTCACTGTTATACCTCCCCACGTATGTTAATTAGAATTACTGATGGAGTGTGGACTCCTCCCTCTGCGCAGGGTTTCGGGACTGTTTATCCAGGAGCTCTTTGGCCCATACTATGCTGTACCCATTCCTAGCAATCCCGAACAAGGCCAAAATATCAATAGTTCACATAGCTTCATACAAGCTAGTCTCAAGCCCCAAGTCATGTCTGGACAGCTCATAACTTGGCTTGCTATCCCATATACTCCCTCCCATGCCATGCATGAGATCATGAATGCAATAATGCCATTTCATTTCAAATTACATAACACCATTTGAAAATCAGTCCATATACATATATCAATTGTTTAACCAAAGTAAATCATCACATTTAGAATAAAAACCAGTAACAGATATATAATCCGCAGTGTCTCAACAAGGTAGAAATCCTACCAACATCCAGTAAATTATCCTTGCTGTTTTGTGAAGATAACGTTCAACGATCACATCACAACGAATCGTAACCCTTTGCCAATCTCCTTTCCTTATTTAGTCACATAAATAAATCAATCGGACTATCCATTTAATTTTCATCATCCCTTACATCCTGCCAGATGAATAGTAACATCTGAAAAATATTTAAAAATTATTGTTTTCAATTTAGTCGACTGAATCAGGGATTTAATCGACTGAATCATGTCCAGATACAGTCCTCTGTCTTACCCGCAGATTTTCAGTTGACTGAAATATATATTCAGTCGGTTGAAACACAACTCAGAAATGTTTAATCATGACTCGTAACCTTTCAGTCGACTGACTCTGAGTCAAACCCTCTGTATTCTTGGTCAATACTAGTTCAGTCGACTGAATCACAAATTCAGTCGGCTGACTTAGGATCAGATTATTTGTTTGTTCGTTCAACTAGTTCACATTCAGTCGATTGAATCAAAGATTCAGTCGGCTGAATTACCAACCAAACCTTTAAGTGTTCAATAAGCATCCCTTCAATTGACTGAAACACACCAGATTACTTTGCTTATTTGATATGTCTATTTTCAGTTGACTGAATCCTAGATTCAGTCTGCTGAAACACCATTATATCGCATATATTTTAATCCAGACCATGTTCAGGCGACTGAATCACAAGATTCAGTCGGCTGAAACTCCCAAAAACTGTATTCTGTTTCGGCCAACACCAGTTCAGTTGACTGAATCCCAGATTCAGTCAACAAACTTTTTGTCAGTCTTCTTTGTTTGCATATTTGGCTTGACCCTTCTTCATGAAATTCACTCCTAATATTATTTAAACATAGATTTCATCTTCTGTATAGTGTAATAGCCCGAAATTTTTAATCAATATATATGTGGCTATTATTTATTTTAATGATGGAAATTGGGAATTTTAATGGAATAGATGGTAAATGGATCAAAATTTGGACAAAGGCCCAATTATGGCCCAATGGACCATGGATTGGATTAAATTCATTTAAATGGTCAATTGGACCAAGGATGGTCAAATTGGACCCAATACCCATTTGGGACCCAATGGATCAAGATGATGTAAGCTCTAAGGTAAATGGGCAGGAGGTGAATGTAATTGGGCCATGGGCCCAATGGTGATCCAAGTAGTTGAAATGGATTTAATTAAATCACCTAAGCTAGTGGTGAATAGACCAAGGTGACATGGCCGAATGGGGCCCACCTCCACCTCACCAAGTGAGGTGGCGTGTGGACCAAGGATTGGTGGGGCCGGCCACCATGGTTGAATTTGTCAATTATGGGTGGATACATGGAGAGGAATCAAGTAGATTAAAAGGAGATTAAATGGGGATTAATTAACCTAAGTTAAGAATTTAATTAATCATATTAATTAAGTTGGTCAAATGGTCAAATGGAAGACCAAAACCATCTCATCTCCAAAGGCCAAAACCGTTGGCTTAGTGGTGGTTTTATCTCAACTACCACCACTAAGCACATTAGCCCATGTTGGTTGGTGGGAGAATTAATGGTTGAGTGTAGTCTAAGGAACCAAAAGGAGATGGTTTTCATCTCATCTCTCAAATCCCACTCTTATCTCACTCTCTTCCTCTCTTCCTCCCTCTCATTGCCGTCCCCCACACTCAAGGAAGGAAGAAGAAAACTAAGGAGAAAAGAAGAAGAGAAGAAAAAACTCAAAGCATAAGCCACCACTCCAAGATCAAGGCTTAGTATCTTCTTTCTCACCATCTCCTCCTCTCCCTCTTTCAAACACACCCCATGTTGGCCGAACCCAAGCATTGGGGATACCATTGATCAAGCTCATCTTGGCCTACCAACCAAGGAGAAGAAGGAGAAAGGCCAAGGAATCTAAGAGGAGAAAGAAAAGTCGGAGGAGCCGTCGGATTGTAAGTATCTCTAAACAAAATATTAAGTTTTTATGGTTTAAAAATGGAATCCATTTCTTAGATGGTGGCCAAAAATATCATGGGCAGTGGATTTAAAATCCATCCAAAAGATGAAGTGAGAAATGGACAAAATGGGAAGGGGAGATTAAGAAAAATAAATGGATGTATAAAGGACATTATGTATTAATTAAGCATGGATGTATGTAATTTTTGGAAAGAACCATGGACCATAGGGTTCGGCCATGTAGTATGGCCGAACCCCATGGTTGGTGATTAAGTGATTTTAATGAGGTTATAAAGAATGGAAGCCATGGAGGATGATTGATGATTGTTAGGGTTTTAATGATTAAACGTGGTAATTTTTAAAGGGATTGTAAATGAGGAAATTTATGGGAGATATGAATGATTTTTAATGGCCTAAAAAGGTATGGATGAGGATGAACCTTATGGTAATGTAATGTGGTTTTAAATGGGTTTAAAAGGATGGAGAACATGGAGTAATGTATTAATGAATTGGAGGCTTAAAAGGGTCAAATGTTTGTAAAATTTAAAGGGATCTTAGTGAAGAAAATCATGGAAGGTATTAATGATTTTTAATGGCCTCAAAGGTGGTAGAGGAAGATGAACCATGAACCATGGGTTCGGCCATGGTGTATGGCCGAACCCTATGGTGATGTATTTGGAATTTTAATGGGTGTAAAATATGAAAAAATAATGGAGAATATTGGTAGCCTTGATGGACCCAAAAATATACTTAATGATGATTTAAAGGTATGATTTAAACCCCCTCATGGAGGGACTTATTTTGAATCTAAATGTGGTAAATAGGCCTAAGAAAAATGGGTAAAAGACATCATGGGTTCGGCCATGGTGTATGGTAGAACCCATGACCCATTTTACAAGCCAATTGATGGGCTAAGTATGGAGCTAAGTATATGATTAATTAATGGGATTAGGGTAATTAAGTGGCTGATTTTTTATGATGTTGTGTCATGGCTAATGAGTCATTAAAGGATCCAAGTCTATGGATCAATTATGGGTCTAAGAATGGAGGAATGAAATGAGAACTTAACCGTGGAGGAAGAGTGGTGAAACCGTAAATAATGGCCAAATTCAAGAACCATGGGTTCGGCCATGGTACATGGCCGAACCCCATGGGAGATGGTCATGGACTTAGGGGCTCTAAGTAACAACCTTATGTGTGATTAATAAAGCCTAGGGTGGTTGGTTTTTAGACTCATGTAATTAAAATAATTAATGGATTAAATGGGACCCACAAACCTAGTTAGTGAGGTTCGGCCATGGTGTATGGCCGAACCCCGCTAAGGTATGATTAATGGATTTAAATGGTTAAAAACATGGGCTGATTATTCATATGTAATAAGGTATCAGATATCGCAAGCGGTGTGCGTATCAGTGACCGGATTATCAGACGGAAACGCTAAGGAATACTAGCCAGTATTTGGTAGGATTCCAACCTTGTTGTAAGCCATGGACTATGTGTGTATGGATGTTTTATTGAATTATTTTGGTAATTCTATAATATGTTTATGATGGATTTTAAGGATATGAATTATATGTAAGACTATGAATTATATTTGAAGGCCATGAATTATATGATTAGGCTATGAATTATATATGAAGGCTATGAATTATATATATTACATAACATAATGCATTTACATCTCATGCATGGCATGGGCGGGAAAATAATGAAACCGGAGTCCATGCTCCGTCGGGGCGACCGAGAAGCAAACATGGGGATAGCCTGAGGTGCTATAACCGGAGTCCATGCTCTGTCGGGGCGACCGAGAAGCAAACATGGGGATATATTGATTTTGTTGAGATATAACAAGAGTCCATGCTCCATCGGGGCGACCGAGAAGCAACCATGGGGATACCTTGATGAGGCTTTGCCATCAAGGGGGATTTTATATATGATTGGAAAAAGGACATTGTACAATGGTGAGGATGATGGGTGGGACTCATGACATTGACACCCATGGCATGGCATTCATTTTATGGTTTTCATTATATTATTATCTATATGCTTGTTATCACTAATCCATGTGTTAGCCCTACTCGGAGTCCTACTGGGCGCGTTGTCTAATGCCCTACTTCTACCCTAGCTGATGACAGCAGGAGATGGCAGAAACGAAGGATGAGACAGGGAGCCAAGCTTAGGAGCTTGGGGAAGCGAGCTACTTAGTTTATTTAAGATTTATTTTGGAAATGTAATTTGAGTAGCTTAGCTCGTCAGAATGTAATAATTTAGATTACTTGCTATGTTTTGGATTTTATTTTAGACACTGTGATTTTGAGGTATTTTAGTAATTAAATGAATATATCTTCCTTGCTATCTAAAAATCGGTAGGATAGACTCTATTATAATTTCCGCATTTAGTTTAATATTCCGCAAGCTTACTTCTACGTGTGAACCGTTCTTCGTGGACTTAGTTCCACGCACACGTAGGGTTGGCCAGTTAAGGGCCAGGCTTTAGAAGCTCGGACTCAACTCGCGTCGTGACGTCCCGCGGCCTTTGTCACTTTCATTTTTTAAAAAAAATAGACTCTGATTTCAGTGAAATGGGGCGGGGCGTTACATATAGGTCTTAGTGTACTTGCTACACCCACTAGCCAAGGCTAGAGTCTTTTTATAATATATTCCAATCTGGGTACCATTATAACATGGTTTTGGATTCCATCCTTTGATAGTTTGTTTCAATCCCGTTACCAATCATTGAATGGATTTCTAATTCTATGGCTCTATGATAGTTTGGCCAGCCCTTTTCAATTGAATATAGAACCCATAGGTTCAGCCACACCATGGCTAAAACTATGGTTCACCCGTAATCTTAATCCTATAGTGTTAAACTCAAAACCATACATTCTTTCCCGTCTCCTTTGTTTATTTTTTAGTCTGAATTCCTTCTTTAATCCTTCTTTCCTTCCTTTGTTCTTCAGCAATTCTCCAAGTACAATGGTGTAAGTGGAAGAGAGATAGAAGAGAGGAGAAGAGGAGAGAAAACCTCTTGATGTGCAAGAGATGGGGTTCGGCCAAGGGGTGTGGTGTGCCCCTTGGTTGGTATCTTTTAAGTAACTACCCAAGCCTTTTCATTTCCTATCTTTATTATTTGTCCAACCAAGGAGTCCCTTGGCTTAACCAAGGAGACTCTTTGACTTCAGCCTCTTTGCCTTCCAATGATTTTTCCTTGGGTTTCATCCTTCATGAGATGGAAACTCTCCATCTTCCCACTTAACTCACCTTGAGATGGAAGTCTCCTCAACTTCCCATTCAACTCAACTCAACTCAAGCATTAACTTAATTCCTTTGAACTCACTCATGGTTGACCAAGTCAACCATGACTTAGCCAACCTTGCATGTACATGGCACGTGGGTCCCATCTTAGCCATATTATTTGATGATGTAGCACCTTGCCTAGTTGGCTTCCATGCATGCCACATGGCAATGCCACCTCACATACATGCCACCTCACTTAATGAGGTGGATTTATGCATTGGATCTTAATTGGGTAGCTAACCCAATTAATTTAACCTTACCCATTTACTTTAAAATCAGTTCATCTATGACCCATTGGGTCCCAATGGGGTAATTGACCCATTTCTTTGCACTTACCCTATTACTTTAAAATCAGACTTACCCATGATCCATTGGGTCTTAATTGGGTAATTGACTCCACTCCTTACCCATCTAAGGTCCATTTCAACTATTTAAAACTCAAATTCCATTGAATAGCAATTTAAATGAACCATTTCAATGTATATTTATGTAATGAAAATCCGGGGTGTTACAATGTTACCCTCTTTTGAAAATTTCATCCCAAAAATCGAGCGAAGTAGGGTTTCAAATAAATTACATAAATAACTCATGATGAGCTGCTCTCATTTCTGATTCAAGTTCCCAGGTGGCTTCCTTCATTACCATGTCGGTCCCATACCACCTTGACGAATTGAATTGTCCGGTTCCGCAACACCCATTGTTCCGTGTCAATCACTTTGACAGGTCTTTCAACGTAAGACACATCGCTTTGCACTTCTATGTCTTGTACATTCACCGCATGCGATGGATCAAGATTGTACTTCCTGAACATAGATACATGGAACACATCGGGTAGTGATGACAACTGTGTAGGGAGTATCACTCGATAAACCACTTCCCCCACCCTCTCTTGAATTGGAAAGGGTCCCACAAATCTGGGTGACAGCTTCCCTTTCTTTCCAAATCGTATGTGTCCTTTTGTGGTGAGAACTTCAAGAACACTAAGTCTCCCACTTCAAACTCAAGGACTCTCCTTCTCTTGTCAGCGTAGCTCTTTTGACTACTCTGTGCAGTGAGTAGATGTTGTCGTATCACCTTAATCTGTTCCGTGGTCACTGCAACTAGATCAGGTCCAATAAGTTCAAGCTCTCCGGCCTCTAGTCCAACACATTGGTGTTTTACAGGGTCTACCATACAATGCCTCAAATGGAGCCATCTTGAGGCTTGCCTAGTAATTGTTGTTGTACGAAAACTCAACTAGTGGTAAATGATCTTCCCAACCACCCTTGAAATCTAACATGCAAGCTCTCAGTATATCCTTCAATGTTTGTATCGTTCTTTCCGACTAGCCGTCAGTCTGTGGATGGAACGCTGTGATGATTAACAAGCTTGTCCCCATAGCCGACTGCATACTTTGCCACACCCTACCGGTGAATCGACCATCTCTGTCGGACACAATGGTCCTGGGAATACCTTGTAACCTAATGATATACTTGATATACTGCCATCCTAGAGTCTCAGATGAGTCCATCATCTTGACTGGGGGAAAGTGTGCAGATTTGGTTAAACGGTCCACCACAACCCAAATTGCAACGTTACCCTTTGAAGACCTCGGCAACCCTGCTACTGTAACACCCTGGAATTTCAAAGATATCAATTTACATGTATTTATTCATATTTACGGAATTGCCATTGTGATATATTTGATTTGAATTTAAATGGGTCAATGGTTCAATCAAGACCCAAAGGATGGTAGTTTTGTTTACAAGACAAATAAATGGATAAGATGTACTTCAACGGGTCAAGAATCATAATTGGGTCAAATTTCGTTAAATGGGTCGAGATGGGCATGATTAATCATTAAGTGAGCTAAAAGCTTAATTGGGTCGAGTACATTAAATATTTGAGTTGGTTTGAGATAAATTAAATGATGGAGATAAGTTGAGTTGAACTTATGGGTCAAGTTAAAATAAATGAATGACTTGGGTTTGGGTGAGTTGAATAAATGAATTGGTTAGAATATTTATTCTAAGTGAGTGGTGTGTAGATGAAAGGTAAGTGGTTGATTTCAAATTTCAAACGGTGGCTGCATGTATACTCCATGCATGTAACTCCTAAGTTAGAAAATAAGTGATAATGGCGTTACATGGAGTTACAAAGGTGAGAGGGTTATTTCAAATTCAAATTTGTATGCACGTTGGAAATGGCATAGAGTTCATTGTTTGGGTCATCAAAGAGACAGCCAATGGGGAGATGGTGAAGCACATGGAGTTTCATTTTAAGATGAAACCCCCATATAAGATGTAAATGAAGATTGGTGGTTACATTGGGCTAACAAAGAATAGCCGTTGGTGTGGGAGTTTCATTTCCATATGAAACTCTCACATCCAAAGGTAATGTGAGACATTAATGAAAGGGGGAGGTTACATCCATGACCATCTATGGGAGACGTTGGTTGCTTGGGGAGGTTTCATTTCATAGATGAAACCCCCAAGTAACATAAAGGATTTTGATTAATTAAGGTGAGTTACACAAGGTTCATCTTGGGCTGGTTTTGGTTAAACAAAAAGTGTTCATTGCACTCTCTATCTCTCTCTCTTTGCCGTTTTCTCCATTCTCATAACCAAGAACAGCAGCTGATTGATTATCTTCAATAAGTCCTAGGCTGATCTCCTTTCATCAAGACAAAAATCAGCCAAAGGGTTTGGCATCAAGGCTTAGCACATTCATCCAAGGCCAAGATCTCGTTCTTTCTCTCTCATTTTCTCTTTCAAATCCATATCATCTGGCTGAATTATCCCAAGGAGCTTGCAACAAGATCAGTCATAGCCAAGAGAACAAGAAGGAAGAGGGAAGTACTAGGAAAGGAACGGAAGATCAAATCGGAGAAAAAGATCAAGAAGTGAAGGACCGAAGGAGTCGCGATAATTGGTAAGTGCACTTTGAACCATTGATAAATAAAGTTGGTTAAGGGAATGAGATCTGGCCATCATATGGCCAGATTCATCAATGGTTTAGATATAGGATTATGATGTTTAAAAATGGTAAAATATAGACCATAGCGTTCGGCCCCTTTGGATGGCCGAACCCCATGGGAAAACTTGGTGATTTTTATGGTGTATGAGAGACAAAATCCATATTATGAAATGGAGGTTATAAAGGATTTAAAAGGTAGATAAGCTTACTGTTTTGGAGTAGCTATGACATGGCTGAACCATGTCTATGTTATGTTAATTTGCTGATTAATATCATAGATAAATATTGGTGGGTTTTCATTAAGAGAACCATAGGGTTCGGCCATGTGTATGGCCGAACCCCATGGGCTGTTTTTGATGGATAATTGGATCAAGTGTCGGATGGAAATTATGTAATCATTATGTGCTTTGATTTAAGAATAAGATAGGTTTGTCTATGGACTTAATATAGGAATATAATCAGCCATCAAAGATGATGGAAAGATGGACAAATCAATTTGGTGAGGTTCGACCATGTAGTATGGCCGAACCCCACTAAAGGGTCACTTGGTGGACTTAGTGCTAAGTTTATAATTGGAATTGGATTAATGAAAGATTAAAGGATTAAAAGTTAATGGTGAGGTTGGGCCATATGTATGGCCGAACCCCACTAAAGTGGTTTGGTGATGGACTTTGTTTAAGATAAATTAAACCAAAGGAAAAGCTAAATGGCATGATGGCAATTATGATGAAATGATCCAATATGAAAAGATCATAGGAATGGACATGTGAACCAAAACCCAAGATGGTAAGGTTCGGCCAAACAGTATGGCCGAACCCTACCAAGGTTCATTTGGGAGTTTTGGGTTAATCAAAATGGTTTAGATAAAGAAAAAAAAAGGGTGACCAAAGTCTTAATGGGTGAGGTTCGGCCATGGCTTTGGCCGAACCCCACTAAGTGGTTCTTGGAACATTAGGCTTTGCTGGAAATTAGGTAGACAAATAATTAACTTGCTGCTATGTACATAAGGTATTTGGATTTCTAGAACGGTGTACAAGCTGTGATCGGAAGACGGTTCAAAGGAAGGGTCAAACAAAGTAACATAGAGTAGGTTTCCTACCTTTTTGAACCACACTCATACTTGATGTTTTATCGTAATTTTGATAAGTTATATGCTAAGTTATTATGTTTCAATGTGGTTTTACATGTTATGTTATGTTTTACAAATGGCATGAAAACATGGACATCTGATGCATGGCATGGGGTGGTGATTATGGAAACCGGAGGCCACACTCCGTCGGGGCGTCCGAAAGACCACTGTGGGGTACCTTGATGATGAGAATCCCATCAAGAGGAATCTGGAGGCCACACTCTGTCGGGGCGTCCGAAAGACCACTGTGGGGTACCTTGACGATGAGAATCCTGTCAAGAGGAGGCTATGTAGAATGGTGATGGGTGGGACTCATTACATGTTCATTTTATACATAGCATGTTTTTATGGAATTTTGACACACATGTATTATTATATTATTTGCATGTTTTATACTAACCTTGTGGTAGCCCTATTCGGAAACACTACTGGGCGCGTTGATCTAACGCCCTATCTCTACCCTTAGTGGATGACTCAAGAAAGACAACGAATAAGGATCAAGAAGGGGACCTAAGCAAAGAAGCTTGGGTGGTTTGAATGATTTGAATGGACTTTGAATGGACTATTTATGAACATGTTATTTGATTTATTTTGACAATTTAATTTGATAGCTAGATGATGTTGGCATGTAATAATGTAGTTAAGTAGCTACTATGGTTTGGTTTATTTGGATGGTTTGGAATGAATGGTAGACTAAGGTTATATAGTAATTTTGGAGAATAAATTATGTACTTTGCTATCTAAGAATGGAAAATTGGAATAGTCTTAGGATTTATTATAACCTCAGTTAGATTAAGACTAAGTTAATTCCGCAAGTTGTATTTGTACCATGTGTGGATCAGTTTTATGGACTTAGCGCATACGCACATGGGCTTGGCCAGTTAAGGGTCGGATTTAGAGATCCGAACTTAACTCGCGTCTTGACACTCTCCCCCGATCACTTGGTTGATTATATTTAAAAAATAAAAAATAAACTCTAATTATTAGAGTGAAAAGGGCGGGGTGTTACAGTTACAAAGTCCATGGAAATATGTTCCCCTTTCCATTCGGGCACAGGTAGAGGTTTGAGTAATCCTGGCGGTTTCTGGTGTTCGGTCTTGATTTGTTGACAAGTAAGGCAGTGAGAGACAAAGTCAGCTACATCTCTTTTGACTCCATGCCACCAATAATATCTTTTCAGGTCATGGTACATTTTGGTGCTACCCGGATGATTGATGAGCTTCGATCAACAACTCCCTTCTGCAGCTTTAGGCACATATGTCCGACCTCGGAATAAGAGACCATGTCTAGGTCGTAATTCCCATTCTGGTACGACCTCACTAGCAGACATCTTAGCCCATATCTCCTCCACTTCTGGATCTGTCCGCTGTTCTTGCTCAATCTTGGAAACCATGCTGGACCATACCATCAGATTATACATACTCCCACAGACCGTGATGTACAAATTGAATTCCTGGATGGTTGTCAACATTTCCCATTCCTTCATAATCAAACTAGCCACGGTTGTATGGGACATGCGACTGATGGCATCCGCCACTTTGTTCATTTTGCCAGGATGATATCGTAGTGCAAACTCATAATCTTGCAGATATTTCATCCATCTATGCTACCTCATATTAAGTTCCTTCTGATCAAACAGATACTTTAAACTCTTATGATTAGAAAATGCTTCAAATTTCTCACCATGTAGGTAGTGTCTCCAGTTTTTGAGAGCGAAGACCACTGCAGCTAACTCCAGATCACGGGTGGGATAGTGGCATTCATGAAATTTTAGCTGCCTTGAACCATATGCCACTATATGATGACTTCGAGTGAGAGAGCACCCAACGCTTTCTCCTGAAGCATCACAATATACTTCATATCCCTTGCATTTTTCCGGCAAGATCAGAATAGGAGCAGTCGTAATTTTCTGTTTCAGGTCTTCGAACCTTCGGTTGCACACATCAGACCCTTCAAATTTGACTCCTTTCTGAGTGAGTCGGGTGAGTGGAGTTGCAATTTTGGAGAAGTCCATAATAAACTTCCGATAGTAGCCAGCCAGTCCCAGAAAGCTAGGGATTTCAGTCACATTATTTGGAGCTTTCCATCCTCTAACTGCTGCCACTTTAGTCAGGTCCACGGCTATTCCTTCTGCTGATATGACATGTCCTAGGAGATTGACCTCAAAGAGCTAGAACTCACACTTGCTTGCTTTGGCATATAAATGATTCTTCTTCAGAGTGTCCAAGACTATCCTTAGATGCTCCGTATGCTCCTCTCGACTGGTGGAATAAATCAGGATATCGTCAATGAAGACAATTACAAACTTGTCCAGATAAGGACGAATGATTCTGTTCATTAGATCCATGAACACGGCTGGTGCATTGGTGAGTCCAAACGGCATGACCACATATTCATACAGTCCATACCGAGTTCTGAAAGTCATCTTCTCTATGTCCTCATCCCTGACACGGATTTGATGGTAGTTTGACATCAGATCAATTTTCGAGAAATAGCTGGAACCTCTGAATTTATCAAACAGATCATCAATTCGGGGTAGAGGGTACTTGTTCCTGACCGTCAACTGATTCAACTTTCTGTAATGTACACACATCCGAAGAGTACCATCCTTCTTCTTTACAAAAAATACAGGTGCTCCCCATGATGAAATGCTGTTTCGGATGCATCCTAGTCTGAGCAACTCATCAATTTGTTTCTTTAGCTCAGACATTTCTGTTGGGGCCATCCGGTAATGCTGCAATGATACAAGAGTAGTGCCAGGATAAAGTTTGATCTCAAAGACAATCTCCCTTTTTGGAAGCAAACCAAAGAGTTCTGTCGAGAATACCTCTGCGTAGTCTTTCACTACCGCAGGTAGTTCAGCAATCGGCGCCTTGTTTAGTCTGATGTTGTTCAGTACTAGATGATCCATTTATTCATGCAATCTTCTGGTTATAGGAATGCTCTGTCTGTCGGCATGTACTACATATCGTTTTCCCTCGGGTGGCCAAAATAGCACTCTGCGGAGATGACAATCAATGCTGGCGTGGAAGTTAGCAAACCAATCCATGCCAAATATGATATCGTATTTTGTCATCTCGAGTACCAGATAGTTGAATTTAAATCTGAACCCAGCAAGTTCAGTGTCTACGGAAGTGCAGATCAGACTCAATGATGTGTCTCCAATTGGGTATAAAATAGTAAGTGCAGTGGACAATTGCTGTACTAGGGTACCAGTAGCAGATATAAAGGAGTGGGATGCTCCTGAATCAAATAATACAAAGGCATATGAACTACCAACTACTGCCATACCTTGAATCACCGAATGATCTACTGTCTCTAGAGGAGGAACCAAAGTATATAACCGTCTAGATCTTGTCGGAATAGGTGCCCGTCCTGTCTGGTTATGTGCTCTGGATACTTGTGACTAAGCTAGTCGAGCTGGAGGACGGCAGGAACCCATGGAATGAGGAGGTCTATTGTTCTGTGGATACTCCCTCTTGAAATAGCCCTGTTGGCCAGAATGGAAACAGGTGCTAACACCTCGAAGAACCTGAGAGACTGGTCCTGATGTGGAGGGTCGATTGTGTAACATTCCGGATTTTCATTACATAAATATATATTGGAATGGTTCATTTAAACTGTGAATGAATGGAAATTGAGATTTAAATAGTTGAAATGGACCTTAGATGGGTAAAGAATTGGGTCAATCACCCAATTGGGACCCAATGGATCATAGATGAGCTTAAGTGTAAAGTAATTGGGCAAGGTCAAGTAAATGAGTCAAAATACCCAATTAAGCCTAAGGCATAAAATCCACCTTATCAAGTGAGGTGGCATGAATATGATGTGGCATTGCCATGTGGCATGCATGGAAGCCACCTAGACAAGGTGCCACATCATCAAATGATATGGCTAAGATGGGACCCACGTGCCATGTGGTGACCAAGTCACCACATGCATGGTCGACCCTGTCATGGTTGACTTGGTACAACCATTAGTGAGTTCATTTGAGTTGAGTTAAAGATTTATTCATTTGAGTTGAGTTAAAGATTTATTCATTTGAGTTGAGTTAAGGATGTATTCAATTAAGAAGTGAGTTCAAGAATAAATCATTTGAGTTGAGTTGGGAAGATGGAGAGTTTCCATCTCAAGGGGTATGAATCAAAGGACACATTGGGGAATCAAAGAGTTTCTTAGCTTAAGTGAAAGGTCCCCTTGGTTAATCCAAGGGACACATTGGTTGGATCAAAACCTTAATGAGGGAGACTGGAAAGATTTGGGCTGATTACAAAGAGACACAAACCAAGGGGCTGCTCACACTCATTGGTTGAATTCTCCATTTTGAACAAAGATTGTTCTCACCTCTCCTCTTCATCTCTCTCTCCCATTTTTTATCTCTTTACTTGGAAACCTTTGAAGAGCAAAGAAAGAAGAAAGAGTAAGGAAGAAAATACAGATCTTAAAGAAAAGAAGGAGACGGGAAATAAGGTATGTATAAGTCTAAACTAATAAGGAAATGATTCAAAGGAAACCATAGGTCGGCCATGGTGTGGCCGAACCTATGGATTCCATAATTGATGAAATGGAATGGCTAAATTGTGTTAAGGCCATGGAAATGGAAATCCATTCAATGAATGGTTATGGGAGTGAAACAAAAGAACCCATGCCATGATAATAATATGATTAAATAGAATAAGGTGGGGACTAATTATAAGGTTTCAAAATCAGTAAATCTTAGGACTGATTTTAAGGTTTCAAAATTAGTAAATCTTAGGACTGATTTTATTGTTGATTGATCTTAAGACCAGATGCTGGCTGATTTTTTATCAATTTTAGGACAGTTAATGGATGGTTTTTGGGACTAGTTTTCAGCCTTCAAACTGATAATTTTGTTGACTGATCTTAAGACCAAATGCTGGCTGATTTTGGACCAGTTTTAGGACCAGTTAATGGCTGATTTTTGGGGCTGGTTTTCAGCCTTCAAACTAATAATTTTACTGACTGATCTTAAGGCTAGATGCTGGCTGATTTTAGGCCAGTTTTAGGACCAGTTAATAGCTGATTTTGGATCAGCTTTAGGACCAATTGATGGCTGGTTTTTGACTGATTTTCAGTCTTTAAATGGTTGAATGCGGGGACTGTTTTGGCTAGTAAAATATGCCACAGTTGGGACTGATTTCCAGTCTTTAAATGGTTGAATTCGGGGACTGTTTTGGGTAGCAAAATCTGCCACAGTTGGGACTGATTTTCAGTCTTTAAATGGTTGAAGTCGAGGACTGTTTTGGCTAGTAAAATCTGCCACAGTTGGGACTGATTTTCAGTCTTTAAATGGTTGAATTGAGGGATGTTGTTGAACACGAATACACTTAAGAGGAAATGGGACAATAGGGTTCGGCCATGTTGTATGGCCAAACCCCATTGAGGATGTTAAACGGGTTAGGGACAAGGAATGCATAAACGCGTTGGGAAACGAACTTGAAACTTAGATGGAGATAGGGATGATGAAACTGAAATGGAAAATCAAACTAATATGTATGTTTGAACTTGATAAGGTAAAGAGGTTAGCAAAAGGATTGCGATTCGCCTTACGTGACCTTTGGCATTACCCTTGCAAGATAGTATATCATACATTGGTAGGATTCCTACCTTATTGAGACACTATGAATTTTATATGTTACTGGTTTTATTCCAACTATGAGGTTTATTTTGAGTATAACAAATGATATATGTTTATGAACTTATTTTCAATGATATTATATAAATTGATATGAAATGGCATTCTTGCATTCATATTCTCATGCATGGCATGGAGGGAATACATGGGACAACAAGCCAAGTCATGAGCTATCCGGACATGACGTTGGGCTTGAGACTAGCTTGTATGAACTATGTGAACTATTGATATGTTGGCCTTGTCCAAGATTGCTAGAAATGGGTACGGTGTAAATTGGGCCAAAGAGCTCTAGGGTAAACAGTCCAAAAACCCTACGCAGAGGGAGGAGTCCACACTCCATCGGTAATTTCGATTAACATATGTGGAGAGGTATAACAGTGACCCGGTTGTGCCGTCACAAAACACTGTGGACGAAATTGGCCAAGGGAACACCTTGATATGGCAAGTTTATCAAGGAAACTATTTATATGATTTATGTTGTGATTGGATATGGGAATTGGGTGAGAGATCATTTGGCATATGACACCCATAACTTGACACATTATATCAGCATGATTATGTTTTGAATATCATGCACTGGTTTTAGTATTATGAGATGTTTTATGATATGTTATATCTATCTGGCTTTATCTTAATCCTATGTACCATAACCCTACTTGGAATACCTACCGGGCGTGTTGACTAACGCCCTACTTCTACCCTATAGATGATTGAATAGGGAATGAGAAAGACATGGGACATGAAGGGAGTCAAGTGTAGGAGATTGGACAGTTTTATGTTATATTACTTAGTTTGATTTTGAAAAATGTATTGGGAGGACTGATATTTTGGATTGTAATAAGTTAGTAATATTTTGCTATGGTTTGATGATATTTACATCTCAGTTAATTTAATGGTGATTGGCTTCCTTGCTTATTAATGTCATGAATGGTATTTTATTTATATAATAATTCCGCAAGTATTCTTAGAGCGTGTGAAATGTTTTAGTGGACTTAATCCACGCACACGTATAGGTGGCCAGTTAAGGGTCGTGTAACGCCACGCCTTTTTTCATTCACAGAAAAATCAGAGACTACTTTTTTAAAAAAAATAAAGACTGAGAGAGAGTGGGACGCCACGACACGATCTAAGTCTGAGCTTCCAAAGCCCGACCTTAACTGGCCACCAATATGTGCCCTTGCACAAGTCCACTAAAACATTTCGCACGCATTAAGAATATTACGGAATTATTATATGAATATAAATACCATCCATAACATTAATCAGCAAGGAAGTCAATCACCATTAAATTAACTGAACTTAATATCCAAAAGTAACATCAAACCATAGCAAGATAATATCTAAGTTATTACAATCTCAAAGTGCAATTATCTCAAATACATTGTTTCGAAATAAATATCAAATAAAGTACGCATAAGCTGTCCAAGCTCCTAAGCTTGGCTTCTTTCACGTCCATCGCCCGTTCCATTCCCTGTACCATCATCTAAAGATAGAAGTAGGGCGTTAGTCAACGCGACCAGTAAGAATTCCAAGTAGGGGTTATACACATAGGATTAGTATAAAATCACGATAAGTACCAACATATCAAAAACTGTAAACAACTTGTAGTACTAAAATCATCGCATGATACTCATAATAAAATCATGCTAATTTTGATGACATGCCATGGGTGTCATATGCCAATGATCTCCCACCCAACAATCATATCACAAATCACAATGCTAATCTTCTTGATGAACAAGCCACATCAAAGTATTCACTGTTATGCCTCCCCACGTATTTTAATCAGTCCCACCGAATGGAGCGTGGACTCCTCTTACATTTCAAACATCACATATCTCTTCCCACGTATGTTAATCGGTCCCTCCGAATGGAGCGTGGACTCCTCTTAATTTCCAAACATCATATATCTCTCCACGTATGTCAATCGGAATCAGTGTGGATTCCTTCCCACGTTTGTTTATCGAAAAACACCGAATGAAGCTGTGGATTCTTTCCTTGTGTTCCCTCCCATGCCATGCATGAGGTAATGAGTGCAATGATGCCATTTATATCAAAAAACATAATAGCAATGAAACTCAGCTCTTAACAACATAATCATTTGATACCCAAAGTACATCATCAAATATGGAAATAAAAACAGTACATGTATATAATCCACAGTGTGTCAACAAGGTAGGAATCCTACCAAATTTCAGTTTACTATCCTTGCTGTTCCGTGAAGCTACCGTTCACCGATCACGTTAAAATTGAATTGCAAACACTTTGCGAATCTCTTTTTCCTTATTACATTTAGCACATATACAAATTAATTTGATGATCCATTTGATTTCCCATCATTCCAGATAAACTGAACCTCTGGAAAATTATTTGAAATTTTTCTTTATAAATTCAGTTGACTGAATCCTGCCCGATTACTGTTCACTGCATTACCCGCAGACTCTCAGTCGACTGAAATATACTTTCAGTCAGCTGAACTCCAACTATGAACTATTCTTACCCTAACTCGTAGCCTTTCAGTCGACTGAATCAAAGATTCAGTCGGCTGACATTGGACCAGATAAACTGTGTGCTCGGCCAGTGTGCATTCAGTCGACTGAATCATCAACAGCCTGTATGTATTTGTTAAGTAATCATTCAATCAGCTGAATCAAAGATTCAGTCGGCTGAAACACGTCGAAACCCTTTACTTCTTTGATACGTCTTCTTTCAGTCGACTGAATCCCATATTCAGTAGGCTGAAACCTCATTATACCCTTGATATTTTAATTCAGACATGGTTCAGTCTACTGAATCCAAAGATTCAGTCGGCTAAAACTCCCAGAATTGGTTTTCTGTCTTCTGCCACACCAGTTCAGTCGACTGAATCCCTGATTCAGTCGACCTGACTGTTTTGTCAGTCTTTTCTACTTGTATATTTGTACATCTTTCCTTCATGAAATTCCCTCCTAACATTATTCCAACATATTATACATCATCCAGGTACCTCTTAGATGAATTTATTCTACTCACTAGCCAACACTAATGTAACGCCCCGCCCCTTTTCACTACGCCAAAAATTAGAGTCTATTTTTTTTTTTTTGAAAAACAGAGTGAGAGAGAGCGGGACGTCACGACGCGAGTTAAGTCCGAGCTTCCAAAGCCCGGCCCTTAATTGGCCAACCCTACGTGTGCGTGGAACTAAGTCCACAAGAACGGTTCACAGGTACTAAGTTAAGCTTGCGGAATATAAACTTAATGCAGAGTTATAATAGAGTCTATGCTACAAATTTTAGATAGCAAGGAATTACATCACTTAATTAATAAATACCTCAACTTAAAATGTCCAAAATAAAAGTCCAAACTATAGCAATAGTCTAAGTTATTACAGTCCAAAGAGCTAAGTTACTAAAATTACATAACCATAAATGAAACTAGCTCCTCCAAGCTCCTAAGCTTGACTCCGGTCACGTCCTTCACTTCCTCCATTTCCTGCGTCATCGTCTAAGATAGAAGTAGGGCGTTAGACAACGAGCAAAGTAGGTACTCCGAGTAGGGTCAACACATGGATTAGTATAAACAAAACACATAAATATAAGTAGATCAAAATCCATGCAAGTAAATGCCATGCCATGGGTGTCATATGGCATGAGTCCCACCCATCATCCATATCATCATCACATAATATCCCTCTTGATGGAAAAGGCACATCAAGGTATCCCCACGTTTGTTTATTGGTCGCCCCGACGGAGCGTGGACTCCAGTTACAACCACAGTCACATAAGGTCCCTCTTGATGGAAAAGCCTCATCAAGGTATCACAATCTCATAGTATCCCTCTTGATGGATAAAGCACATCAAGGTATCCCCACGTTTGTTTATCGATCACCCCGACGGAGCGTGGACTCCGGTTTCATTTCAAACATACATCCCTTGGAATCAGTGTGGATTCTACCCCACGGTTGCTTTATCGGAAATCCGAATGGAGCGTGGACTCCTTTCAATTGATCCCTCCCATGCCATGCATGAGATGCAAGTGCCAACATGCTATATGATAATACAAACCATAGGATTAAAATCCCATCATTAAGACATACTATTTGATACCAAAATAATTGAAGTAAAACATTCATATACACATAATCCATAGCTTTCAATGAGGTAGGAATCCTACCAAGGACCAAGTAATATGTCCTTGTGTTTCCCGTCCAAAGATCGATCTCCGATCGCGCACCGCTTGCGAGATCCCGTTACCTTATTACATTTCAACAAATCAAACCAATGTTCCATTTTAATTTCCAACCATACTTAAGCCCATAAAATATGCCTTAGTGGGGTTCGGCCATACAACATGGCCGAACCTCACTCCTTTGGTTTTGGGTCCCTTTTTAGTCCTTATCATTTTAATCAACTGCGGGTCCAAGATCAGCCATCCTTTGATTTATTAATCCAAGTACACATAAGTTCATCATTTACCATTAATAAAACCCTAAGTTCCAAAAACACTCCCCATGGGGTTCTGCCATACACCATGGCCGAACCCATGGTCCTTTCATGTTCACCATTTTTTTCATCTTAGCCATCATTCTTTTCCATGTCTAAACATTCCTTTTTATTTATACATACTTAGGTCCATAACTGATCCATAAACATGGATCCATATACATAGAAATCTAAGGTTTGGCCATGCAAAGGCCTAACCATGATCTTAGATCATATACCTTATTTTAGACATGCATGAGGTCCTTTCCATATATCCATAACAATTAGGATTCGGCCATGCAATGGCCAAACCATGATCCTTAACTCCTTTTAGCCATGCATGCATACATAAACCATATATACATAGTATCCTTAGTATTCCATTATTTACTTAACCTATCTTACCCATTAGGGTTTGTCCATTTCCTATCCCATTTCTTGGATGGAATTTAAATCCATGGCCCATAACATTTTGGCCACTCTTCAATCCAAGAAAATGGAATTTCATGGTTTCCTTTAACTCCTTCAAATAAAATCTTGTTGAGTATTACTTACCGATCCCACGACTCCTCCGGTTTCCTTTTTTGCTCATTCTTGTTCCTTAGCCTTCCTTCTTTCTTTCCTCCTTGATCTTTGGCCAATGTGTGAGCTTGATCAAGATAAAATCTCCAAGAGTGGTTCGGCCAAGGAGGGTGTAGGTTTGAGAGAGGGAGAGGAGGAGAGTGAGATGAAACTCCAAGTCTTTGTCCAATGAGAGGGTGGTCAGCCAAGCTTGAGATCCAATTCTTTTTCTGTAAGTCTTTTTCTTCTTTCTCTAAGTGTTTTCTCTGTCTTGGATGAGAGAGGGTCGGCTAGGAGAGGGAGAGGGAGAGAGAGAGAGAGAGTGAGATGAGAGGAATGAGATGAAAAATCCATCTTTCCATCTTGTCTTGGGGTTTCCTTGGGCTAGACTGCACCACCTCTCCTTTGACCAATGTATGGTCTTGCATGCCTTTCATTTTAGGCTTCTTGTCTAGTATACCATCCCATGTACACGGTTTTGGGTTTGGGTTTCCTTGGTGGTTTGGTGGTTTCGGTGAGGTGGAACCACCACCTCTCCATGGGCCAATGCATGCCCTAGCTTGTCCACATTTTAAGCTCCTTATCTAGCCATGGAGGGTGCATGCCCTCCACATGGCACACCCAGCCCCCCCATGGCCAACGGTTTTGGTTGCTTCTCCATTGGTGGTTTGGTGGTTTTGGTGAGGTGGAACTACCACCTCACTTTTGGCCAATGCATGCCCTCCACCTAAGCTTTTGGTTTAGCCAAGAGGGGAGCATGCCCTCCACATGGCACACCCACCTTATCCCAACGGTTTTGGTTGGCTGGTTTTATCTTGGTGGTTTGGTGGTTTCCATGAGATGAAACCACCCACTTGAATCACTCATTTTCTAGGTAACTCACCCCATGTAATGTAACTCATCTCCCAACTCAATCATTTAAATTGATATCTAACTTAGGTCATCAAATAATTTAATTAATCTAGTTCCACTTACCACATTTAATCCTCTATAATTTATCTTTGACCCACCCATGGTTGACCAAGTAAGCCATGGTGGTCGGCCCCACAAGTGCCTTGGTCCACACGCCACCTCACTTGATGAGGTGGAGTTGGACCCCACTTGGCCATGCCACTTGGTCATGCCACTTGGATAATTCCATTCCTCTTTAATTCATCTCTAACTTACCCATGGTTGACCAAGTCAACCATAGGGGACGGCCCCACATTGTCTTGGTCCACACGCCACCTCACTTGATGAGGTGGAGTTGGGCCCCACTTGGCCATGACACTTGGATAATTCCACTCCTACACTTGCAATTAAGATGGACCCCATGCCTTTGATCACAATTGGATCCATGACCCAATTAAATTCATTTCTTGCCCATTTACCCTAATGCTTAATCCATCTTGACCCATTGGATTCCAATTGGGCATTTGACCCAATTGACCATCAGTGAGCCAATTAAATAAAATTAATCCAATCCATGGTCCATTGGACCATACTTGGGCCATTGCCCCAACTTTTGATCCATCTAACATCCACTCCATCTATAATTCTTAATTTTTCACAATTAAATCAAATAATAGCCAATATATTATTGAATTAAAAATCCTGGGCTATTACAGATAGGATTATTTCTCTAATTCATTCCATTTATACTATTACAATATGGTTTTGCATTCAAACCTTTGATTGCTTGTTACCACTCTTATTCATGCCCTGAATGGATTACCAATTCCATGGCTCTAATACGATTTAGCCATCCATTCCAACCTAATCCAGAACCCATAGGTTCGGCAACATCATGGCAGACCCTATGGTTTCTTTAAACTTAATCTTAATCTGACATTATCCTCATACATCAGACTTACCTCTTCCCTGTCTCCTCCTTTCTTTTGTATGTCTTTAATCGTCAGTCCTTCTCCTTCCTTTATTGTTCTTCACTGATTTCTCCAAGTGTAAAGCCGAAAATGTGAGAGAGAGAGATATGAGAAGAGGAGGTGCAAATCTCTAGTTCAAAAGAGAGAGAGATAGGCCAAGGAATGTAGATTGAGAGAGGGAGAGAGAAAGAAAGAGAGAGAGAGCGAGAGAGAGAGTGAGAGAGAGAGAGATGAAAATCTCTTTGTTTCCAAAGAGAGGGATCGGCCCAAGGGTGAAGTGTACCCCTTAGTAAACCAGCCCTCCACCCTCCCAACCACCCTCCTTAATGTTTTCCTCTCACCAAGGTGTCTCTTGCCTTACCCAAGACACCCCTAGGCTAACACCAAGACACCATTGAGCTCCACAATCGTGTGCCCCTTGAGATGGAAACCCTCCATCTTCCACTTGACCCACTAAAAGTCTCCTCCACTTCCATGCAACTTGGTTCAACTCACTTATCTCAACTCAACTCTATTTAACTTATTTAAATCAACTCAACTTAACTCAATCCACCTTGACTCATTTCCCACTTAACTCAAGTGATTTTAATTTCCAACTCAACATAATTTAACTCAACCTTTGAGCTCACCCATGGTTGACCAAGTCAACCGTGGTTAGCCGACCATGCATGTTACCCTAACCACTTGCTCCCTCACTTGATGAGGTTGATTTGGGTCCCACTTGGCCATGTCACTCACATGCCACCTCACTTTTTTTGAGGTGGATCCCATGCCTTGGATCATAATTGGGTACATGACCCAATTAAATTAATCATTTACCAATTTACTTTCAAAATCCATTCCCCATGACCCATTGGGTTTCAAATTGGGTAGTTGACCCATTTAGTCACACTTACCCAATCATTTCCAAATCGAATTCGATCCTTGATCCATTGGATCATAATTGGGCTATTGACCCAATTCTTACCCACCTAAAATCTATTCCATCCATAAATCTTAAATTCAACAAATTTAACAATTAAAATACACAAAAATCCAATATATTTACGCATTGAAAAATCCGAGTGTTACAATATTACCCTCTTTTGAAATTTTTGTCCCAAAAATTGAGCAAAGTTGGGTTTCAAACAGATTACATAAATAGCTCTGGGTGAGTTGTTCTCATTTCCGATTCAAGTTCCCGAGTGGCTTCTCATTACCATGCCGGTCCCACACCACCTTGAGGAACTGAATTGCTCGGTTCCATAACACGCTTTGTTCTGTCTCCACCACTCTGGCAGGCTTTTTGACGTAAGTCACGTCGGGTTTGCACTTCTATGTCTTGTACCTTCAGTACATGTGAGGGGTCAGGATTGTACTTCCTCAACATAGATACATGAAATATATCGTGCAGTGATGACAACTGTGATGGAAGTGTAATGCCCCGCCCTTTTTTACTCGCTTCTTCCCGTAAATTCAGAGTCTATTTTTTTTTTTTATAACAGAGTAGAGTGATAGAGCGCGGGGCATCACGACGCGAGCTAAGTCCGAACTTCTAAAGTCCGACCATAAACTGGCCAACCCTATATGTGCATGGACTCAGTCCAAGAAAATGGTTTACACATAGCAATATAAACTTGCGGAATAAAAAATCATAATATGCGGAATCATAATAGAACACAGTTCTATTCCATTCAGATAGCAAAGTACGTCAAGTCTTTAATCATCATTATCATATCATCATTTTCCAATAAAATATCCAACATAGCAATTCCATTTAAGTTATTACATCCGAACTCTAGATATTCAAAATACAAGCCCATGAGTATCATAAACGAAATATAAACTATAATTCTCCAAGCTCCTATGCCTGGCCCGTTTCGCGTTCATCGTTCTCCTTGTTTCTTGTATCATCAACTAGGGTAGAAGTAGGGCGTTAGTACAACGCGCCCAGTAGGTATTCCAATTAGGGTTAACACATGGGCTAGTACCAAAAATCCAGATATAATAAATATATCAAATCCAGTATAATAAATCACACCATACTTACAAAACATTGTATCCAAAACGGTGTATGATAATAGAGATCCAATCATACCGATAAAAACTAGAAACCTTGCATGATAATAAAGGTCATAATCATGCCGATTCAATGCCATGCCATGCTATCATATGCAATGAATCCCACTATCACAAAATCATAGTATCCTCTTGATGGGATTCTCATCATCAAGGTATCCTTCCACGAGTGTTTTACGGACGCCCCGACGGAGTGTGGATTCCGGATATATAGTATCCTCCTGATGGAATGCTCATCATCAAGGTCTTCATACATAGTATCCTCTTGATGGGATTCTCATCATCAAGGTATTATACATAGTATCCTCTTGATGGAAGTCTCATCATCAAGGTATTCCCCCCATGAGTGTTTTACGGATGCCCTGACGGAGTGTGGGTCCCCGGTTACCTGTCATCCCTCCCATGCCATGCATGAGATGCAAATACCACATGCTATGCAATTATACAAAATCATAGCATTTAAAAGCTCATATTTAAAACACATGCTATTTTATCAAATAAATATAGCATATAAAATCACCATTTGAAACAAATCCTTTGCAATATAAATTCATCAAATCAAGATAAAAACAATGTACATAAACCATGGTTTCAAAGAGGTGGAATCCTACCAAAGACCGCTAACGTGTGCTTGCGTCTTTCATCCAGTAACCGCTCAGGATCGTAAACACCCGGTGAGGTCCCGTTACCTTATAATATAAAATCAATTACAACCAAGTCCCACTTGATTTATAATATTTTAAGTCCATAAACCAATCCCCATGAGGTTCGGCCATACACCATGGCCGAACCCATGGTTTGTCATTTTTAGCTGATATTACCAAATTGCCATTGGTCTAATGTTTGAGTTCCAAAACATAGTTCCATTAATTCTACGTAATTACCAAAATGTCATTCAAGGCTAATCTTCCTTTTTAGCAAGTATTTCAACCTTGTCATTGCCTCCAACTGTAACTGCCACACCCTTTTTCACTCGTTTTTTCCCGTAAATTCAAAGTCTATTTTTTTTTATAACATAGTAGAGTGATAGAGCGAGGGACGTCACGACGCGAGCTAAGTCCGAACTTCCAAAGTCCAACCCTTAACTGGCCAACCCTATGTGTGTATGGACTCAGTCCAATAAAACGGTTCACACATAGCAATATCAAGTTGTAGAATAAAAATCATAACATGCGGAATCATAACATCAATTCGCGGAATCATAATAGAACCAAGTTCTATTCCATTCAGGTAGCAAAGTACGTCAAGTCATTAATCATCATTATCATAATGCAATTATCCAATAAGACATCCAACTATAGCAAATCCATCTAAGTTATTACAATCCGAATTCTAGATATTCAAATACAAGCCCATGAGTATCTTAAACAAAATATAAACTAAAATCGTTCCAAACTCCTATGCTTGTCTTTTTTTACGTTTAGCGTCTTCCTCGTTTCCTGCATCATCCACTAAAGGGTAGAAGTAGGGCGTTAGTACAACGCGCCCAGTAGATATTCCAGTTACGGTTAACACATGGGTTAGTACCAAAAATCCAGATATAATAAATATATCAGATCAGTTATAATAAATCATAGCATACTCATAAAGCATCGTATCAAGACAGTGTATGATAATAGAGATCCAATCATACCAATAAAAACCAAAACCTTGCATGATAATAAAAGTCATAATCATGCCGATTCAATGCCATGCCATGCTATCATATGCAATGAGTCCCACCCATCATATGTACATAAAATGTACCCCTCCACATAGGTCTTTCGGATGCCCTGACGGAGTGTGGACCCTCCGGCTACATTTTCACACGTAATATATTCTTGATGGAAAGCTCCTCATCAAGGTATCCCCACAATTCTTTTACGGACACCCCGACGGAGTGGTGGATCTCCAGCTACATAGTATCCTCTTGATGGAATTCTCCTCATCAAGGTATCCCCCACTAGTACTTTACGGACGCCCCAACGGAGTGTGGGTCCCCGGTTACTGTTCACCTCTCCCATACCATGCATGAGATGCAAATGTCCACATGCTATGAAATTATACAAATCATAGCATTTAAAAGCTCATATTTAAAACACATGTTATTTTATCAAATAAACATAGCATATAAAATCACCAATTGAAACATACCCTTTGCAATATAAAATCATCAAAATAAGATAAAGACAATGTACATAAACCCATGGTTTCAAAGAGGTGGAATCCTACCAAATACCGCTACATGTCCTTGTGTCTTTCGTCCAGTAACCGCTCACGATCGTAAACACCCTGTGAGGTCCCGTTACCTTATAATATAATAACCAATTAAAACCAAGTCCCACTTGATTACAAGGTTCTAAGTCCATAAACAAAACCCCATGGGGTTCGGCCATACACCATGGCCGAACCCATGGTTTACCATATACTTATTTACGAAAATGCCATTGTCCATAACCATAGCCCTTTTTCTTTGCTTAGGGTCCAAATCATCCATACATGTTTCTTTTAATCCAAAGCACATAGTCCATAAAATAATTCATGGGGTTCAGCCATACTCCATGGTCAAACCCAATGTCCAATATTCTCACATATTTACAAAAATGCCATTGGTTCCCTTATTCTTTTAAATCTACAATAACTAAACCCTATAAATTTCCTTAACCAACAAGTCCATCAAACACAACACATGGTGTTCGGCCATACATCATGGCCGAACACATGGTTCTCCACTTTGGCGTGTAATTACATTTTTTCCATTCCTTTCACCATTAATCCATAACATACATTGTATCATTTACTTTGTTTACAAAACACAAAGCCTAACCCATAGAATTACTTCATGGGGTTCGGTCATGCATCATGGCCGAACGCTATGTCCAACATTTCCATAGATTTACAATAATGCCATTCATGGCAAATATAACCCAATATTCTTATTTACAAGCCATTAATCCAAATTCATTAGGTCTGGCCATACCCATGGCCAAAACCATGATCTTTCAATTTAGGTGATAATTACAAAATTGCCATCCAAGGCTAACTTTCCTTTTTAACAAGTATTTACAACCTTGCCATTGCCTCTAACAACTTAGGCTTAGGTTCCAACACATAGGTCCATACATGAACCCAAATAAATCCTTAACCTCTTAAGTCCATAAGAACCTCATGGGGTTCGGCCATACATCATAGCCGAACCCATGATCTTCCATTTTGGCATGTATCCTTCCATAATTAGATAGTTTCTACATTTAATCTCCTCCTTCTATTTTTAGAATTTTCCAAATTATCCTCCATCATTCCATAATTAGAAAGTTTCCACAAATAGAAACTTTCTAAATTTAATATACAAGTTCCATGATTAAGAGGTTTCCAACTTTAATAACTATTATCCACCTTAATCAATCACCAAATAATTCCAACAACTAGGAACCTTGTAAATCTAATAAGACATCTTTCATGGTCCTTGAAACAGCATATTCATCCACCCATTAAAATTATTAACATCCTTTCAAAACCCTTTAAATTAAATTAAACCCAAAGTCTTAAGAGAATATGGGCTTACCTGGTTCCCGAAGTAGATGTGTAAATCAGCCACAATACTTGGGGTTGATCTGGGTATGTGGAATTTTGTCTTCAAATCACCCTCACGTCCTTGACTTCTCAGGACTTGACAACACCTTGCTGAAACGCTGCAACTGGGTGTTGCTGCCCTTGCTGTTTACACCTTGAAGCCCTCTCTGTATATCAGATCAGCTTGCAGTATAAGACAGTCCACACGTCCTCCTTCAGCCACTGAGAACCCCTCCTTGCTGTTCACGATCTCAGTAAGTTGCAGACGTCCCTCTGTTGATCTGGTTGTTGCTGTTTCTGCCGTGTTCTTCTATGTGCAGCAAATGTCCAACGCTGGCATTCTCAACTAGCTAACAACGATCCTCTGCTATGCACGTTGCTACTGCTGTGTAGTACAACAGTCCTCTTGTATACAGCTATATGTATAGCCCACCACGCAGCAGTACACCTGACGATGGCAGCCACCCTTCCTTCTCTCTACCGTGTCCTCCTCTCTGCAAAACACGGCTGTGTGCTGATGCTGGTTACAGCCCTTGGCTGCGCCTCTATGATGTTGATCTCCTCTCCTCCAATCTGTTGCAGTCTTCCCTCTCTTCTATTCTTAAAGCCACCCTTGCTGCCACATTGCAGCCAGAAGAAATTCTGGACTGAATCTGTCCTCAGATCAGCCCCTCCTTGCTGCTTAAAATCCAGCCCCTCTCGGTCTTGTAAATCAAACACTAACCTAGGCTGGCATGAGTTTCTTCTCTGATAATACCCTCTCAGATTGTGTAATACCGTGTGTTTCTTTCACTCTTAATACTGTCGTGTATGTCACATAAATAGGTGGGAAATTTGCCATAGAATCCAGCCATACGGCTGATCCTAGATGAGAAAATCTAGGCCAATTAACGTGCTTGCTTATCATAAACTAAAACCCATATTGGCTTTGCTATACTTGCTACATATACAAATACATTTTCATCATCCTTTCATCGGCTGATTACAACAAATTAATTAGAAATATACCTCCTACATAGGAGCCGACCTTCCTTGTTTATAAAAGGAAAAAAATCCCAATTTAAACTCCTACAATCTAGTCATCCATGCGCATGTAATCTTCTTGATTTAGAAGGTGCCATGATTCTCTAAATTAGCCTTTGCTAATGCCGTTTACACCTTTGTTGCCTCTTATAAAAGTCTCACTTGGTTTCCGTATTTAAACCATGCCTTGCGCCCTATGTTTGCCTCTTATAAAACCTTCCCTTATTTCAAGAATAGCGAGTGCCATTTTAATCTTGGAAAGACCCTCTTTAAAATAATCTAGCATATTGGCATATGCTGGATATGCCATGTCACATACGGCCATGAAATCTCTCTCATTCCTAAAAATCTTTATGCGCATATCCTATGGATTTCACATTATAAAATTCGGCCAAACAATTATCCCATTCCTTATTTATATAATGTTGCACTACTAAATAATATCAGCCCTATTTAATTTATTTTGAACCATTTCCACAATCCGTTGGGTCTTTATTGGGTCATGGCCCAATTCTTTATCCGTAAGGTCCATAACCAATGTTCACAAATTAAATGGATTATTTTCATACAAAAATAATTAACTGAAAATCCAAGGTGTTACAATACAACCCTCTTTTTAAAATTTTCGTCTCGAAAATTGAGTGAAGTAGGGTTTCAAACATTTACCTAAATAGCTTAGGATGAGCTTTCCTCATTTCTGACTCAAGTTCCCATATGGCTTCCTCAATGCCACATCGATCCCATACCATTTTGACAAACTGAATTGCTCGATTTCGTAATACTCTTTGTTCTGTGTCCACCATTTGGACAAGATTTTAGACGTATGTCACGTCACTTTGGATTTCTATGTCTTGCATGTTCGGTACATGAGAATTCTACCAACGGCAGATGATCCTACCATACTGAATTCTACCGACTGCATGCTCTACCATACTTTGTCGGTGAATTCCCATCTCTGTCGGACACAACAGTCCGAGTAATACCATAAAATCTGATGATATCCCTAATATACCGCCGACCTAAAATCTCAGATGAGTCTGTCATCTTGAGGGGAACAAAATGTACAGACTTGGTCAGTCGGTCTACCACGACCCATACCGTATCATTGCCCTTTGAAGACCTTGGCAACCCTTAGGTATTTATATCCTTCCTTGGAATACAAGACCCTATCCCTGTCTTAACTCCCATTCCAGTATAACTTTGCCAATGACCATCTTGGCCCATATCTCCTTTATTTTCGGATCTATCCTTTGTTTCTTGTTCAATCTTGTCAAATACCACCTAATTACATCACACTTACTCATATCAACCTATGAGTTTCTTTGTTACAGAATTTTACTCTGTCTCATGTTTTCTCTTTTCCTCGTGAACCCATTTACAATTCCTATGTAAATCAATTTACTCTGTTTCACTTTACTTGCTAAAAAAATATTTTCCACACGTACTTGCTTAATACGTTCATTTGTCTACTCTCTGTGTGAGGTAGTCTGCCAATACGAGCCTATGCTCAGGTCTTTTCCTCATTCCATTTTAACTAGGTTTCTAGCTGCACTCTCCTGGAACTCCATCGGCTAAACTATAGAATCAGATGGCCAGTCTAACTCAGCAGTCGCCCATAGCTTCCCATTCGAGTTTCACTAGACTCTTAACTTCACTCTCTTGGAACTCCATCAGCTAACTACGGAGTCAGGTGATCAGTCTAACTCGGCAGTCGCCCATAGTTTCCCATTCAAGTTTCACTAAACTTTTAACTTTTTCCCTTAAATATATCTCCAAATATACGTATGTCTTCACTTGCTCATAAGTCACTAGGTGACTAATACTTTTCGTCCATCACTTCTACGATAACACGTATCTTTCAATACTAACTTTCCCGTGATACAAGTCGTAATGCGACTAACATCTTTCCTTCTACCATGGGACGTAAATTGAAATATGTCCCAATCATTATGTCATCTATGAGATCAACAAGTCCACCAAATTATCGACATGTCTTCCATGGTACCGATTCCTGAAATTAATCCAAACCACTATGGAAATCACCATCCGTGGTTATACACATCCATTCCTGGTACCACTCTATCAGTGAGTATCATCTGTCCATGGTTAATAACCTTCCATGAATATAACCCTCCTTCTGGGTATAATCCATTCATGGGCATGACTAATCCATTCGTAAAACTGATATGTCTATCATAAGGTTAACGGTCTAACATACGACCAATATATCAACCTATGAGACCAAAATGTCCTTCATGTTACCAATACGTATACCCTAATGCCAATATCCGACATCAATCCAAACCACCATTGGAACTCTCATCCATGGTTATACGTATCCATGAATATAACCCCCTTTTGGGTATAATCCATTCATGGCATAACTAATCCATTCTTGATCATAATTAATCGAGGCACATCTTCCACCATGAGATATTTTATCCGTAGGAACTACTCTCGAACGAATCACTTCATGACTGTAGTAACAATATCAAATTACAAATATACCCCGACCCCTAGGCAAGACTTAGGCCCATGACTTACCAAGCGGAAGACCCACGTCCAACGTGATCCGGTCTACCTCGCCCTGCATCCCTTCACCCCAAGAGTGATTCAGTCAAGCTTTAAAGTGGTCGGACCGCGTCTGACGAGACTAGTACCACCCCCACGGGTAAAATAGTATCTAGCTCTGCTCATCCATGCACGTCAAGTGTGCAAAATAGCCGTGAGAGCGCCCTCCAGCGCATAGCCTGCGAGGGACCCACTCATCAACGGTAACCCTACGGGACCAAGTCTCCGTATTTTGTATCGAGGTTCCCACAGTCTCATGTCTACTCTAAGCCATACTCATAGAATTTACATACTGATCTCATCACTATCACGTGAGATATGCACTCATGCCACAACTTAATAAACTCAAACTGACCTCGTCACATACATCTCAATGCGCAAATCCTTATAAATTCTTAATTTTGAAAAAGTTTATTGAAATTTATTTCAAACTTCCATCACAATATAAGAGTTGGTAGGGTTAAAACAAAACCCTTTACAACTTATTCCCTTCCTCCGACTTTTCCTACCACTCCTTAGCCTAACCTTTCGTGGAAGACCCTTGAATTACCGAATGATCCACTGTCTTCAGGAAAGAAGTTGAAATATTCAGTCGTCCAGATCCTTGTGACTGAGCTAGTTGAGCCGAACGACGGAGAGAACCCCTGAAGTAAGGAGATTTTTTGCTCTGTTGGCATTCTCTCTTGAAATGGCCCTGCTGACCACATCGAAAACAGGAATGAGGAGATCTACCATTCTATGGACATTCCCTCTTGAAATGGCCCTGCTGACCACATCGGAAACAAGAATTCCAGTGGAACCAGTAGAGGCTGAAGATCTCCAAAAGTAGGGTTCGAATCTTTTGTGAGGGCAACAAGTATTTCCCCCACCCCGACCTTTTCGGTCCTGTGTTTCGTTGGGGTTTGTGTCCCCATTTCCACTCAAGAGTTGTTGTAGAACGGAAGTGACTACCGCATGTATTAGGTTTCGTAGTTCAAGAGGTACCTCAGGAATGTTTGGACTATCCTGACCCCCTCCATTATGTTCTTCTTCAGTTACAAAGGTTGGAGTCACCCCAACATTGTACTCGGACGATTCTACTTCCATGTCCTGACTGATTTCAACTTCATTGTTGAAGTTTGGTATGATGGAATCATCAGAAGAAACCAGATCTATCGGACAGGTAGGTGTCCCTCTGTCCCACAACTCTGTATACTCTGTGTTGCCTGGCATATATGTATCACAACAACCGTAGTATGTCAATGCCAATATCAGTTCTAATCAAACCAAATCTTTGTTTGGGGAATTTCTCTATGTATCACATAATGTCTCTTGTTTGGGGAAAATTGCCAAATAATCATCTTGTATTTCTTGTTCTTGGGAATACATTTCCAAATAAGCACTCTTAGATGTTTCTTTGTTTTCGGGGAATATATCCTATTTTGCTATGTTGGATAAATCCAATTATTTTGACTGTATTTCCTTTGCTATCATCCACCTGAGTCTAACGAAGTAAATTAATGCACGAGACAAGATTAATTTACCTCGAAAGATTCAAGTTTTGGGTTCGCTCTGATACCAACTCTAATGCCCCGCCCTTTTTCACTCATTTTTTCCCGGTAAATTCAGAGTCTATTTTTTTTTATAACAGAGTAGAGTGATAGAGCGTGGGACGTCATGACACGAGCTAAGTCCGAACTTCCAAAGTCCAACCCTTAACTGGCCAACCCTATGTGTGTATGGACTCAGTCTAATAAAATGGTTCACACATAGCAATATCAAGTTGCAGAATAAAAATCATAACCTGCGGAATCATAACATCAATTCGCGGAATCATAATAGAACCAAGTTCTATTCCATTCAAATAGCAAAGTACGTCAAGTCATTAATCATCATTATCATAATGCAATTATCCAATAAGACATCCAACCATAGCAAATCCATCTAAGTTATTACAATTTGAATTCTAGATATTCAAATACAAGCCCATGAGTATCTTAAACAAAATATAAACTAAAATCGTTCCAAGCTCCTATGCTTGTCCCTTTTTGCGTTTAGCGTCTTCCTCAGTTTCCTACATCATCCACTAAAGGGTAGAAGTAGGTGTTAGTACAATGCGCCCAGTAGGTATTCCAGTTACGGTTAACACATGGGTTAGTACCAAAAATCCAGATATAATAAATATATTAGATCAGTTATAATAAATCATAATATACTCATAAAGCATCGTATCAAGACAGTGTATGATAATAGAGATCCAATCATACCGATAAAAACCGAAAGCTTGCATGATAATAAAAGTCATAATCATGCCGATTCAATGCCATGCCATACTATCATATGCAATGAGTCCCACCCATCACATGTACATAAAATGTACCCCTCCACATAGGTCTTTCGGGCGCCCCGACGGAGTGTGGACCCTCCGGCTACATTTTCACACATAATATATTCTTGATGGAAAGCTCCTCATCAAGGTATCCCCCACGATTCTTTTACGGACGTCCCGACGGAGTGGTGGATCTCCGGCTACATAGTATCCTCTTGATGGAATTCTCCTCATCAAGGTATCCCCCACTAGTGCTTTACGGACTCCCCGACGGAGTGTGGGTCCCCGATTACCGTTCACCCCTCCCATGCCATGCATGAGATGCAAATGTACACATGCTATGCAATTATATAAATCATAGCATTTAAAAGCTCATATTTAAAACACATGCTATTTTATCAAATGAACATAGCATATAAAATCACCAATTGAAACATACCCTTTGCAATATAAAATCATCAAAATAAGATAAAGACAATGTACATAAACCCATGGTTTCAAAGAGGTGGAATCCTACCAAATACCGCTACATGTCCTTGCGTCTTTCGTCCAGTAACCGCTCATGATCGTAAACACCCTGTGAGGTCCCGTTACTTTATAATATAATAACCAATCAAAACCAAGTCCCACTTGATTACAAGGTTCTAAGTCTATAAACAAAACCCCATGGGGTTCGGCCATACACCATGTAACGCCCCGCCCTCTCCGAGAAATCAGAGTCTAATTTTTTTTTTAATAATAATAATAGAATAACACCGGAAGAGAGCAGGGCGGCATCACGACGCGAGCTAAGTTCGGACTACCCAAGTCCGACCCTTAACTGGCCACCCATGTGTGCATGGACTAAACCCACGATGACAAACCACACATGGAACTAAACAAGCTATGCGGAATAAACTAGACTAACTGCGGAATTAAACTGAATAGATAGTAAGTACCAGTCTCAATTATTAAAATAACTTAATCCAACCATCCATTGTCAATATCATAAACAAACCATAGCAAAGGTATCAACTTATTACATGTCCATAAACGAAATCCAAATAACAGTAAATTATAAAAATCATCCCAACATCAAGCTCTTAAGCTTGGCTCCCCTCCTGGTCATCAACAGTTCTCTTTCCCTTCCTTGTTCCTGCATTATCCTCTAAGGATAGAATTAGGACGTTAGATCAACGCGCCCAATAGGTTTTCCAATCAGGGCTACCACATGGTTAGCATATAAAACATGCATATATATATATATATCATAGTACATGATTATCAATAAAACATCTGAAAACAATGCTATGTATGTAAGTGCATATGTAATGAGCCCCACCCCATCACACATACATATAGCCATCACTTGACGTGTCTTATATCAACATATTAATTCTCCTGGCAGGGAATCTCACCGCCTAAGGAGGCCCCACAGTTGCATCATGGACATACCGACAGAGTGTGGGCTCCGGTTTCCACAATCATCATCCCATGTCCATGCGTGAGATGCCAATGTATATATAAAACATGTAAATAATATCCCACATTCAAAACCAATAAAATAAACATGAGTCTCGTAAAAACCAAGATAAAACTGTGGTTACAAGTAGGTAGGAAACCTACCGAAGATTAGCTTCGGTGTTTGTTCTTTCTTAAAGCGTCACTTGCTCACGACTTGCACGTCGTTTAACTTCCATCACCTTGTGATGTAACAGTAAGTAAATCATACTATCAATTACATGTCCATTCACATCTAAGACCCAAAAACATCTTGTGGGGTTCGGCTATACCCATGGCCGAACCTCACCCACTTTAATTTGATCTCTTTTAATTTGGATTAACACCATCCAATTAATTTATTGACAACCTCAATCCACAAAGTATCACTTGGTGGGGTTCAGCCATACTACATGGCCGAACCACACCATATTGGTTTGAGCCCCTTTTTCAAGTCCTTTGCTCTTTTCCTTCATATTTACAATTATGCCACTAGGCTAAGTCTTGTTAAAACCAATATCTATAACCAAACCACCTTAGTGGGGTTCGGCCATACAACTTGGCCGAACCCTACCAATCCAATTTGGATCTCTTAATCCATTCATAATTTTATCATGCTTAAACTTTAGAACAACTAATCATTTCTATGCAATAGATTCATAACACCATAACCATGGTCCATGGGGTTCGGCCATACATATGACCGAACCCTATGGCTTTCCCATTTAAACCTCCATGTCCTAACTTAGCCATAGTACCCCATAGTTCGGCCATGAAATGGCCGACCCATGACTTGTCCAAATGTTCACTTGGTACCCTTTTTAAATACTTCATATTGTTCCATAATTATCATGTATGATTCCTTAATCCAAATCATAAAACAAACCATAATCTCCCATCAAAACAGTCCATGGGGTTCGGCCATACACATGGCCAAACCCTTATGGTTCTTTTGTTCAATGATTCCATTATTTACATACCAATTGGACTCTACCCTTTAGCCATGATCACTACACGGTTCAGCCATCCAATGGCTGACCCAAAGCAGCAAACATATTTCCATTTTAAATCACATAAGCACCCATAAAATGACCCATGGGGTTCGGCCATTCACATGGCCGAACCATATGGTCCTTTTGATGTAATTCTTCCAATAATCTTACATAATTTATCCACTGCATCTTAGCCATACAAACAGTAGGATTCAGCCATAACATGACCCAATTAAAACATGTAAATACCTGCACCATAGGTATGGTTTGTAGACTTCAAAACCATGAACCTAATCCACTCTTTTCATGGGGTTCGGCCAACCATGGTGGCCGAACCCAATGATATATTTCTACCATTTACACAACCTTTATCCAAGGTTAAATTCCTTGATACAATCGGTCAGTCCATGGCCCAAAACATGACACCAAAAATCATGATTTAAACCTTTTCAAAACTTGCATCTTAAACATCTAAAACAGTCCAACACTTGCATGGTTTTATCTTACAAAAACCATCAAAATTAACCAATTCTTTTCATGGGGTTCGGCCATCCAAAGTGGCCGAACCCATTGATCCATTTTTCATCACTTTTGTAAAACACCATCCAAGGTCTAATCCTTGATGGATTCGGCCAAGACATGGCCAAATCATGATTCATAAATCCCATTTTGTTAAACAAAAACCCATGGAAATACTTACCAAATTTTCCAAGCTTTTCCTCTTGCCTTTGCTCTTTACTTCCTATCTTTCTTAGCCTCCCTTCCTTTGCTGGTTTATACTTGATCAATTGGTGAAAACACCACTGCTAGTTCAGCCAAGAGAAAGAGTTTGGAGAGAGGGAGAGAGATGAGGATTCTTAGGATTCCTATGTGTAAAAATCGGCCAAATGAGTGGTCTTCCTCTGTTGTAATTCAACCACTTAACCTCTCAATTTCCCTCATAAATTCTTGATCAATTCAAAGGGTCACTTGGCACAACCAAGACACCCATTGGCACCAACCAATGCAACCTTTGGTAACCCCATGTAATCTTATCTCATTTAAATCAATTCCATTTAAGACTTTGCATGGAAACTACCATTACAAGTCCCCAGCGTGTGGGACTTGTTTTGGTTTGTTTGAGACCAGAACACCTCTTCATATTCCCTTCAACTCACTAATTTTACAGCCCCTTTGATTTCCATTTTGACTCACTCAACTCACAAGCCCAACTCACCACATTAAATGACACTCATTTAATGTACTTGAGTCAACTCATTCTTAATTCCAAACCAACTCAATTAAGTTCCACTCAACCTGATTTAACTCACCATTGAGCTCATTTAAGGGCCCACACGGTCAGCCGTGGTCAATCTTGGTTAACCCGGACCCATTGGGTCCCCATTTAGCTCCTTGACCCGTTTTGACAACATGATCCATTTATGGGCTGATTTAACCAATTGTATGTGGTTTTCTCATGTACATCAAGCCTACCCATTTTTCCTTCACTTGATTTCCAATCAATTTAGCTTAACCCCATTAAATTTGGGCTCACACAATGGTCTAATAAGTCCATTATGACCCATTGGATCCAATTGGGTCCTTTGACCTAATTAACCATTTTGACCCAATTTGATGTTCATTACACATTCAATCAAATTTGACACTTATAATATGCTCATAGGGTCTTAATTTGAGCAATGGGCCCCACCATTTCCTTATTCACAATCACATTTATTGAATTCACCAATCCAAGGGCATTTTCGTAATTATCAATATCTTTGAGAAAACGGGGTGTTACACACCATGGCCGAACCCATGGCTTACCATATACTTATTTACGAAAATGCCATTGTCCATAACCATAGCCCTTTTTCTTTGCTTAGGTTCCAAATCATCCATATATGTTTCTTTTAATCCAAAACACATAGTCCATAAAATAATTCATGGGGTTCAGCCATACTCCATGGTCAAACCCAATGTCCAATATTCTCACATATTTACAAAAATTCCATTGGTTCCCTTATTCTTTTAAATCTACAATAACTAAACCCTATAAATTTCCTTAACCAACAAGTCCATCAAACACAACACATGGGGTTCGGCCATACATCATGGCCGAACCCATGGTTCTCCACTTTGGCGTGTAATTACATTTTTGCCATTCCTTTCACCATTAATCCATAACATACATTGTATCCTTTACTTTGTTTACAAAACACAAAGCCTAAAGCATAGAATTACTTCATGGGGTTTGGTCATGCATCATGGCCGAACGCTATGTCCAACATTTCCATAGATTTACAATAATGCCATTCATGGCTAATATAACCCAATATTCTTATTTACAAGCCATTAATCCAAATTCATTAGGTTTGGCCATACCCATGGCCAAAACCATGATCGTTCAATTTAGGTGATAATTACAAAATTGCCATCCAAGGCTAACTTTCCTTTTTAACAAGTATTTACAACCTTGCCATTGCCTCTAACAACTTAAGCTTGAGTTCCAACACATAGGTCCATACATGAACCCAAATAAATCCTTAACCTCTTAAGTCCATAAGAACCTCATGGGGTTCGGCCATACATCATAGCCGAACCCATGATCTTCCATTTTGGCATGTATCCTTCCATAATTAGATAGTTTCTATATTTAATCTTCTCCTTCTATTTTTAGAACTTTCCAAATTATCCTCCATCATTCTATAATTAGAAAGTTTCCACAAATAGAAACTTTCTAAATTTAATATACAAGTTCCATGATTAAGAGGTTTCCAACTTTAATAACTATTATCCATCTTAATCAATCACCAAATAATTCCAATAACTAGGAACCTTGTAAATCTAATAAGACATCTTCCATGGTCCTTGAAACACCATATTCATCCACCCATTAAAATTATTAACATCCTTTCAAAACCCTTTAAATTAAATTAAACCCAGAGTCTTAAGAGAATATGGGCTTACCTGGTTCCCGAAGTAGATGTGTAAATTAGCCACAATACTTGGGGTTGATCTGGGTATTTGGAATTTTGTCGTCAAATCACCCTCACGTCCTTGACTTCTCAGGACTCGACAACACCTTGCTGAAATGCTGCAACTGGGTGTTGTTGCCCTTGCTGTTTACACCTTGAAGCCCTCGCTGTATATCAGATCAGTTTGCAGTATAAGACAGTTCACACGTCCTCCTTCAGCCACTGAGAACCCCTCCTTGCTGTTCACGATCTCAGTAAGTTGCAGACGTCCCTCTGTTGATCTGGTTGCTGCTGTTTCTGCCGTGTTCTTCTATGTGCAGCAAATGTCCAACGCTGGCATTCTCAGCTAGCTAACAGCGATCCTCTGCTATGCACGTTGCTACTGCTGTGTATTACAACAGTCCTCTTGTATACAGCTATATGTATAGCCCACCACGCAGCAGTACACCTGACGATGGCAGCCACCCTTCCTTCTCTCTACCGTGTCCTCCTCTCTGCAAAACACGGTTGTGTGATGATGCTGGTTACAGCCCTTGGCTGCGCCTCTATGATGTCGATCTCCTCTCCTCCAATCTGCTGCAGTCTTCCCTCTCTTCTATTCTTAAAACCACCCTTCCTGCCACATTGCAGCCAGAAGAAATTCTGGACTGAATCTGTCCTCAGATCAGCCCCTCCTTGCTGCTTAAAATCCAGCCCCTCTCGGTCTTGTAAATCAAACACTAACCTAGGCTGACATGAGTTTCTCCTCTGATAATACCCCTCTCAGATTGTGTAATACCGTGTGTTTCTTTCACTCTTAATACTGTCGTGTATGTCACATAAATAGGTGGGAAATTTGCCATAGAATCTAGCCATACGGCTGATCCTAGATGAGAAAATCTAGGCCAATTAACGTGCTTGCTTATCATAAACTAAAACCCATATCGGCTTTCCTATACTTGCTACATATAAAAATACATTTTCATCATCTTTTCATCGGCTGATTACAACAAATTAATTAGAAATATACCTCCTACATAGGAGCCGACCTTCCTTGTTTATAAAGGAAAAAATCCCAATTTAAACTCCTACAATCTAGTCATCCATGCGCATGTAATCTTCTTGATTTAGAAGGTGCCATGATTCTCTAAATTAGCCTTTGCTAATGCCGTGTACACCTTGGTTGCCTTTTATAAAAGTCCCACTTGGTTTCCGTATTTAAACCATGCCTTGCGCCCTATGTTTGCCTCTTATAAAACCTTCCCTTATTTCAAGAATAGCAAGTGCCATTTTAATCTTGGAAAGACCCTCTTTAAAATAATCTAGCATATTGGCATATCCTGGATATGCCATGTCACATATGGCCATGAAATCTCTCTCATTCCTAAAAATCTTTATGCGCATATCCTATGGATTTCACATTATAAAATTCGGCCAAACAATTATCCCATTCCTTATTTATATAATGTTGCACTACTAAATAATATCAGCCTTGTTTAATTTATTTTGAACCATTTCCACAATCCGTTGGGTCTTTATTGGGTCATGGCCCAATTCTTTATCCGTATAAGGTCCATAACTAATGTTCACAAATTAAATGGATTATTTTCATACAAAAATAATTAACTGAAAATCCGAGGTGTTACAGCAACAACTTAGGCTTAGGTTCCAACACATAGGTCCATTTATTTATTTTAAACATGTTAGGTCCATGCATGAACCCTAAGAAATATACCTTAACCACTTAAGTCCCTAAAGAACCTCATGGGGTTTGGCCATACATCATGGCCGAACCCATGATCCTCCATTTTGGCCTTTAATTACACTTTTACCATTCTTAGGTTTATGTCCAAACCGATCCATAAAGTTGCTCCATAAAAATCCATATGACCCATTAAATTGGTTCACCATCTTAGGTCCATAAATGACCCATAAAATTCCTTAATTGGTTCATAATAAAATCCCAAGTTCACCAATAATTTTCCATGGGGTTCGGCCATGCCACTTGGCCGAACCCATGGTCCATAGTTCTTCTCCATTTAAATTACAATATCGCCATTGGCCTAATTATTTCTAACCTTCCATTCATTAAGACATAAACATAATAGTTCCATAATTGGTTTATGGGGTTTGGCCAAGCACCATGGCCGAACCCTGTGATGTCTAACTCCCAATTATCCACATTGCATCCATTATTAGATAGTTTCCAAATTTAGTATGCATACTTCCATAATTAGATAATTTCCCAATTTAGCATGCATCTTTCCATACTTAGATAGTTTCCCAATTTAGCATGCATACTTCCATAATTAGCAAGTCCATAATTAGAGACTTACCAATTTAATCTCCACCTTCCACAATTCGAGACTTACCAATTTAATCTCCACCTTCCATAATTAGAAGGTTTCCAACTTTATTCTCCACCTTCTATTTTAATCACCATGCTTAAATCCTTTCTAAATTAATATCCAACTTCCATATTTAGAAAGTCCTTGAATAGAAACTTTCTAAATTAAATTCCAACTCCATAATTAGAAGGTTTCCAAATTTAGAAACTTTCTAAATTTAATATACCATTTCCGTAAATTAGATAATTTCCAAATTTAGCATGCATCTTTCCATACTTAGATAGTTTCCAAATTTATCATGCATATTTCAATAAATAGAAACTTTCCCATTTTAATTCCCATCATTCTATTTAATCATTCAAGGTCCATGATTAGAGACTTTCTAATTTAAACTCCTCCTTCCAAAATTAGACACCATGTTCAATAATTAAAAGGTTTCCAAAATTAGCATCCTTTCTTCCATAATTAGATAGTTTCCATTAAATCAATCAAAATCCAACAACCTTAACAAAACAACTCCATGGGGTTCGGCCATGCACCATGGCCAAACCCTATGGTTCATAATGTTCTCCTTTCCATTATATTAACTTTCCATTACAACAAGGTCCTTTCCAAAGATCCATAATTAGTAAGTTTCTAACTTAATCTCCACTTTCCATTTTAATTTAAGGTTCATAATTAGATAGTTTTTAATTTTATCACCACGTTAGATCCTTTTTCTAAATTAATATCCATAATTAGAAAGTCTAAATGAATAATCATCTTCTATGATCTTCATCTAATAAATCAACAAAATAAGTTCAAAATCGATCCATACATTGGATACTTTCTAAATTAGTAAACTTCCTCCATGGGCTTCGGCCATACACTATGGCCGAACCCTATGGTTCCAAAATCCTCACTTTAACAAAATTCAACCAAATGAATTCCTTAAGACCTTTCCGTGGTTTTTCATATGATCAAATTGTATCTAAGCAAACATCAAGTGCATAAGTATATTTGGTGGGGTTCGGCCATACACCATGGCCGAACCTCACCCCTTTTTCTTTTGATCCACAAACCCATCTATATTTTTCCATGGTCTCCATTTAATAGTATGAATAATTTCCATGGAGCTCATCTTTCAAAAACCCTTAATCATTACCAACACACCTTCATGGGGTTCGCCCATGAAACATGGCCGAACCCTATGGTTCTTTAATTTCTTACATTCATCCAAATTAAAAATATAGCCATGTTCTCCATTACATAATCCATTAAAATTATTAACATTCTTTCCATGGTTTCCAATCAATAACCATATCTTTATTTATGGGGTTCAGCCATACAACATGGCTGAATCCTATGGTTCCTCATCTTCCATTGAATTACCATAATCATCTCATAATCTTCTTTCATGGGGTCCGGCCATACACCTTGGCCGAACCCTATGGTTCCTTATTTCATTAAACAAAAATCATAAGGATCACTTACCGGTTCCGTAACTCCTTTGGTTTTCCGTCGGTTGATTCTTGTTCTTCCCTCTCTTGATCTTTCTCTTCCAATCTTCTTCTCCTTTCCCTTTGCTGGCCGAACAACCTTCTTGTTGATTTCCTTCTTCTTGTTTTGGCGTGAATGGGAATTGAGAGAGAGAGAGAGAGATCAGCCTATGGGGTGTCTTTCTTATATAAGCTCCCCTTTAAATCTAAATGGGGAAGGTGCCATGCGCCCCTCCCTTGTTGCCTTTCTATAAATCCTTCCCATTAATCTTATCTTAGAAGGTGCTAAGATAGATCATTCCCTATGCCGTGTGCCCCTTGTTTCCCTTTAAATTAGCCATTGCCTAAATGCCATTCTTAATCAAGGGAAATACCCTTTTTTAAAAATATGCTAGCACATGCGCATATCTTAAGCGTGCAACGTCATAAACGGCCATGCAACTTCTTTATTTAATCTTAAATATCTTATTAAGATATTCTAGCATATCACATGGATATGAATATCAATATTTGGCCATGCACAATTATTTAGTAATCCCCTTATGCGCATATTCATAATCCATTTAAATTCAGGCCCATTTAATTTTAATAAAACCCTTTCCATAATCCGTTGGGTCTTATTTGGGCCAATGACCCAACTCTTTGCCCAATTTAAGATCCATAACTAATATTTACAAATTAAATGGATTATTTTCATACAAAATAACTAACTGAAAACCCGAGGTGTTACAGGAAGTATCAATTGATAAGCCATTTCCCCCACCCTCTTTTGGATTGGAAAGGGTCCCACAAATCTGGGTGACAACTTCCCTTTCTTTCCAAATCTCATATGTCCCTTTCGTGGTGAGACCTTAAAAAATACTAAGTCTCCCACTTCAAACTCAAGGAATCTCCTTCTATTGTCCTCATAGCTCTTCTGACGACTCTGTTCAGTGAGCAAATGTTGTCAGTATTACCTTGATCTGTTCCGTGGTCTCTGTAACTAGATCAGGTCCAATAAGTGCAGGCTCACCAGCCTCTGGAGGCTTTCCTGCTAACTGTTGCTGTAAGAGAGCTCAACCAGCGGTAAATGATCTTCCCAACCACCCTCGAAGTCTAACATGCAAGCTCTCAGCATGTCCTCCAATGTTTGTATTGTTCTCTCTGACTGACCATCAGTCTGTGGATGGAAAGCTATGCTGATCAACTAGTTGGTCCCCATAGCCGACTGCATGCTCTGCCACACCCTGCCGGTGAATCGGCCATCTCTGTCGGATACAATAGTTCTGGGTATACCATATATTCTGATGATATCTTTGATGTATCCTCATCCCAGAGTCTCAGATGAATCTGTCATCTTGATTGGAAGAAAGTGTGCAGATTTGGTCAATCGATCTACTACAACCCATATTGCATTATTCCTTTTGATGACCTTGGCAACCCTGTCACAAAATCCATGGAAATATGTTCCCATTTCCACTCTGGCATTGGTAAGGGTTTGAGTAATCTTGGTGGCTTTTGATGTTCAGTCTTGACCTGCTGACAAGTCAGTCAATGAGCAACAAATTCTGCTACATCTATTTTTAAGTCCATGCCACCAATAGTGCCTCTTCAGGTCATGGTACATCTTGGTGCTACTCGGATGAATAAAGAGTTTTGTTTGGTGTGCTTCGATCAACAACTCTCTTCTGCAGCTTTGAGGTACATACGTCCTGCTTCGGAATAAAAGACCTTGTCTCGGTAATAATTCCCATTTCGGTACAACCTCACCAGTAGACATTTTAGCCCATATCTCTTCCACTTCCGGATCTGTCCGTTGTTCCTGTTCAATCTTGGAAACCATGTTGGAACGTACTATCAGATTATACATACTCCCATGATTTTTGATGTACAAATTGAACTCTCGAATGGTATTCCAGCATTTCCCATTCCTTCATAATCAAACTGGCCACTGTTGCATGTGACATGTGAGTGAGGGCATCCGCCAGTTTGTTCGCCTTGCTAGGGTGATATCGAAGCGCAAACTCATAATCTTGCAGACTTTTCATCCATCTGTGCTGCCTCATATTTAGTTCCTTCTAATCAAACAAATACTTCAAACTTTTGTGAACTGAAAATACTTCAAATTTCTCACCATAAAGATAGTGTCTCTAGCTTTTGAGAGCGAAAACCACTGCGCTAATTTCAGGTCATGTGTGGGATAATGGCGTTCATGAATTTTCAACTGCCTTGAACAATAAGCCACTTCGTGTTGACTTTGTGTGAGTGAACACCCAAGTCCTTCTCCTGAAGCATCGCAATATACTTCATGGCCCTTGCCTCTTTCCGGCAAAATCAGAATAGGAGCAGTTGTAAGCCTCTCCTTCAAGTCTTCGAATCTTCAGTTGCAAACATAAAACCATTCAAATTTGACTCCTTTCTGAGTGAGTCGGGTGAGTGGAGCTGCAATCTTGGAGAAGTCCATAATAAACTTCCGATAGTAGCTAGCCAGTCCCAGAAAGCTGTGGATTTTGGTCACATTCCTTGGAGTTTCCAGTCTCTAACTGCTGCCACTTTAGCCAGGTCCACGACTATTGCTTCTGCTGATATGACATGCCCTAAGAAGTTAATCTCAGATAGCCAGAATTTGCACTTGCTTGCTTTGGTATACAACTGAATCTTCTTCAGGGTGTCCAAGACTATCCTTAGATGTTCAGCATGCTCCTCACGACTTTTAGAATAAATCAGGATGTCGTTACAAACTTGGACCACAGCTGGTGCATTGGTGAGTCCAAATGGCATGACCACATACTCATATAGTCCATATCGAGTTCTGAAAGCTGTCTTCTTATGTCTTCATCCCTGACACAGATTTGATGGTAGCCTGACATTAGATCAATCTTGGAGAAATGATTGGAACCCCTGAGTTGATCGAATAGATCATCAATTCTGGGTAGAGGGTACTTGTTTCTGACTGTCAGCTGATTCAACTTCCGATAATCTACTCACATTCGAAGTGTACCATCCTTCTTCTTCACAAATAATATCGGTGCTCCCCAAGATGATGTGCTGTTCCAGATGCATCCTAGTCTGAGCAGTTCATCAATTTGCTTATTTAACTTCGACATCTTAGCTGGGGCCATCCGGTGATGTGGCAATGACACTGGAGCAGTCCCAGGGTACAACTTGATCTCGATGTCAATCACCCTCTTTGGAGGCAAGCCAGGGAGTTCTATCGGAAATAACTCTATGTAGTCTTTCACTATAGCTGGTAGTTCAACCATTGGTGCCTTGTCTAGTCTGATGTTGTTCAGTACTAGACTGTTCATTTCCTCATGCAGTCTTCTGGTCATTGGTATGCTCTGTCTGTCGGCATGTACCACGTATCGTTTCCCCTCGGGTGACCAGAATATCACCCTGCAGAGATGACAGTCAATACTGGCCTGGAAATTAGCCAACCAATACATGCCGAATATGATGTCGTACTCTGTCATCTAGAGTACCAGATAGTTGAACTCAAATCTGAACCCAACTAGTTCAGTGTTTACCTATGTGCAGATTAGTCCTAGTGATGTGCCTCCAATAAGGGATACAATTGTAAGTGCAGTGGACAGTTGTTGTACTAGAGTACCAGTAGCAAATATGAAAGCAGCAGATACAAAGGAGTGGGATACTCCTGAATCAAATAATGCAAAAGCATAGGAACTACCAACAACTGCCATACCGTGAATCACTGAGTGATCCACCGTCTCTGGAGGAGGAGCCAAAGTATACAGTCGTCCAGATCCTATTGGAATAGGTGCCCTGTCCTGTCTGGTTATATGCTCTGGATGCTTGTGAATGAGCTGGTTGAGCTGGAGGACGAAATGAACCCCTGGAGTGAAAAGGTCTATTTTTCTGTGGACACTCCTTCTTGAAATGGTCCTGCTGGCCACACTGAAAACAGGTGCTAACACCTCGAGGAACCTGAGAGACGGATCTGATGTGGTGGGCTGATTGGGATGAAAACCTCCAGTTGACCCAGTAGAAGGTGATGGTCTCCCAAAGTTGGGTCTTAATCTCTTATTCAAGGCAGAAAGCACTTCCCCCGCTTTGACCTCGGCGGTTGTCCACAAACCGAACTGTCTCTATCAGCTCTTGCTCAGCTATGGTAGTTTGACTGACCACTTCTGAAAGTGTAGGTGACTTGAAAATAGTCACTTTGACCCTGATGTTTGGTCGAATGCCTCACTCAAACTTACGAGCCTTCTTATATTCTGTGTCCACCATGTATAAAGCATAACATGATAGACGAAGAAACTCCTGATGATACTCCGCCACAGTCATGGTGCTCTGAACCAAAGATATGAACGCTTGTGTCTGGCGCTCCTTCTCCTCTTCTGGAAAATAGTGATCCAAGAACATTCCAAAGAATTGATCCCATGTATTTTCAGTCTTTTCCCCCGTTGGAATCTGTGCCCATTGTCGTTCAATTACTTCCCACCACTTGCCGGCATCATCGATCAATTGTGAAGTAGCCAGCAGTATTATATCTTCATTACTAGTGATCTTCAGTAATGTCAAGATCTTGGTGATATTTCTTAGCCAATTCTCCGCTCCTGCATGTCCTTCCTTCCCTTTGAAATGAGGGGGACACTGCTGTTGGAAGTCTTAACCATGCTTCGATCCTCTGCCTCGTTGGTGGTCGCACTTCCATTGCAGTTCATATGTTGCTGTAGAACGGAAGTGACCACTGCCTGCACTAGGTTTTGCAACTCAGGAGGTACTTCAGGAATATTTACGTTATTCTGCTCCTCTTCCTCCAGATGCGGGTTTTGTCAAGTTCTTCTTCTTCTCGGAGGCATTTTCCTAAGTCATTGAAACATCGTGTGACTCAGCTTTCTCATAAAATTTTGTGTTTACATAGTTTGTGGAATTGCCAAATCAGCATCTTATATTTCTTGTTTTGGGGAACTTTCCTATGTATCAAGTATTGCTTCTCAATTTGGGGAAATCCTGTTGTTTCTTGTTTCGGGGAAATATGTCCTACTTTGCTATGTTTGATAAATCCATGTTTATAGTGATTGTCCTTCCCTTGTTGTTATTCCTTTTTCATCAAGTGTTGCTCTCAAATTGAATGCTTCAGTCAGATTCTCAACAAAGGAAATTAATCAGGCCCCCGTGCAACAGACTCAGAAGAGTCGGTCAGTTGGGATTCTTATCTTGTCAGTAAGACATGATACCGTATTAATCTTACTTTGAAAGATTCACACTTCCGGTTTCGCTCTGATACCAACTGTAACGCCCCTGCCTTTTTTCACTCGCCGAAAAATCAGAGACTACTTTTTTTAGAAAAACTAAAGAGTGAGAGAGAGCGGGACACCACGACACGATCTAAGTCTGAGCTTCCAAAGCCCGATCCTTAACTGGCCACCAATACGTGCCCTTGTACAAGTCCACTAAAGCATTTCCCACGCACTAAGAATATTGCGAAATTATTATATGAATACAAATATCATCCATAACATTAATTAGCAAGGAAGTCAATCACCATTAAATTAATTGAACTTAATATCCAAAAGTAACATCAAACCATAGCAAGATAATTCTAAGTTATTACAGACCCAAAGTGCAATTATCTCAAATACATTGTTCCGAAATAAATATCAAATAAAGTAAGCATAAGCTATCCAAGCTCCTAAGCTTGGCTTTCTTTACTGTCCATCGCTCATTCCATTCCCTGTACCATCATCTAAAGGTAGAAGTAGAGCATTAGTCAACGCACCCAGTAGGAATTCCAAGTAGGGTTATACACATACGATTAGAATAAAATCACGACAAGTACCAACATATCAAAAACTGTAAACAACTTGTAATACAAAAATCATCGCATGATACTCATAATAAAATCATGCTAATTTTGATGACATGCCATGGGTGTCATATGCTAATGATCACCCACCCAACAATCATACCACAAATCACAATGCTAATCTTCTTGATGAACAAGCCACATCAAATTATTCACTGTTATGCCTCTCCACGTATGTTAATCGGTCCCACCGAATGGAGCGTGGACTCCTTTTAATTTCCAAACATCATATATCTATCCATGTATGTCAATCGAAATCAGTGTAGATTCCTTCCCACATTCGTTTATCGAAAAACACAGAATGGAGCATGGACTCCTTCCTTGTGTTCCCGCCCATGTCATGCATGAGGTAATGAGTGCAATAATGACATTTATATCAAAGTACATAATAGCATTGAAACTCAGCTCTTAAAAACATAATCATTTCATACCCAAAGTACATCATCAAATATGGAAATAAAAACAGTACATATATATAATCCACAGTGTGTCAACAAGGTAGGAATCCTACCAAATTTCAGTTTACTATCCTTGCTGTTCCGTGAAGCTACCGTTCACCGATCACGTTAAAATTGAATTGCAAACACTTTGCGAATCTCCTGTTCCTTCTTACATTTAGCACATATACAAATCAATTTGATGATCCATTTGATTTCCCATCATCCCTTACATCATGCCCGATTACTGTTCACTGCATTACCCGCAAACTTTCAGTCGACTGAAACATACTTTCAATCGGCTGAACACCAACTCTAAACTGTTCTTACCTAGACTCGTAGCCTTTCAGTCAACTGAATCACAGATTCAGTCGGCTGACTCTGAGTCAAACCCTTCATATCTTCGGTCAAACCCCTTTCAGTCGACTGAATCTTTGATTCAGTCGATTGACTTTGGACCAGATAAACTATGTGCTCGGCTAGTGTGCATTCAGTCGACTAAATCATCAACAACCTGGTTACGTGTTTGTTAAGTAATCATTCAGTCGACTGAATCAAAGATTCAGTGAACCCTTTACTTCTTTAATACGTATTCTTTCAGTCAACTGAATCCCATATTCAGTCTGCTGAAACCACATTATACCCTTGATATTTAAATTCAGACATGGTTCAGTCGACTGAATCCCAAGATTCAGTCGGCTGAAACTCACAGAATTTGTTTTCTGTCTTCAGTCACAATAGTTTCAGTCGACTGAATCCCTGATTCAGTCGACTGACTATTTTGTCAGTCTTTTCTACTTGTATATCTGTACATCCTTCCTTCATGAAATCCCTCATAACATTATTCCAACATATTATACATCATCCAGGTACCTCTTAGATGAATTTATTCTACTCACTAGCCAAGGCTAGGATTATTTCTCTAATTCATTCTATTTATACTATTACAATATAGTTTTGCATTCAAACCTTTGATTGCTTGTTACCACTCTTATTCATTCCCTGAATGGATTACCAATTCCATGGCTCTAATACGATTTAGCCGTCCATTCCAACCCAATCCAGAACCCATAGGTTCAGGCCACATCATGGCAGACCCTATGGTTTAATTAAACTTAATCTTAATCTTACATTATCCTCATACATCAGACTTACCTCTTCCCCGTCTCCTTCTTTCTTTTGTTCTGTCTTTAATCCTCAAACCTTCTCCTTCCTTTCTTGTTCTTCACTGATTTCTCCAAGTATAAAGCCGAAAATGTGAGAGAGAGATATGAGAAGAGGAGGTGAAAATCTCTAGTTCAAGAGAGAGAGAGATCGGCCAAGGAGTGTAGATTGAGAGAGGGAGAGAGAGAAAGAGAGAGAAGAGATGAAAATCTCTTTGTTTCCAAAGAGAGGGATTGGCCCAAGGGTGAAGTGTACCCCTTAGTAAACCAGCCCTACACCCTCCCAACCACCCTCCTTAATGTTTTCCTCTCACCAAGGTGTCTCTTGCCTTACCCAAGACACCCCTTAGCTAACACCAAGGCACCATTGAGCTCCCCAATCGTGTGCCCCTTGGGTTTCCATCATGAGATGGAAACCCTCCATCTTCCACTTGACTCACTAAAAGTCTCCTCCACTTCCACACAACTCGGCTCAACTCACTTATCTCAACTCAATTCTATTTAACTTATTTAAATCAACTCAACTTAACTCAATCCACCTTGCACTCATTTCCCACTTAACTCAAGTGATTTTAATTTCCAACTCAACATAATTTAACTCAACTTTTGAGCTCACCTATGGTTGACCAAGTCAACCATGGTTAGCCGACAATGCATGTTACCTTAACCACTTGCCACCTCACTTGATGAGGTGGATTTGGGTCCTACTTGGCCATGTCACTCACATGCCACCTCACTTTTTTGAGGTGGTTCCCATGCCTTAGATCATAATTGGGTACATGACCCAATTAAATTAATCCTTTACACATTTACCTTCAAAATCCATTCCCCTTGCCCCATTGGGTTTCAAATTGGATAGTTGACCCATTTAATCACACTTACCCAATTATTTCCAAATTGAATTCCATCCTTGATCCATTGGATCATAATTGGGCTATTGACCCAATTCTTACCCACCTAAAATCCATTCCATCCATAAATCTTAAATTCAAAAAATTTAACAATTAAAATAGACAAAAATCCAATATATTTATGCATTGAAAAATCCGGGTGTTATAGGTCGGATTTTGGAAACTCAGACTTAACTCGCGTCGTGACATTCCCGCTCTCTCTCACTCTTTTAAAAAAAATATATACTCTGATTTTCGACTAGTGAAAAAGGGCGGGGCGTTGCAGATTGGGATGAAAAACCTCCAGTGGATCCAGTAGAATGTGAAGGTCTCCCAAAGTTGGGTCTGAATCTCTAGTTCGGGCGGAAAGTATTTCCCGCACTATGACCTCGTCGGTTATCCACAAACCCTGACTGTCTCTGCCAACTCTTGTTCGAGTATGCTAGCTCAACTAACCATTTCTGCCAAAGTAGCTGATTTGAATATAGTGATTTTGGCTCTTAGGTTAGGTCGCAAGCCTCGTTCAAACTTCCGGGCCTTCTTGTATTCCGTGTCCACCATGTATAAAGCATAACATGATAGACGGAAAAACTCTTGATAATAGTCCGCAACAGTCATGGTGCCCTAGACCAGAGATATGAACGCTTGTGTCTGGCGCTCCTTCTCCTCCTCTGGAAAATAATGATCCGAAAACATTCCAAAGAACTAGTCCCATGTCATCTCTGTTCTTTCCCCCACTGGAATCTGTGCTTGTTGACGTTCTATAACTCTCCACCATTTGTCGGCATCGTCCACCAATTGTGAAGTAGCTAGCAGTATCATGTCCTCATCACAAGTGATCTTGAGCAGCTTCAAAATCTTGGTGATATTCTCAATCCAGTTCTCCGCTCCTGCGGGTCCCTCTTTGCCTTTGAAATAAGGGGGTCGCTGTTGTTGGAAATCTCTGACCATGTTTCAGTCCTTTGATTCATTGGAGGGTACGCCTCCGTTGCCGTTCTGGTGTTGTTGTAGAACGGAAGTGACCACTGCTTGTACTAGGCTCTGCAACTCAGGAGGTACTTTAGGAATTTTCACACTGTTCTGTCCCTCTTCTTGGTGTGGGTTTTGTCCCTTTCTGTTCTGTTCTTCCTCCTAATGCGGGTTTTGTCGGGTATTTCTTCTTCTCGGAGGCATTTTCCTAAGTCATCGAAACATTGACTTAGTTTTCTCATAAAGTTTTATGTTCACATACTTGGGGAAAAATTACCTAATCATCATCTTGTATTTCTTGTTTTGGGGAATTGTTGTAACAGCCCGGCCCATAAAAAGAGCTTGGGGATCGGCCAACAAGATATTGTTCGCTTTGGGCCCATAAGCGCAAACACGTGCACACGCGCGAGCCCGTACAGTTTTTGGATTGGACCCGGCCCAAGTCCGGGTCCAAAACGCATCTTGTTGGTTTGAGGGAGCAAGGCTACTTATAAACCCCCTCTCAAACTCCTCAACTTCCGATGTGGGACTTTCCACAACTCCCACCCACTGCTGGGTTGTCGGATCCTACTGGCCCACTCTGCTGGCCCGTCCGAGAGGGCTCAGTTTCACTTGGATCAACTTATCTAGGGCCTGGCCTCTGGCTCATGGGTCAGGATATCACAATTGCCCTATGTATCATATAGTGTTTCTCATCATGATTTTCTTGTTTGGGGGATATATGTCATATTTCGTTATGTTTGATAAATCCACATTATAGTGATTGTCCTTCCTTTGCTGTTATTCTTCTCATCAAGTGTTGTTCTCAGATTGACTGCTTACAGTCGGATTCTCACCAAAGTAAATTAATACGGCCCCTGTGCAGCAGACTCCGAAGAGTCGGTCAGTTGGGATTCATATCTTATCAGTGAGACATGATACCATATTATTCTTACTTTACGAGATTCAACACTTCAGGTTTCACTATGATACCAACTGTAACGCCCCTTTTTCACTCGCCAAAAATAAGAGTATATTTTTTATATAAATGAGAGAGAGAGAGAGAGAGCGGGGTACGTCACGATGCGAGCTAAGTCCGAGTTTCCCAAACCCGACCCTTAACTGGCCACCTTTGCATGTGCATGGATTAAGTCCACTTAAACACTTCACACGCTTTACAAATAATTACGGAAATAACATATGAATAAGTTACCATTCATATACATGACATTAATAAGCAAGGAAGCCAATCACCATATAGGTTACCATTCATATACATGATATCACTTGCTATCAGTGTGGCCAACAAGGCCATATCCAGAGAGAGTGTCCACAGAACAGCAGACCTTCTTACTCCAGGGGTTATTTCTGTCCTCCAGCTCAGCCAGATCAGTCACAAGCATCCAGGGCACACAACTAGACAGGATAGGCACCCATTTCAACAGGATCTGAATGGCTATATACTTTAGTTCCTCCTCTAGAGACGGTGGATCACTCGGTGATTCAAGGTATGACAGTAGTTGGTAGTTCGTATGCGTTTGCATTAATTTATTCAGGAGCATCCCACTCCTTTATATATGCTACCTTCATAGCTGCTACTGTACCTTAGTACAACAATTGTCCACTGCACTCACTATTGTATCCCTATTAAAGACACATCACTGGGTCTAATCTGCACCTCCGTAGATACTGAACTTGCTGAGTTTAGATTTAAATTCAACTATCTAGTACTCGAGATGACAGAATAGGACATCATATTTGGCATGGACTAGTTGGCTACCTTTCAGGCCTGCATTGACTATCACCTTCGCAGAGTGATATTCTAGTCACCTGAGGGAAAACAGTGCATAGTACATGCCAACATACAAAACATTCCTATGACCAGGAAATTACATTAAGAAATGAACCATCTCGTATTGAACAGTATTAGACCGGACAAGCACCGATGGTTGAACTACCTGCTGGAGTGAATGACTACGCAGGGGTATTTCCAACAGAACTCCTTGGTTTGCCTCCAAAAAGGGAGATTGACTTCAAGATTAAACTCTATCCTAGCACTACTCTTGTATCATTGCCTCATTACCAGACGGCCCCTGTAGAGATGTCTGAGCTGAAGAACCAAATTGATGAGTTGCTCAGACTAGGACGCATCCGACACAGCACTTCATCCTGGGGAGCACCGGTATTATTTGTAAAGAAGAAAGATGGTACTCTTCGGATGTACGTGTATTACAGGAAGTTGAATCTGCTGTCTGCCAGGAACAAGTAGCCTCTGCCTAGAATTGATGACCTGTTCGATAAACTCAGAGGCTCCAGCCATTTTTCCAATATTGATCTTATGTCAGGCTACGATCAAATCCGTGTCAGAGATGAGGATATAGAAAAGATGGCTTTCAGAACTGAGTATGGACTGTATGAATATGTAGTCATGCCTTTTAGACTCACAAATGCACCAGCCGTGTTCATGGATCTGATGAACAGAATATTCTGTCCTTATTTGGATAAGTTCGTAATTGTCTTCATCGACGATATTCTGATTTATTCCACCAGTCGGGAGGAGCATGCTGAGCATCTGAGGATAGTCCTGGACACATTGAAGAAGAATCAGTTATATACCAAAGCAAGCAAGTGCGAGTTCTGGCTATCTGAGGTCAACTTCTTGGGACACGTCATATGAGAAGGAGGAATAGCCGTGGAGTCGAATAAAGTGGCAGTGGTTAGAGATTGGAAAGCTCCGAAGAATGTGACCAAAATCTGCAACTTTCTGGGACTGGCTGACTACTATAAAAAATTTACTATGGACTTCTCCAAGATTGCAGCTCCACTCACCCAACTAACTCAGAAAGGAGTCAAATTCGAGTGGTCTGACGTGTGTAATCGAAGGTTTAAGGATCTGAAACAGAAGCTTAGCACCGCTCCCATTCTAATTTTGTCTGAGAGAGGCAAGGGATATGAAGTATATTGTGATGCTTCAGAAGAATGACTTGGGTGCTCAGTCACTCAAAGTCATCATGTGGTGGCATATGGTTCAAGGCAACTAAAAATCCATGAATGCAACTAGCCCACTCATGATCTGGAACTAGCTACAGTAGTCTTCGCCCTGAAAATCTGGAGACACTACTACATGGTGAGAAATTTGAGGTGTTTTCAGACCATAAGAGCTTAAAGTATCTGTTCGATCAAAAGTAGCTCAATTTGAGGCAGTGCAAATGGATGGAATACCTATAAGACTATGAATTTGCACTATGATATCACCCTGGCAAAGCAAACAAAGTGGCGGATGCCCTCAGTCGCATTTCACATGCAACTGTGGCCAGTCTAATTATGAAAGAATGGGAAATGTTGACGACCATCCAAGAGTTCAATTTGCATATAAAAAATCATAGGAACATATATAATCTGATGGTTCAATCCAGTATGGTTTCTAGGATTGAACAAGAACAGCAGACAAATCCTAAGGTGGCAGAAATTTGGGCCAAGATGTCGACTGGAGAGGTCATACCAGAATGGGAATTACGACCTTGACAAGGTCTCTTATTCCTACGCAGGACATATGTACCTCAAGGCTGCAGGAGAGAGCTGTTGAAAGAAGCACATCAATCAAAGAAAAGAGAAGAAGAATTAAGGAAGACGAGACAAGTCAAAAGAAAATAAGGAGACTGAAGGAAGGTATATCTAAGACTTAATACTATGGAAATGAATCCAAGGAAACCATAGGTTTGGCCATGGTGTGGACGAATCCATGGGTTCCATGATTGGTTGGAAAGAATGGCCAAAATTGTTTTAAGGCCATGGAGTTGGAAATCCATCGAAGGGATGGTTATGGGTTGAAAGAAAACAACCATAAGGTTAATCCGAACTCATGTTATGATGATACTATGATTGGATGGATTATGAAAAAACCTAACCTTGGCTAGTGGGTAGGGTAAACTTACTAAGTGAAGTATGAAAGATGAAATCCATCTTTAATTATGATAAAAGATGGATTTCAAGGAGAAGGGCCTTACAATGCATGCAAACAAAAAGAACTGAGAAAAAATCAGTCGACTGAAGGGGTGTTGCCCAAGCACATATGGATTCCGTTGGTATTTCAGCCAACTGAATCTTATGATTCAGTGGACTGAACGTATACTTACCGAACACGTAAGGGATCTGGCTGTGTTTCAGCCGACTGAATATATGACTCAGTCGACTGAAAGTATACTAGCCAAGCATGTATGATATCTAGTTGTATTTCAGCCGACCGAATCTCATGATTCAGTCGACTGAAATTGCACTGGCCAAGCACGTATGATATCTAATTGTATTTCAATCAACTGAATCCCTGATTTGGTCGACTGAAATTGCACTGGCCAAGCACGTATGATATCTGGTTGTATTTCAGCTGACTAAATCTATGATTCAGTCGACTGAAAGTGTACTGAGTAAAGCACATATGATATCTGTATGTATTTCAGCCAACTGAATCGTAAGATTCAGTCGACTGAAAGTGTACGGGTCAAGTTTGTATAGTATCTGATTGTATTTCAGCAAACTGAATCTTATGATTCAGTCGACTGAAAAGTTTGCGGGTAAAGCACAGGTATCTGGGTGTGATTCAATCGACTGAATTAGAAGGTTATATTTTTTATTATCTTCCAAAGCCTCTTGTACGGTGTAAGGGGTGATGAAATTAAAATGGAAGATCAAACTAAAATGTATGTTTGAATTTGATGAGGTAAAGAGGTTCGTAAAGGGATTACGAATCATCTTACGTGACCGTTAGCGATATCCTTGCGACACAAGAAAGGATAATATATCGGATATTGGTAGGATTCCTACCTCATTTAGAACATCATGACACTGCTTTATATTCAAAATATGATGATTATTTTGGTTAAATAAATGTTATATGATTATGATCTGATTTTCAAATGATATGGCATTTTTGCATACATTACCTCATGCATGGCATGGGAAGGAACACATACGACCAGCAACCCAAGTTCTGAGTGGTCCGGACATAACATGGGCTTGAGATTAGCTTGTAACAAGCTATATGAACTGTTGAGATTTGGCCTCGTCCAGTTGATAGAAAAGGTACGACGTAATTGGGCTAAAGAGCTCCTAGGAAGGTCCCGAAACCCTGCAGAGGGAGGAGTTCACACTCCATCGGTAATCCCGATTAATTTGTGGATGGGTATACAGTGCCCTAGTGGTTGCTGCCTCAAACACTGTGGACATAATTGGCCAAGGAAACCATTGATTGATTTATGATGTGATTGAGTATGGACATTGGGTGGGATCTCATTTGGCATTGACACCCATGACATGACACTTATGTTAGCATGATTATGATATGGACATCATGCATCGTTTTACTTATTTACAAGATATTTCATAGATATGTCACTAATGATGTATATACCCTTGTTTTATGTTAATCTAATATTACTCCTATGTGTACCATAACTCTAACTGGAATACCTATTGGGCATGTTGACTAATGCCCTACTTCTACCCTATAGATGATGGAACAAGAAATGATAAGGAAAAGGACATGGGACCAAAAGGGTGCCAAGCGTAGAAGCTTGGGAAGATTAAGTTTAAATTACTCTGCTTGAATTTCAATGATGTATTGGGAGGACTTACATTTTGGATTGTAATAATTTAGAACTTATATTCTATGGTTTGATAATCCTTAAGTTTATTGGAATTTTTAGGGTGATTGGTTTTCTTTGCCTAATGATGAGAATAATATGAATAGCATCTTATTCATATGAGTTATTCCGCAAGTATTAAGAAAAGCATGTGAAAATGTTTTAGTGGACTTAGTCCACACACACGTAATAGCGGCCAGTTAAGGGTCGGGTTTCGAAAACTCGGACTTGACTCACCTCGTGACGACCCGTCCTCTCTCACTCATTTTTTTAAAAAAATATACTCTGATTTTTACGGGAGTGAAAAAGGGCGAGGCGTTACATCAACGACTCCTCGATCAAGATCTTGAGTTCTGGAATCCTTGAACTCATGTGGACTCTCGAAGAAATAAACATATCGCCAATAAAAGATCGATCGAGAGTACCAGGACCGACCCCTCCGTAAAGGGCGACAAGTCATTCTGGGTAATTGGTTTCAAGAGTTGGAACTACTGTCAAGCATGCTTTGTACCAGAACGGGCCTCTCGTAAAGACCGACCTCTCGGTACCATAAGTGTCGACCCATCGGCGACAACAACATGTTGATCGGGATAGAATATTACCAGTCGGGAGTGCATTTAATGAACAGCGGTCGGGTTTGTAATGGTAACATTTCTAGTCACCGACCCCTCGGTACGACCGATCTGTCGGTACATCACCGTTACTACAACTGGTTGCCTTCGCTATATAAACCAATCTTTATGCACCAGTTGGTATCCTTCGGAAGGATCAGTTGGACCCTCATCTTTATCAGTGAGCTTAACAAAAGCCAACAGAAGGATCACTCTCTCTCTCGTGCTTACACTAGGGGAATCAAATACAATCAATAAGATGAATTGAGTTATGAGAGAGAGAGGAAGGAAGAAAAATCATAAACAATCAATCTGAAGATTGAGTTTGAAATTGAGAAGGAAAGAACCATAAACTAGGAAACCTTTGGTAAAACCAGTTTCCTTGACACCCTAGACTGTGATTGCTAAAACGACGGATACGAGGGGGAGCGTCGGCATACATGGGTGGGATCTTGAATAAGAACACATCAAGAGACAAAACTTAAAAGGAAAGTGCTGCTTGGTTTTAATTTTCTTTAAAACCTTTGTTCCGAAAGTGGATGAAGGGGAGGTACCCCAGAACCACTATAAAAAACTCTAGAGCGATTTCTCTGGCACAGTGGAGGGTGGAATTCCTATTCGAAAGTGGTGGGTGAAATTCTCAGCCGATTGATTGAGGTGGAATTCCTATTCCAATTGTGAGGGTGTAAGTCCCCACTTAGTGGATTTTGGGGATAGTTCAAGGTTGTGAGAGTCCTAACAGTGGATGTAGGTTGGCTAACCGAACCACTTTAAATTGGTCTTATGGTGTTTGTTCTTTGTGTTTTTGTATTTAGCATTTAAGTACTCTTCTTAATACACATCGCTAGGCATATTGATTATCTTATTTTATACATTGTGCACTAGCATCTATAATCAAGCTTTATGTAAAAGGCAAAAATCTTAGTGTGAATTGTAAAGAATTAACTAAACAATCCATCACACTAAACAAATCTCTTTAATAAAATATTCTGCTGTACTTAAAACAATCAAGAAATTTGTAAACACCATAAAAAAATGGGATTGACCTATTCACACCCCCCCCCCCCCCCCCCCCCCCCCCCCCCCCCCCCCCTCCCTCCCCCTCCCCCTCCCCCTCCCCCTCTAGGGTCAATCATGACGTTCTAGCACAATGAAAATGGGAACTTTCAGTTACGAACTGCCATTCAAATTGCAGTCTATGAACAATTCTCGATTTGTAGACATTATTTGACACGTCAAATAAATTTCAATAACCCTTAAAATTTAACTGGAGATATCTCTCCTTGTTAGCTTGTTAATTAGCACAAAATTTGCACCAATCCGCTGTCTACAGACCAAGTCTTAACTATTTTATTGGACTGCTGTAGAACTGTTTTTCATTCTGACCAAAAAATTGGTCTGTATTGTAGACCGGATTTAGGGTACCAACCATTATTCAATAAACCTCAAATTTTAATTGTGAATAGATCTCCGTATCTACTTTTTATAAATATAAATTTTGAATTTTTCCAAGTTCGATAGCGTCGGATACAATTTTTCTCATGATAACACACTCAAAAATACTATTTTGAATCTGTAATCAAGTTTTTCCACATTCCACCTTTGAATGGAGTTCTCTCATGGCCGAATTTTCAAGAATCAAAAGGTTCTCCAGGTTGGTTCAGATCTCTCCTCAATCGATCAAAGACAAGGAGAAAAAGAAGAATATATGGAGAAGAAGAGAGATTAGAAAAGAAAAAGAAGATAGAACCCATACCTTGAAGAGGAGAGAAAACCCTTTCTGAACCTTCAAATTTTTGCCAAGGTGTATGGAGAGTAGTGAAAGTCTAGACCACTCTTGGACTCACCTAATCTTGGGCTATTCGGAACGCATTATGAACGGGTAAACTACCTATCAATACACTCCTAGTTTTGAAAGGTACCGCATTGGTCTAATCCTTGATCCTATTTTTTTATAGTGGTTCGAACATAGAGTGAAAGTTCTCAGGTGCTAGAGCAAGATCAGTCCTAGGGAGGAGGAGAAGAGGGGGGGGGGGGGGGGGGGGGGGGGGGGGGGGGGGGGGGGCGAGGGGGGGAGAATATAGGACTATACCCAATTTTTATATTATTTGCAATATACTTGATTAATCAATTAAATGTTCAGTGGAATAACAATATTAATCAAGATGCAAAGTGTTGTGTGAACAATAGATGTGCAAATAATAAGAAGAATCACACAGGCAAGTCAAATACCATATGAATACCCTATGTATAATGGTTCGGTTTAAACAAACCTACATCCACTGTTGGGTATCCAAAAACACTAGGAAAGGGAATTACACCCTCACAATAGAGTACGAATTACACATACACAATCCCACCTATTTTGAAAGGTTCAGCCACTTTGGTTTAATACTTAACCCTCTATTTTTTTATAGTGGTTCTAGCATCTTGCTTTAATCCACTTCACAATATGATGTTGAAGAGTAACTAAGAAGCACTTGCCTTGTTAAACTCACTTGATGTAGAGGTTCTGCTACTTGAGGAGTTCTCCTGACTTTGATTTCTTGTTGGTGAAGATGTACCAGTATGCACAATCACAAGCTTTGGGAGAGGTTCTAGGATATTTGATTTAATTTATAAAGTCCTAGATCTGTTTTTCTTTCTCTCTTAATCTCAATCAAAATGTTGATTGGATTTCAAAATGATTTATCAAATGTAAAATGTTTAGAGAGATGGAGAGTAATGGAATTTGGGATTCTCAGGTTTTTGCCTCAGGTTTCTCCAATTCAAAAGCTATGACCCATCTCACAAAAATCCGAAGCTTAAATAGGCAAAACAATTTTTTTCCGGAGTTGTAAGTTGTCGCTGGGTCGTGGCACACGATGGGTCGTGGGAGTTCAAATATGCTTCCCAACCATGTGACCGTTGCGCATTAATGCACCTCAAGGGATAGAAAACGGTCATACTCGATGGGTCGTCGAACACATTGGCGATGGGTCGCCACTGACGATAGTATCATCCTGAGAACAATTGTAAAATACAAAGTCTTTCCAACCAGAACCCTGAAAATCCCAGACGACGAATCGTGGCCAACAATGGGTCGTCCCTATCAATAATGATGGGTCGCCAACCACGATGGTCTCAGCCTGAGTACGAACCAGTTTGATAGTATTTTCCAACTAGAATCTTTGACATTCCAGAGAATGGATCATGGACCACAATGGGTCGGTCATGTCTTTGGCGATGTGTCACCAGGCACGATGTATCATCCTAGAAGAATTCCATATTTACAATTTTAATTTCATTGGTTCCGTTGGTTGTCAAGGTCCACAAAACTTGAATATGATTTACCAATATGTCCTCTAAGCCTAGTCAAGGTCTTCCTAGGTGTGTTGGGTTCACCCTAAAGTCATCTATGACTATTTTACCTTTGATTTCCATACATTTGCTGATGCTTTGAATCATGTTCTTGATCTTCCAAGTCTTGATGCTTTTGATTCAATCTTCATCATTCTTGAGTCTTGATTCATTTCTTCAATCTTCCAAGGTAATACACTTCTAGGTCACAGAATTAACAATAAGGAGACACGGTCAAACCAGGGCACCAACAGAGTGTCCTAATCCATTTTACAATGATAAATAAAATGAACAAAGAACACTTGCCTTGGTTTAGCTTAGATCATTAGTTGTGTTCTTCAGTGATGCCTCGATGGTTTATTCTTCAATACTTGAGATGCTCTAGTGTTTGCAACTGTAGAAGAAGATTGGTCTAGGGTAGGATAAGGATGCTACAATAAGTCCTTAGAAAATTATATCTGAATCACATAAAGAAAAGCCTAACATAGCTTAAGGTATTCCACAAATGTTTGTGGATGTGATTTAGGAAACCTCAGAGATATTCGATGGTGATTGGCAAAAGTTAAAACCTCTCTGGAGAGTCTAGGGTGCTTAGGAATTTTCTCATAATTCATTGCCTCCTTTTACTTTGTAAGGACCTATCCCAACCTTCTAGCACAATATTGTCTGCTTTGGTTCCGCACCTGGGCCCGCACGACTTTGCATTTGAGGACCTATGCGAGGGGAGCCCTCAAATGCCTTGCACTAGATGGAGAGGAGCCAACTACTTCTATACCCAGGGATCTAGAGCTCCCAAGGCGATGTGGGACTTGCAAACACGCCCATGGGCGTGAATCCCCATACACTGCCAATTTTATCTCTCCTATATGCGCACTCTATCTCTTGGCCAGGCCTCCCTATAGGGCGGGGTACTACAACCTACCCCCCTTAAGACCAGAGTTGCCCCCGACTCGACAGCCGGTTGAGACTCACACCAGCTCGCATCCTCAGCCGAGAGTTGAACCGTGCTCTGCTACCATTTATAACGACCTGCCCTGACCTTCTAGCACAATATTCTCCACTTTGGTCCTGTACCTAGGCCCGCACAACTTTGTAACTCAGAACCCAAGCCAAGGGAGCCCTCAAAAGGCCTTGCGCTAGATGGAGATGATCCAACTACTTATATACCCAGGGATCCAAAGAGCTCCCCAAGTGATGTGGGACTTGCAAATAAGCCCAAAGGCGTGAATCCCAATACAATGGTGACTTTATCTCCCCTATATGTGCACTCTGTCTTTTGGCCAGGCCCCCTTTTGGGGCGGGGTACTATATGCTTAGAGAAACAAGCTGTATTTATAGACTTACTATTCACAACGGGTAGTCCTCGAGGGCTCGAGGAGCGTCCTTTGAGGCCTCAAGACCTGGATATGGAAATCTAGCTAGTGGTATAACATTTAAGTCACAAGGCCTTGAGGAGTGTGTCTTGAGGGCTCGATACATCCTCAAAGTCTCGAGGATACCTCAATGGCTCGAGGCTGAGAGTACACATGATTTACAGTTTGTAGTGCTTAGCTCTCAAAACAATTGAGCTGAGGGCTCTAGGAGACTTAAGACCTTGAGCCTGAGACCAGAAGAAGTTTATAGACAGCCCACTTTGGTCTCAAAAAGTCAGACCCTCGAGGCCTCAACCTAGAGCTCGAGGGATCAAGCTTGGCAAATATATGATTTTCCTGTTTAAACATATTTTCAGTGTTGGTCATTTAACCTAGGGATGTTTGGGTTCAACCTAGAGTCCATTATGGCCATTTTACCTGTATCGTTGCCAACACATGGAGAATTATCCACAGTTTTCCTTTGGAGTTCGATCAATCTTGATTCTTCAAACTTCATTCTTCCAAGGCAAGGTCCGACACAGTCACGGAATTGACAATATATAGATTCGGTCAAACCGAGGCACTAACAAATAGAGTATGTTCGAACTCAAGAGGATGGAGAAGGGAGGAAAAGGATTTTAATTGCATGAAAGAGAGAGGGATATGTGACTTTTGACCAAGTGAGAGGTTTTATAAAAAAAAGACTTCTCTCCAACGTGTGGTGTTCACCACACATTATTTAGAACTTTGCCAAGAGAAAAATATGTAAATGAGAGAGGTTTTAGGATTCTCCCTTGGCTCCAACGTGTAGAGAGAGTAAATTTAGAAAGCTTTCAAGGAAAATAGGAGAGAAATAAGGAGTGAGGTCGGCATGTGATTTTTCTTTAAACAATTATTTGGACTCCGAATTTTCAAAAATCGCTAATTCAATAAGGCCAAAAACTTATAAGGAGAGTGATTCTCTAAGTTCTAATGTGTACAAGAATTGGGAATAGAAAATTTCCACACAAAAAATAAGGATCATTTTGACCAAGGCAAAAATCAATTTGGATTTACAAAATTCGTCCCAAGTATGTGCAATTTGGTCATTCCAGAAATTGTAATTTATTTAATAGCTTCCCAATTAATTCTCTCTCAATTTTGAATTTTCCAATGAATTAAAATTTACATCTTTTGCCTCCTCTTAACTAAATTCTTACCAAATTCAAAATTAAATTATTTCAAAGGAATATACTTGTGAATTTTCACTTGAGGAGAGGTGTGTGCATACGGGGGGTCCACTATTCGATTTCTAATCTTTCCTATGTGTTTTCAAAATTAATTTAACAAAATATACACACAAATCAAAAATTCAATTTTCTACCCAAATAAATTGGTCTACTCATTCTATGATCCGCTAATTTGGGTCCGGTCGTTACAAAATGTCTTGCTGTAGTGACCCTACCCGAAGTATCAGGTTAGTGGTAATGGGTAGAGCTAGCTTAGTAGTGTGATTAATATTTATCTTTATCTTGATTGTTTATTTTTATGCAAAATGTTTTTCTTTGGAAAATTCATTGAAACTTAGAAATTAACTAATTAGATCTCCTAATTGCACACAATTTTTCTTCAATTATAATTGCACAATTATTTCTTTTGAGATAAAATTTAATTAATGAGAGAAAAATTTAATTAATAAAATTATTAGAAAGATAATTTTGAATTCTTAAATTCGTATGGTCCAGTGGGACCCACTCACATTGGCATATGGAGAAAATAATTCTCTCTTCTCTCTCTCTAAAATTAGAATTTCAATGGAGGATAAACCCAATTTGGACACCAACTTAGAAAATGACCTAAATACCCCTACTTGGGCAAAACTTCATGGAGATTAATATAAGCCTGGGCAACCCCTGCTTTCCTATTTAATGTCTCTATGGTTTTTGAAAATCCCTTGCCCAAAACTCAAAAACCTCTCCCTCTTCCAAAAGTTTGGATTGAAAATTTGCAGAGACACTCATACTCTCTTTAGGTATGTTCCTCTTCTTCAACTCCTCTTTCAATTTCCTTTATTTTTTTTCTCCTTTCTCTGTTCCTCTCTCAAAATCGACCCAACGATTGTTGTCCTTTTTCCTCCAGAAAATTCGAACAACAATCATCACGTACACCATGTGAGTTCGGCCATAAAGAAAAGAAACCGTTCTTTTTCCTCCATGGATATTCGGCCATGAGATCCCTGACATCCCATATTCACCATAAGTGAGTCCACTACCCTTGATTCCATGTCTAGAGGACCTAATCTCCTCTGTAGAGTTCGGCCATACCTTGTTAGTCGGATGTTTGATCCAAAACCTGTCACGCCCCACCCGTCCAGGGCCCTACTGACGTGAACTAATAACTTCTTTTTTTTTTAACATTAAGCCCCTAATAATTGCGTAAATCATAACTTGACAAGGACTTAACATTACATGTGAACAGAAGTTCAGATGTAGCATTTGATAGCCTCAGATCTAGCCATCACATAGCCTGTTAAGTTCCCAAGCAGATGGAGGGATCACAATGGTCCCACTTAACCCAAATCCTCGACAGAACCCACTTGTCACTGTAGTATGTGGAGACACTACAAATCAACACGCAATCTAACACTTCGATCCATTGATTGTTAAATCCAATTAGAAAATGTCACACAAATTCTACCTAACCCTCACCATAACTAAAACTCATACCCATTTACATCAGAGACACACATAAGAAAACGCAGAAGGTGTATTACACATCTATTGTGCCTCAATCGGACACATTACAGGGTTTATTACATCACAGTGTTCATACAGACAGTAATAAAGAAAACACATAAATTCTCAGCAATGGGGAGATAGATAAATAGACAGGAGGGCCTCTGCCCCTATTGCAGCTGAAGATCTTCCTGTCCTTCCTCATTCGGGTTCCCTGAAACGTAAGGGATATGAGGTCCACTAGCCCAGCGAAAAGAAACAATAGATAATGCAATATATCATCAATTTATAAACATGTTATCATACAACAATTTAAACACTCAAAAATCCTGTAGTTTTCTATGAGAACAATATCTAACATAGTTATCTACAATACATGCCCTTTCTTTCCTCAAAAATATACCCTGGTCAATCGACGTCTACGACACCCAGCCACAAAGATACGTGGCTACACTGTTGGCAAGTTCATGCTCAGTGCTTCATCTAGCCCATATATACACCTCGTATCGATGCTTTTCACAAACTCAGTGCTTCAAACAACAGGGTGAGGTAATTTATATGCACAATACACCAGACAAATGCACACCAAGTATAGATTAAATCCTCATTCAACCTATATAAATCTCTCTCATATGATCATAATAAATTTCCACGCAGCTAAAATGGATTCCTATGCCCGCCTGCATAGAATCATACATTAGAAGTTAAAGAAATACAGTTCAAACCCAACCAACAGATAATAATTCACAACACAGTATAATCGAAATTTAAAATAAATATAAGAAATTATATCGGTTACCATCCTCTCTGATTTGGGTACGTCTACCCTATACTCACCATTTTACCGTGCAAATGTACATTTCCTGCAATACATAGTCATATACAAATATGTGTATTCCAATCGAAATCGCGGTTGGAAGTTGATCTATCTCAAGATCTCCAATTGATAAACCAGTCAACATCTAAGAATAAGTGGTTTCCGTTCTCCGTTTCAGAATGTATAGACCATGACATCCCGTACACTATTGTTCACGTTTCATATGTAGAAAGTTATTACCATCCCGTTACGTGTGAACAATGATGGTATCGCATTCCGGTCCATTCACATTCTTTCCATTTATAGAATGACCACGGATTTTCACTCATTATCGTAGGGCTAATGGTGTAAAATTTCATAATTTAAATGCAAAATGAAGTGCATTTTAATAATAAAGTGTGGCTGAATCTCCTCACCTTCAACTAGATAGTGTTTTGAGTGAAACTATCAAAACATTAAAAGCAAGTAAATAAATCATACTCTAATAAGAATAGGTTTAAATAACCCATCTCATTTTAATAAAAACAATATAATTTAATTTTTTCCAATATTTTGCAAAAATTATGATTTTGCCATTAAACCCAAAATTCCTCAAAAAATTATTCCAAAAATTGTCTCTTGGGTTCGACAGGTTTTGCCTGTTAACCTTCTCGATATGTTGAGTACGTCGATATGTAGAGTATGCCGATCGTTGACCACTCTCTGTTGAATCACAGTTCTCAATAGGTCGACTATGTTGACCTGTCAACCATCGTCTACCCATCGACTACATTGTTTTGACAGAGATCGCTCACTGCTCTGCTCGACAGATCGACTATGTCGACCTGTCGACCATTCTCTCCTGATATGTCGACTAAGTCTATGTGTCGACTAAGTTGATGTGTCGACTTTTACTCTGCTCGATATGTCGATATTGTCGACACGTTGGTTAGACGAGGATAGACACATCGTACAGTTGATGTGTCTTCTGCAGTTCGAGCAGTTTTCTATTTTCGAGTATTTACTTCTCTGATTTTTCACGGAAAATCTACAAAGATTTTTTTCTACCAAAATGTAACCAGAGTTTCTACTAAGTAAGATCTACCAACGAAAAATAATAACTTGAAAGTAAAGCTTACCTAAGGTCTTCGAAAAATTTACACAAAATAGCAGCTTACAAAGCCTGGAAATGAAGTTGTAGAAAAGAAGATAGAAATGAACAAAGACTGATGTAAGCAGTTGGTGGTTTTGAAATGAAGCCCAAGCCTCTATTTGTAGTTTTTTTCCAAAACACCTAATGCATCCCATCCACTCATTTGATGATGAGGTGGATGGTGAAACACAACTCAAACCCTTTTTTTCTTCTTATTTTCTTTTTCAATAAAATCCAAAATATCATACAGATATCTTCTAGATTTAAGCATTGAAAATTAGGTATGTTTAGAAGATGTTTTAACAAAATCTGACACCGCTATCGTGTTGTGGACACGGTGTTTAGTAAGGGTGGTAAAAATTGGACTTTTATTTAAATACTTAAAAATCCTCTAATTTCTCAAAAATAACGTTTTATCAAAAATGGATGGCCTAAGTTCTTCCAAATTTTGAAATCTAATTTTCGGTGTTTTAAAATATCAAAATGACATTCTAAAAATGCCAAAAGTTTTATTAAAACACAAATTGCTTTTGATAAGCTTTTGCAATTTTTCAGATCGCGGTATATTTATTAAATCAGGAGTTTTAGATAATGCTCAATTTAAAATCATATTTCGGGTAAACATTGGAAAAATCCAGAAATACCACTGAGTAGCGTACTAAAAGACATAGAGTGTGTGCAATTTTCAAGGTTTGATTATGTTAGCAGAGTGATGTCATACACTCTAATAGTTTTGAAGACATTATTCATGATTTTTCAAGTAAAACAAAAGACATTATGTAATGTCTAAAATGTCCTCCGACCTTCGTTGGGTTGGATCACTAACTAAACGAGCTCTGGTTGGGTCACATTTGGTCTTTTTAGGAAGCTTTCTATTCACTTTATCATGTTAATCGGTCACAAAGCCGAATTAACGGTTCTTAAATTTTTTTCATTATTCTAATTAAGGGTCGGGTTCTTACAAAACCCATACCTTAGGATCGGCCATAGAGAAAACTCTTCCTCTACATGTGTCTTTGACGTTGAGACCATAGATCACCTTAGTTTCACCAAAGACTAACCCTCTTGATGAAGATTCGACCAAATACCCTTAGTATCATTGTTTACATTAGAATAAGTATTTAAGCTGCTTTGTAACCGAGAGAACCTTAGATCAACTCATGGCCTACCTTCACCACGTTCACCTTTTTAGAGAAACGCCATGTTAGGTTCGGCCATGCCCTTTTTCTGTTGGTTTCCCATAGAGAGATTGTTTGTGCCCGACTTGCCGAGTCACTTATTTGTCAATTACATGACTTAGATAAAGCATTGCCTCGGAAGAATGAAACAAGGAAGAAAGACTCAAGGTGTGATGAGAATTGAATCAGAGCATTGAAAATGGGAGATCAACTGTAAAATTCATCATCACAAACGTGTATGGCAATCACATCAAAGGTATATTGTGTAACACCCCGGATTTTGAATTTATGAATATATATGGAATTACCCATTTAATTTGTGAATTAATGGAGATGGACCTTAGATGGGTAACATGTTGGGTCAATTGCCCAATTAAGACCCAACGGATTATGTATAAGGTTCAATTGAAATAAATGGGTAAGATTTATTTAATTGGGTCAAGGTTGTCAATTGGGTCAAATGCCCAATTGGGACCCAATGGGTCATGGTTGACTTGGTTGACAACCAAGTGAGTTCAAGTTTAATTAAATTGGGGCTGAATTAAATTGGAAATGGAATCAAGGAAATGAGTTGATTTTAAGTGAGTTAAATGAGTTGAATTAAAGATATGAGTTGAATTAAAGAGATGAGTTGAATTGGAAATTGATAGGACTTTCATCTTAAGTGAGTTAAGTGATTAGATGAAGAGTTTTTGGTTGTTACACAAAACATACCATGGATACACGTTGGGGACATGGGAGTTTCATCTCATGGGATGAAACTCCAAAGGAAGCATTAAATGAGGGAGGTGAAAGGTTGGTGTTGTTACACAAGGTTAACCAAGAGCACACGTTGGGACATGGAGGGTTTCATCTCATGATGGAAACCCAAGGGGCATAAGGTTGGGAGTTTCATCTCATGGGATGAAACCCCCAAAGAAAGTATTAATGAGGAGGTGAAGGGTCATGGGAGTTACAAAAGGGCATCAACCAAAGGGCACCACCCTTGGCCGACCACTCTCAATGAACAAAGATAAAACTTGGTTTTCATCTCACTCTCTCCCTCTCACTCAAGGCCGAACACTCTCATTGACAAAGGAGAAAAGACAGAGTTTTCTATCTCAAGCTCCTCTCCCTCTCTCAAACCTACACTCTTTGGCCGAACCCTCTCCTTGGGTTTTCATCTCAAGACCTCTCAAGCTCACTCTTGGCCAAAGATCAAGGAGGAAGAAGAGGCTAAGGAGGGAGAAGATTAGAGGAGCAAGAAGGAGTGAAAGAAACCGGAGTAGTAAGGAATCGGTAAGTACTTGATGTGATTTTATTAAGTAAGAAAAGATGATCAAGGATCATCGTTTGGCCCTTGCATGGCCAAACCCTAAATTGTATGTACAAGAACCATTAAAGACAAAGGAAGTGATGAACCATAGGGTTCGGCCATGTTGTATGGCTGAACCCCATGGAAGGATGTTAGTGATTTAAAATGTTTTAAAGGGGAGAAATAATGGAGGAATGTTATTGATTTTTAAATGGTCTCAAATGTTGAAATTGGTGAAGAACCATGGACCATGGGTTCGGCCATACCATGGCCGAATCCCATGGAAGAAATATTGATGGATATTGGGGTTCTAAATGAAGGAGTTTTCATGGACTTAAGTGTATGATTAAATCCCATGGAGGGACTTTTGTTTAGGGATCTAATATGTTTAAATGATTTAAGAAATGAGAGGATTAAAAATGAGACATCATGGGTTCGGCCATGTTGTATGGCAGAACCCCATGAATCAATTTTATGGACATTTGTGGGTCCATGTATGTTAAGGAATTAAATGTTTAACTATGGAATGTTAGAAGATTAGTAAATCAAAAGAGGGAATGATCTTGGACCCATATTTACTTAAACGATAAGGGATTAAAAAGGGGACCAAAACCAAAAGGGTGAGGTTTGGCCATGTTGTATGGCCGAACCCCACTCATGGGTGATTGTAGACTTAAGCATATTTCAGCCCTAAGATATGGCCAAATCCCACTAGTGGACGGTGGACAGTGGACGGTGGACAGTGGACAGTGGACAGTGGACAGTGGACAGTGGACAGTGGATAGTGGACAGTGGACAGTGGGTAGTGGGCAGCGGGTAACCTACTGATGTTATAAATGAAATATTTACATGATTAATGAATCATTTGTGGATCTATGTTATGAACCAATTATGGACCATGGATGGATCATTTAGTAGATCCATGTATAATTTAAATGAATGAATGATCAAGCCAAGGAATGGAGGGATCTACTAGGGTTTTATGTTATGATTAATGAATCATGTATGGATCACTCTTGGGACTTAAGTCATATGTAAATAAGCTAAGTGATTAGCTATGGATAGAATGATGGCTAAGATGGAAATGTGATTAAAATGATGGACCATGGGTTCGGCCATGGTGTATGGCTGAACCCCATGGGGAATGTTTTGGGTACTTAGGGTTGTTAAATGATTAAATTACATGTATGATTGGTTAATGAAGTCAAAAGAGGGACCCAAACCAAGTGAGTGAGGTTCGCCCATGTTGTATGGCCAAACCCCACTAAGGTATGTTTATGGACTTAAACATAGTTGGAAATTAAATGGAACATTGGTTTCACTTATTGATATGTAATAAGGTAACGGGACCTCACAAGCGGTGTACGATCGTTGAGCGGTTTTCGGACGAAAACTGCAAGGACACACTCGTTGGTCATTAGTAGGATTCCTACCTCATTGAAACCATGGATATGTATATATGATGATTTTAATTCATGTTTGATAAGTTATTTTGGTATCAAACAATATGTTTCAAGTATGGAATTTTAAATGCTGTGATTTGTATTATTACATAGCATGTTGGCATTTGCATCTCATGCATGGCATGGGAGGGATACTATGGAGTTGTGATACCTTGATGAGGAGTTTCCATCAAGAGGAAGACCTTGGTGTGCATTATCCACCAAGAGCTAACCGGAGTCCACACTCCGTCCGGGCGTCCGTAAAGCATTCGTGAGGATACCTTGATGAGCAGTTTCCATCAAGAGGAAGACCTTGGTGTGCATTATTGTAACACCCCGCCCTTTTCACTCTAAAATTTCAGAGTTTATTTTTTTTTTTTTTTATATAATAATAATCAATAAGTGATCGGGGCGGAATGTCACGACGCGAGTTAAGTTCGGATCTCTAAATCCGACCCTTAACTGGCCAAGCCCATGTGCGTATGAACTAAGTCCATAAAACTGATCCGCACATGGTACATATTTACCTAGCGGAATTAACTTAGTCTAGATCTAACTGAGGTTATAATAGAACCTATAATTAATCCAATATCCATTTTTAGATAGCAAAGTACCTTTTTTTATTCTCCAAAATCACTAACCGATCTTAACTAATCGTTTAATCCAAACATCCAACATAAAACAAACCATAGCATCTAATTAACTACATTATTACATGCCAACATCTAATTTAACAAATTACATTGTTCCAAATAAATCAACTAACAAATCCATAAATAATCCATTCATAGTCCATTGCAATCATTCAAATCGCCCAAGTTTTCGTACTTGGTCCTCTTCTCCAACCACGTTCTTTCCTTTCCCTGCATCATCCACTAAAGATATAGATAGGGCGTTAGATCAACGCGCCCAGTAGTGTTTCCGAATAGGGCTACCACATGGTTAGTCAAAAACATGCAAATAGGATAATAGTTATACAAGTGTGACAAATTCTATAAAAATATGCTATGTATGAAATGAACATGTAATGAGTCCCACCCATCACCATTCAACATAGCCATCACTTGACGGGATTCTCATCGTCAAGGTAACCCACAGTGGTCTTTCGGACGCCCCGACGGAGTGTGGCCTCCGGATTCCTCCTGATGGGATTCTCATCATCAGGGTACCCCACAATGGTCTTTCGGACGCCCCGACGGAGTGTGGCCTCCGGTTACTTCCCCATCATCCCATGCTATGCATGAGATGTCTATGCAAACATGCCATTTGTAAATATAACATTTGATTCAAATAACTTATTCAAATAAACATAAAACAGCGAATAAGTTGTGTGGTTACAACAAGGTAGGAAACCTACAATATTTTTACTTTGTTCGACCCTTCCTTTGGACCGTCTTTCGATCACGACTTTGTACACCGTTCTAGAAATCCGAATACCCTATATACATGGCAGCAAGTTAATCATTTGACCATATGATTCTAATTTGATTTAAATCCCAAAAATCCACTTTGTGGGGTTCGGCCATACCCCATGGCCGAACCTCACCCATTTAAACTTTGATAAATCTTTTATTTACTTAATACCATCTAATTATCCCAAACTTTCCAAATGACACTTGGTAGGGTTCGGCCATACTACATGGCCGAATCTTACCGCCTTAGGTTTTGGCTCATAAATCCATTCTTTTGATCATTTCATCTTTTCATCCTTATTTACAATAATGCCATTATACTATCCTTAGCCTAATTTAGACAACAAAGTCCATTACATGACAATTGGTGGGGTTCGGCCACATAACATGGCCGAGCCTCACCCTAAAGATTTTAATCCTATTTTCCATCATCTTAATACTAAATCCATAATTGATGTGATTTCCATCTTTTTGAAAGCCAAACCAAACAACCAAATACTTACATGGGGTTCGGCCATCCAAGGTGGCCGAACCCTATGTCCATGTTTTGTTCTTCTAAAACATGTTTTTGGTGTTATTAAAACATACAATATCAATATAATATTGCTGCCATTATACCTCTTAAACACCATCTAAATCAGTTCATCTACTTGTCCCAAATGACCATATTATTTCATGAAATTCGGCAATCCAAAATGGCCGATCCAAATGATCCATTTCATCAGTTTTGGACCACTGTTTTAAACCATATTAACTTCAGTCCTTTGTCATACAGATCCATGCTTTTAACCCTTTCCAAAGCATGTATTTGAATCTTAAATAATAACCCAAAACAGTCCACATACTTCATGGCTTATATGTTTCAAATACATCACAACCATACCATTATTTGCATGGGGTTCGGCCCTCCATGGTGGCCGAACCCTATGTCCTTTGGTTTTGAGTTTCTTAATCATTCATCTATGTCCAAAATAACTTCCTTATTTATGTTTTAACCTTTTTAAAATACACACTTAAAATCATCTAAAAACAGTCCATGGGGTTCGGCCATACACATGGCCGAACCCTATGGTTCTCTTAATGGAAATCCACCCATATTTATCTATGAAATTAATCAGCAAATTAACATAAGATAAATATGGTTCAGTCATGTCATATCCACTCCAAAACAGCAAGCTTAATTCCATATAAAAATCTTTTAAAATCCTCACTCCAAAATATGGATTTTGACTTTCAAATACCATAGAATCCACCAAGTTTTTCCATGGGGTTCGGCCATCCAATGGGGCCGAACCCTATGGTCCATATTTTATCATTTTAAACATCATAATTCTAGGTCTAAACCATTGATGGATCTGGCCATACAATGGCCAAATCTCATTTTCTTAACCAATCTATTAAACAAGGGTTCAAAATGCACTTACTAATACCGCGTCTCCTTCGGTTCCTTTGACTCCTTCTTTGACCCTTTATCTCCTTGACCTCTCCTTCTTTCTTACTGTTCTTTGGGCTGAGACTGATCTTGATGCAAGCTCCTTGAGATAATTCAGCCAGGTGACAAGGACTTAAGAGAGTGAGAGAGAGAAAACTTTGGTCTTGAATGAAATTGCTAACCTTGTTGCCAAAACCCTTTTGCTGATTTTTGTCTTGATGAAAGGATTACCCAAAAACTAATTGAAATGAACAACCAGCTGCTGCTCTTGGTTTAGAAAGATAGAGGACGTCCAAGAGAGATAGAGAGATAGAGAGAGTGAAAATCCTTTGCTTGACCAAAAACAGCCCAAGGTTAATTCAGCCCTTGTGTAACTCATCTCTCCATAATTAGAATCCTTTAAGTTCCTTGGGGTTTCATCTATGAAATGAAACACCAAGGGTTCCCAACGGTTTTGCTGTGTGCATTCCTCACACTATCCATTTTGCATTAATTTTGCATGTGGGAGTTTCACATGTAAATGAAACTCCCATGTGCTTCATCCTCCCTCCATTGGTTGTCTCTTTGAATACTTAAGCATGGAATAAACCCTCATGCCCTTTCCAACGTGTAGTCTAACCTTTTTGAATTTGAAAAGTCAAGGACCCCTTTTGTAACTCCATGAAACGGCAACTCCAATTGTCTCCATCTTTGGAGTTTCATGCATAGGCCATAATTTCCATGCAACCAAATGAAACTCCCATGTGCTTCATCCTCCTTCATTCATACATTTGTAACTCTCAAAGCCATCATTCTCATATCTCCATGGTAGCCGTTACATGCATGAAATTGCTCATGCATGCAGCCAACGTCCCTAGTAACCCTTGTGACTTCAAGAAGTAACTCCCATTCAAAATGTAACTCCCATTTTATTCATCACCTAAATGGGGGTTACATGCATGGTAATGTTTCCCCATGCACCAACGTTTTTCCTTGCTCAAACTTGTAATTTAAAACACTTCCCTTCTCATTCACACACTTCACAATAAAAATACATATTCATCCAACTCATTTATTCAACTCACCCAACCTAAGCCATTCATTTAATTTAACTTAACTAATAAATTCAACACATCTTAACCAACCATTCATTTCAACTCAAACCAAACTCAAGTAATTAATAGACTTAAATTAACTAAGCTTGAACTCAATCCATGGTTAATCATGCCATTCACACGACCCATTGGGTCCCATCTAGCCATTTTGACCCATTTATCCAAATTTGACCCAAATATGATTCTTGACCCGTTTAAATTTATCTTACCCATTTATTTGTTTTGTAAACCAACTATCATCCTTTGGGTCTTGATTGAGCCATTGACCCATTTAAATTCAAATCAATTTTTATCACAATGGCAATTCCGTAAATATGAATATTTTCATATAAACTGATAACTTTGAAATTCCAGGGTGTTACAATTATCCACCAAGAGGTAACCGGAGTCCACGCTCTGTCGGGGCATCCGTAAGGCATTCGTGAGGTTACCTTGATGAGGAGCTTCCATCAAAAGGATACTAAGTGATGGTGACATGGATAATGGGTGGGACTCATGGCATATGACACCCATGGCATGGCATTGAATCAGCATGATTATGATCTCTATTATCATGCAATGTTTCAGGTTTTTATCTGTATGATTGGATCTCTATTATCATACACTGTTTTGGATACGATGCTTTACAAGTACGGTATGATGTATTATATTTGGATTTTTGGTACTAACCCATGTGTTGACCATACTTGGAATACCTACTGGACGCGTTGTCTAACGCCCTATTTCTACCCTAGTTGATGACACAGGGAATGGACGGAACGAAGAACGTGATCGGAGCCAAGCTTAGGAGCTTGGATGTTTTAGTTTCGTTTTATTTAAGTTACTCATGGACAGTGTAATTTGAGTAGCTAGCATTTGGGACTGTAGTAACGTAGATTATTAGTTATGGTTTGAATGTTAATTTTGGATATGTTAACGTAAGATAATTATTGTTAAGTGATGGACCTCCTTGCCATCTAAAATGGAATACAATGGTTATTCTATTGTATTTTCGCATCTATGAATTATTCCGCACGTTAACTTGAGTACATGTGAACCATTTTAGTGGGCTTGGTCCACGCACACATATGGTTGGCTAGTTAAGGGTCGGACTTTGGAAGTCCGGACTTAGCTCGCGTCGTGACGCTCCCGCTCTCTCTCAATCTTTTATTTAAAAAAAAAATAGACTCTGATTTTCTGCTAGTGAAAAAGGGTGGAGCGTTACATATTGGCCATAGATGACTATAGGTGGAACCCACACCATAGGTTGCCCTTCTTACGTTTAGAACTCTCATTGGTAAATCATAAGAATTCCTAAGGGAATGGACCAAAGTCTCAGAGCATCCTTGAACATTTCTTGGAAAAAATAGTTGAGTGCGAAAATGTCTTAAACTTGGAAACTATTTCAAACAATCAAATGAAGTAATCCATTGGTGAGACCACCATGGTTGGATAGATCATTGAAATATCTTTTCATAGAGCCAAAGAACACGCAAATCGGAGTCCGACAGACAAAGATAAGGCCATTTTAGTGAAGTGTTGTTTTTTTAGAAAGCCTGCCTAGATGAGCCGTCGTGAGCCAGTGACCCATTGCCCATGAACAGACTGTTCTGGCCGAAAATCCGGGATGCTCTCGAGACGATGCATGCACTGGATGTGCCTTGAGCACAACCCATCGTCCGTATCAAGTACGACTAGTCGTGGATGGCGACCCATCGTTCGTATTCAAAATATATCCATTGGAAACACACTCAAACCTCAACGGTCACTTACTAACGATCATTTTTGCCACACGACTGATTGTGGGTGATGACACATCACTCATTTATGCCCGGGATCTTGTTTTTTGCCTATAAATTCTCCAAACTCTCTTGAGTTGGGTTGGAGCTTTGAAACTAAAAACACTCTAAGTTATTTCTAGAGGTCCCATACACTCCCAAGCCTCTCCCAACCTCTCTCCATACAATTAATATTGGTGAATCAATTCAACAATCCAATCAAGGATAGATTGTGATTAAGTGAGAGAGTGTAAGCTTTGTAGGATAGAAATTGTTCAACCAATTTTCTAGAAGCTCTCCCAAGGATTGTGATTGCACATACACTGTGCACCTACGTCATCGGACAACATCACATTAGGAAGATTTTCAGAATTACATATATATCAGACTCGATCTATAAAGGCAAGTGCTTTAGTGTTTTTCAATTTATTTTCTTTAAACAAACTTGTGAACTGGATTAATGCAAGGAAGTCGGAACCACTATAAAAAATAGAGGGATAAGGACGTAGACCGGAGTTGGGTCGAACCTTTCAAAATCTTAGGGATTGGGTGAATCCCCAGTCAATTGAGTTAGGTGGAAGTCCTACTCTACCTGTGGTGGGTGAAATTCCAAACCAATCGGTTAGGCGGAATTCCTATTCTATTAGTGTGGATGTAATTCCCCACTTAATGAATTTGAGATAACCCAAGGTCGGGTGAGTCCAACAGTGGATGTAGGAGGGCTTACTTCGAACCACTATACATCTCATGCTGTAGGTGTTTGGTTTTATCTTTGTGTGATTGATCCTTTATTGGCACATTCTTGTATCACACAACACACTTATCTTGATTAATTTGTTTAATCTGCTACAAATCATTTTAATTAATCAAGAAATTTGTGAAGAAAATAAAAAATGGTGATTGCCTTATTCACCTCCTCTTTAGGGACAATCTAACACCGTGTTCTAGCACCCCCGGGAACTTTCAATTGGTATCAGAGCCTCGTGCTCTTTATAAAGGATCTAACCATCCGAGTTGATCCATGCTAGAACTTCATTATGAATGCCTGAAAATTTATCTATTATTCTTTATTGTTTGTGTAGTTTATCTTGGCATATTTGAAAACAAAAATAGAGAATAAACTTGCATCTCACGATGAAAATGATTGGCCCTCTATCCAAGATGATTTTATTGAAAACTTTTGTGAATCTTTGGATAATTCAATGGAAGGCTCACCTCTCATAACCAAATGAAGAATCAAGAGAGGTGCAAATTTCAAATGTTTCATTGCCTCCATTGGTGATGTTCAAGAAGGATCCGCGAGTGAAGATGAGGATAGTGAAGAGGATCTTGATAAGGAAGATGACCTCCAAGAATCCTACAATGCCTTGTACCTAGAGAGTATGAAAATGGCTATGGATCTCAATAAGGCAAAAATTGAGAATGCCAAACTCTCTAGCTGACTTAAATGTACAAATAAGGAAAATGATTCTCTCTTCAAATTTGGAAAATGCAAATGTTGAAATTGTAAATTTGAGAGAAAATCAAAAGTTGCTTCAAGAAAAATTAAAGGTATATGAAAATGATATCTTGAAGCTTAAGGAAGTTGGAAAATGTCTTGAAGATAAAAATGCTAAGAAATCTCAAGACATAGGTACAAATGTGAACTAAAAGTGGAAGAATCTATTTTCGGTAAACCACCTAGTGATTGGCATGGTAATTCTCAATCTAACCAAGGAGACCCATTGACCAATCCATACTAGGTAAAAGCCTCAGCACACACTTCTATTGTTAAATGTTTTTATTATGGATTAACTAGGTACTTCAAGCATGAGTGCAAAGAAGAAAAAGAAGGTGGTTTATGGTCTTTCTCCAAGAGCAAGGAAGAGGAAGAATGAGGTGATTGGAAATTCACACAATGAGAAGAGAAACAAGGTAAAACAATATGTGAATTTCCCTATTAAACACATTGCACCTCATATCATGTATCATCCCTACATTGGTACATCTATTAGGGGTATGTTAAGACCTCCTCATATCGTGTATAGGAATATGATAAGGAGGGTCTTGTCTCATTTCGATGGACTTGGGCCAAATGTTCAAAATGATAAAATCAATTTGCCCAATGTTCAAAGATTTAAGAGGAAAGGTTCAGATCAAATTTTAATTTCGATCCCTAAGGGATGGTACCTTGTCCATGCCCTACATTGGTCTAAGACTTGAGCCTAATTGTTGTATCTCTAGGCCATTGTAGTTGAACTCAATCATTGTACAAGTGAGTTCAAACAACCATTGAGTTGTGGCATGGCACATTGACTCTTTGCAAGCACTTGATTATACTTTTGCTGGCTATAGTATACATCATGCTTGAAGGGTCATAGAGTTTTGGATTTAGACTCCAAGTCCTACAATGTTTGTTCAAATTTGTTATGTTCTTAGTATGGGTATCACATTTGAAGCATATGTTTGGAATCTCATTTTATACCTTGCTTTCATTCCATGTTCTTGTTTAATTGTTGGAATGATCATGTGCAAGATGCTTGTGTGGCATATATGTTCCTAATTGGTAGAATTACAATTTCCATATGCCATAGATTGTTCATACTTCATTTCCATGCACTTTGAGTGGTATACATCTTGGGAAATTAATTTTTGGTATGTGTGCTTGGTTTTCATTCCTATGCTCATTATTGGTGTACATTATGTGGAATGATTTTTGGTTCATAAGCACCGAGTTTTGCTAGACCTATGAATGCCTTATCTTATGACATCACACATGGGCAATGTTGATAAATTGGTAAATTAAAAAATGCCCAAGGTTATTGGATTTGGATTAGATCAAAATTTTAAAAGTTGGACAAGTTTGTAATAACATTAACTAGCCCAGGTGGACCCAGGACAGTCAAAGGGCCAGTGGGATAAACATTTGGAAACATTGGGAAACTGTCAGTTCTACCAGTCGAGTCCACCGACCCCTCGGTGAGACAAGACAAACCCATCATGGTCATCAACACGTCGACCAGATTAACAAGGTTTCTGGAACAGAAGGACTATCATTTGGGGCATATCTCAGATCAAGTGTATCGTGTCCACTGACCCCTCGGTGAGACTAGACTGACCCATCAAGGTCATCGACTTGTTGATCTGGAAATTGTGAGTTCTGGAACTTAGAACTAGGATCCTTGTTGTTGCTCTAGTGTATGAAAAGTTTAAGAATTGGGTTAGAGACCTTAGAACGACCCCTTTCCTATCCTATGAACCATGCTTGGATGTTACCCGTAGGTTAGAGAAGCCTAGATGCCTGTTGGACTTGTAGAATGATCCGTTCTCACCCGTTATGCTGTTGGAATGCCGTTTACTTAGCCTATGACCTTAGGATAACTTATAGCCATAGACGGGCCAGCAACCTTAGACTTTTGGTATAGTGTTTACCAACACCCATAAGAGACTTAGAAGCCATTTAGAATAGTAGATCAAATCGTTTGCCAGTACATGACAGTTTTAGACCTAAGAGACTTTTTATATGTTCTAAATCGATGATTGATTTTATTTGGAACTTTTAAAATATTATTCACTGCAAGCTTTGAATTTTGAGATCACTTTAAGGCTTTTGGATTTCACGTTTGCATAAATACATATCACAGACTCTTAGGTGAGGAGAACAATTCACTTACATATTATGTTTGTACATGAATATGCAATATTCAATATATTGTTATGATGATATGTGTGAATACAAGTGTTGGGTATAGGAATTAGATGGAGAAATTTTTTCAATAACGGTTTGGAATCCAGTGCAAAAGGTCACACAGTGTAAGGGGAATTTTAGGATTAAATGTTTTAAAAGCTTGTAAGTAGACTTAGTTTGCCCGGATAGTGGAACTAATCGTTAACCATGTTATTGTATGCTAATTGTTGAAATTTGGAATTTGTTAGTGCCTCGGCTTGCCGAGTAACCTGTTTGTCAATTCCGTGACTTAGGTGAAGCATTTCCTTGAAAAAAGAAGCTCAAGACTCAAGATGTCAAGCATTGGTTGAAGTGTGAAGACTCAACGGATCAACGTGTATGGCAGTCACAAATGGAAAGTCACCATAGATTATCTTAGGTGGAACCCAAACCTTAGGTTGACCTTGCCTAGGCTTAGAAATTACATCGAGATACTTAATCAAGCCTAACATGTGTTTGACACCAAATCGGAACCGAACTTGGAAATATGAATTCACTACCAGGATGACACATTGTGTCAGGCGATCATTTGCAGTGACAACAAACGATCAATCGTGGTTTAACGATGGATAGTCTGGACAATCAAAGGTTCTAGTTGGACTAGACTGTTAAACACAAATGGTTTCAGGACGATACAATGATGGCCAAGATCGTTCGTCTGGTACCTTGACGACTCAATTGTGTAGGTGATCTATCGCTGAGACAGGATTTAGGTTGAACTTAAACAAGGCCTAGAAATCTTGATCATATACAATCGATTGTGTGTATAGGGCTGGAACACGTCGGCATCACGATTAGTCGCACTGGGTCTGGATAAGACTTAACACTGAAAAATATAGTTAGTCTCTGGTTGATTCGTTCCCAACCCATGATCAGTCGCTAATAAACACGGACGATCAGTCTCCAGTAAACACGGATGATCAGTCTGTGGCACAATCAATCACATGTTACCGTTTTATTGGCGTTGTTGTGCATTAAATGCAAAACGGTCGGGTTGGCGAAAAATTATTTGAACACGGACGATTGATCGCCAGGAGACGATCGATCGTGTGTTCCAGTGATTCGAAATTCTTATATTTACCTATAAATATGATCACAGTTTGGAGAGTTTGTGACACACCTCTTGAGCATTAAAGAGCCTCATCTACCAGTCCAAGCTCTCCAAAAGGAAATGAAAATCTTGTGGCTTATTCTCTCTAGGCATTTGTTTTGGAAAATCATTCAAGAATCCAATCGGTTTAGACTGTGATTAAAAGAGAAGGATTAAGTTCACTTCTAGGATAGAAATTGTGACCTCAATTTTCTAAAAGCTCTCCCAAGGATTGTGGTTGCTCTACACGGCTCATCATCGGGATTGTACGAGTTCACATTGGGAGTGATTCAAGGAGCACATCTCCATTTGCAAGGTTCTTTAAAGTCAAGTACTTCTTAGTTTAGATTTTTACTTGAAAAAAACATATTATCATTGTGAAGTAGATTAAAGAGATTGTTATTCTTTTGAACCACTATAAAAAAAGTAGTGGGATAGGAATTGGGTGAAAGTCTCAGTCAATTGGATAGGCGGAAGTCATATTCTATTGTGTTGGTGTAATTCCAATGCTTAGTAAAATTTGGAGATAATCTAAAGTTGGGTGAGTCTCTACAATGGATGTAGGTTATTTAACCGAACCACTATACATCTTGTGCATTGGTGTTTACTTGTGTGATTGTTTGTAATCATGCACACTTTCGAAATCACACACTTGATTAATTGTTTTTAATTCCACACTATATTTCATATTACAGTAAAACCCTTATAAAATAATACTCTTGGGACCAAGAGGAATTATTATCTTAGCGGGGTTATTGATTTATCGATAAATGAATAATTTATTAATTTATCGATAAATGAATATTTATTAATTTAGAGAGAGTATTATGTTTCTACTACTTGTACATGTATGGATTATAAATCCAAAAACAATGGATGTGGCCAAAAGTTAATACATAGAAGCCCAATAGACTCTAAAAAAGAAGTGATGGTTATTGATTGTAGAAGATAGAAAGACTCCTAAAAGAAGAGATGTGGTGTCAAAACTTAATGCCCTAAAAGATAAGGAGGTTTCAAGTAGAAGATAAAGATTTTTCAAGTACATAGAAGATAAACTCTATAAATAGTCATTAGTTTTAAACTCTTAGACTCCAAATCTTTACAAGTCCAAATGACAGTTGTGTTTTACCAAACTTTTCTCCAAAAGAGGCCTTTCAAGCAGTAGTAACCTTAAATAACTACTTGTTATAATATGAAAAAAATATACCAGAGGTGGTATATGCATTGCAAAAAATTAAGGATGAGGTTGAGTTCAATTTAGGTAAAAAGAAAAGGCAGACAAGTTTAGATGCATATTTTGAGAAAGAGTTGAATTGAGAAAATAGAGTTGAATTAAGTATGAATTTTTGTTTGCCATTTTTTTATGTACTTCATCAATTATTAATTTATATTTTGTTGGGACCTTAAGGATTTCTAATAAATTATTATCTTATGCATTTAACAAGGTTATTAATATAGTAAAATGGTCCGAGTTGGGACTAGAAGATTTTATTATTTAAGCGAAGTTATTAATTTATCGAACATTTATTTATTGAGGTTTCACTGTAATCAAGGAAATTTAGCAATGCCTTAAAATTTGTGATTACCCTATTCATCCCTCTCTAGAGTTACTCTAATTCTAGCACAAGGGAACTTTCAATTGGTATCAAAGCTCCGTGCTCATTTTAAAGACTTAATTGTCCCAGCGATCCCAGTGCTAGAACCATGTCTATGGGAGAAAGTCATGCCATCTCTAAACCACCTTACTTTGATGGATCGAATTATGCTCCTTGGAAAGCAAGGATGAAAAGTTTTTTTTATCTCCATCGATGCATCTGTATGGGATTTACTGTGTACTAGTTGGACACTTCCCGTGGTTGAGAAAACAGATACGACCACTAGTTCCATGACTATTGAGCTAAAGGCTTACTCTGCATGGACTACAAATGAAAAGGCCTCATGCACTGCTCATTGTAGAGCACTCAATACTTTGAATTGTGCACTTTCACCCAATGAACACAAGAGAATCATGATGTGTAAGATTGCTAAAAAAGCATGGGAAATTCTATAGAGAACCTACGAAGGAACCTCCGTTGTAAAGAGGACAAAACTCCAATTGTTGAAAGCTCAATTTGATGCCTTGAAAATGAGAGAAGAAGAAATCTTTATGCACTTCTATTCTAGAGTTAGTGAAATTGTCGACTTTAAGTGGGCTCTCAGTAAAAGAATTCCCGATGAGAAAGTGTGCACGAAGATTTTGAGAAATCTTCCCAAGAGGTTTGAATCCAAAAAGGTGGCAATTTAGGAATACCGGAATGTGGCCCAAATGAAAGCTGATGACTTGGTTGCCTCTCTACAAACCTTTGAACTAAACTTTGAACCAAACTTTGAACCACCAAAGGAAAAAGTCATTGCCTTGAAATCTTCTGTAAAACAATTAAAGAAAAAGAACCGGAAGAGGAAGAAGATCCAATTGAAGAAATGGCTCTCCTAGCTAAAAAATATTTGAATTTTTTCAAAAGACTAAATAAAATGAGGAAATTTAAAAATGGAGAAACAAGTGAAAATATCCTTAAAAGACGTGAACCAAATAAGAAAAAACTTATGAATAAGAGTGTTTCAATTGTGGTGAGAGAGGACACTACTCAAATGTATGTTAGGAGAAAACCAAGAAGGCTATAAACGCCACTTATGAGGATACCTCAGAATTTGAGAGTGATTCGGATGAGGAAACTCAAGTCAATGATGAAACAGATAAATGTTTCATTGCTTCCATTGTTGAAAATCCAGAATCACACATAATTGAAACGGAGGATATTGAAAATGAGGATGATGATGATGATCTTCAAACCTCTTTCAGTGCCTTGTACCTTGAGAGTTAACAATTGGCTAAGAAACTAGATAAAGCTAAAATGAAAAATTTGAACTTGTCTAGCCAATAAAAAGATTTAAAAGATGAAAACACTCTCCTCTCTTCTCAAATAAAAACGTCTAATGAGTAAATCATTAAGTTAAAAGACAATGAGAAGGCAGTTCAAGATGAAATGGAAATACATTGCAAAGATGTAGAAAACTTATGGCAAATCAAAGGTAATCTTGACGTGGAAGTAAGCAAATTAACTCATAAATTAATAGAACTTAAAAAACACAAAGAGAAATTCTAAGACAAGTTTACCCAAGGTGAAGAAAGATTAAAAAGATTATTAAATTCGGGTAAGAAATTTGGGGATAGATTGAGTCTTGGTTCCTCCATGGAAACCAATGAATCTAAGAACCAATTAGTCTTTGTTAGGGGCAATGTCCCAAAAACCACCAAGGGTAAATGTTTCTATTGTCATAAGGTTGGACACTACAAGTTAGAGTGTAACCTTAAATAGAGGCACCTTCAAGAGAAAACGCTTAACCACTGTTCAAATGTTAAGGTTAAAAGACATCCACCAAATCTAAATGTTAAGCCTAAAATGCATCCACCAAGGCCTAATGTCAAAAGACATTTACCCCTAAGGAAGGTGGATCCCAAGGCAAGAGTCCTTGTTGAAATAATTAGACCATGCCTTAAAGGAGTTACGGCATCCAATGTTTGGACCCCCAAGGTATGTCCAAAAGAATGTGTATGAGAAACCAACCTCAATCATTTGGGTACCTACGAGATAGCCACCACTTAATCATGTTTTAGTTTAAGATTCACTTCTATATCTTAAACCATTACAAATTGGACTCTTGTGGCAAATGAGTTTAAATAGCCCAAGTGCTATGACATGGAATAGGAAATTGGTAACTACAAGCTTAGACTATCATTTTTTGACTATTGCACTAGTTTTTCTTGGAAAACCATACATTCCTTGGAAGTTCAGTTTTTCAAGTGGTATATATCAGTTTCAATATGCTAAACATGGTCATTTGTTTGCATAAGTTGAATGTGTATGGTTTGATTGACTTGTCTTGCATGGATTTGATTAATATGCTAAGTATGAACGTGTGAATTTTTTATTTGATCAATTACAAGATGTTTTATGGTATATGTAATCATATTGTATATGATGTGTGCATGCCATATGTATTTTTGAAAAACTAATGGGGAGTTTTCAAAAGAAAATCGAATTCTAGGAAGAAAATTTGATTCTGGTATGGCGACAAATCTCCAGTCTGCAACCAGTCGGCAGAGCGATCATTCGTCAGATGACGATTCATCGGTCGTATAAAGAAATGGACTTAGGTAGAAAAATCATATATCAATCATGGCGATCAATCGCCAAATGACTATTGATCGGCAGGATGATCGATCATCAGTACGATGTATCATCTGTGTAGAGCATGTGTTTTTAAGTTAAAACCATGGATGCATTCGAAACCTTTATTCCCTTTCCTTTTTTGTTATCTTCTTCCTTCCTCTCTAAAAAACGACGACAAGTAGTGTCCTAGCTTCCCAAAGTCGATTCTCCACTCATTTCTAGCCGGAATAGGCCAGGATAAAAAAATTCCTCTACCATCTGAGACCTCCTAGCTCACGGATTTGAGTGTTTTCTCAGTTCAGGTAAGGCTAAATCCTCTCTCATTTCGTTTTTACCATAGAAAGGTGTTGGGGAAATCAAAGGAAATGGAAAGATTAAAAATGCCTGATAACTACAAGACCCCAGTGATTGAGGAAGACCCTACTGCATCCTCTCTTCCTCTCAAGAGGTCAAAGAACCGAAAAGGGAAACGAATTTCAAGAGATACATGAACCTCCCTACTTGCTCTTGAGGACACTCCCTTCTCTCAAGGTCCTACTTGTTCGGGAAATAGATTCAAGTCCATGGCAAAGAAACCTTGCACCAGAGACCCTCTAAGCTTCCCCCTAGGAAATTAGGACATGGAATTGTTATTAAGGAACTTACCTCTCCCCTCCGTCCCCAAGAGGAGTCTAGTGAAGAAGAATAGGAAGAAAATGTAGGAGGAGATGGTGAAAAAAAATGAGGGAGAAGATCAAGGAGGAGATCAAAGGGATCAAGATGATCAAGAAGTGGGAGGTGAAGGAAATGATGAGGAAGAAGGAAATGATCAAGATAAAGGTAATGATCAGGGAGTTTGAGAAGAGTATGAAGAAGTAGAAGAAGAAGAAGACAACTATGATGCCCCTCTACTCATGCCTCTCAAACCATACCCCTCTGTTGAAGAGCTCAACATTGAGAGGACAGCAGATACAGAAATCTTTGAAAAATTCATAGTCCTTAAGCACATTTGGAAGGCATGATGGATGAAGCTTCTTGAATGGGGCAGGAAAATTTATCCTCGCATGGCCAAAAGGATGTTCTGTCAATCAAACCCCATAAAGAGAAGACAATTTGGTTTTGGCTTTACTTCCAAAACTTTGAGCCTGTAGAGGTTGCGCCCGCCCTGCGCCCCCCCCCCCACCCCCCAATTGGTTGTTGAGTTGCATGGGATACCCGTCTTTAAGAATGGACACTTGCCCATTGTGCATGACAATTTTGAGATGAGGGAGAAAGATAAATAGAAATATGTGAACAAATTCTGTGGAAAAGGGAAGTAAGTTGAGTGGAGGAAGAAGATTTGGCTCATGAAAGCCGACATGCTCCTAGAGTTCAAACTATTGCATTTATTTTTTTGTTCGAATGTCTACCCTTGACATGGGGATCGAGGATACCTAAACCAATTCATGTTGGTTCACATGTATGCAGCAGTGACTGGGCAGAAATTTTGCTTGCCTACCCTTATGTGCAAGACAATCATCAAGTATATTAATTCTTCCATGACGAGTCATCTTCCTTTTTGCAACGACATGTAAGGATAGCCTTGAACTTTGGAGTGAATCCCTCCAATGGTGATGTGCCCAAGGTATTTTGGCCAATCAATGCCACAGCTGTTCAGAAGTCTCTTGGGAAGGCTTTGTATGAACAAATCCTTGGCATGAGACCCTCCCCATCTTCGACTCAAGCTCCTCCTTCCTTCACCTCAGTCCCTACAATGCAAGAAGAAGCAATAGAGGAAGAAGATGAAGAACCATAGTTCGACTCAGCTAGTCGAAGGTTCTTTGAGGAACGTCTCGAAGCTCATGAAGACAGGCAAATTGCAAGATACATTGCCTTGGAAGCCATATTGGAAAGCAAATTTGAAGCCTTGGCCAACACTGTGAAAGCCTTCAGATCTTCCTCTCCTCCATGTCCTATAGAAAAGATGAGACAGATCCTCGCCGTAGATCGCTTACGCTTCCTCCTCCTCCAGCTAGCGCATTTTAGGATAGTTTTTCATGTTTTGAGGTGTATTTTAAAAACTATATTTTGTTGTAAACCTTAATCACCCATGCTGCAAATCTTTTGGTTTCATGGAATGGTAATTTTTTATCAATGGAATGGTTTGGTTTACATGTTTATGATGTGTCATATCTCTCCTTGTTGCCATGATGATTATCTTATGATGTTCATGGGTATTGAATGGTTTATTTTCAATATTGATGCATAAATGGTTGATGACATGTATGTTTGACTCTTGAAATTTGGGGAAGCACGAAACATGTGCTTGGTTAGCCCTTTTGTCAATTGTTGACAAAATGGGGGATAATTTTGAGAAGCTAATTGCTTGTGGGGGAGTAAAATGGAGAAATTAGCAAACTTTGAATAACTTGGGGGAGAAATTGCAAGCTTGGTATAGCTTGGTGTATGGGGAAGAAACATTTGAAATGTTCATTGAAGTATGGGGGAGATCACTGGAGTGTGAATGAATGATAAGTCCATGGATACATGTTTTATGTTTGGACTAACGTCACAAATATCTCTCTAGTCTTTTTGTAACTTCCTTGTGTTTACATGTGTTTTTGAAAATAGAGCAAGCTGAGCAAGAATATGGCGCAAGACTAGAGTCCATCTTGTCATTTAAATGTAATTTGTATATTTATCGATTCAAATGATGTATAATTGGGTTTTTGGGAAAAATTCATTGAGTCTGTATTTTATAGCTTCCAGGTTTTGTCACGATTGACAAAGGGGGAGATTTTTAGTGCCCCGGCTTGCCGAGTCAACTGTTTGTCAATTTCGGGACTTAAATGATGTAACGCCCGCCCTTTTTCGCTAAAATCAGGGTCTATTTTTTTTTTTTTAAATAAAGAGTGACAAAGGGTGTGGGACGTCACGACGTGAGTGAAGTCCGAGCTTCTAAAGCCCGGCCCTTAAGTGGCCAACCCTACGTGTGCGTGGAACTAAGTCCACGAAGAACGGTTCACACATAGAAGTAAGCTTGCGGAATATTAAACTAAATGCGGAAATTATAATAGAGTCTATCCTACTGATTTTTAGATAGCAAGGAAGATATTTTCATTTAATTACTAAAATACCTCAAAATCACAGTGTCCAAAATAAAATCCAAAACATAGCAAGTAATCTAAATTATTACATTCTGACGAGCAAGCTACTCAAATTACATTTCCAAAATAAATCTTAAATAAACTAAGTAGCTCGCTTCCCCAAGCTCCTACGCCTGGCTCCCGTCTCGTCCTTCGATTCCGCCATCTCCTGTGTCATCAGCTAAAGTGGAAGTAGGTCGTTAGACAATGCGCCCAGTAGGACTTCGAGTAGGGCTAACACATGGATTAGTGATAATAATGCATATAGGGAATAATATCAAACAAAACATGAAATCAATGTCATGCCATGGGTGTCTATGTCATGAGTCCCACCCATCATCCTTACCATTGTACAATGTCCTTTTTCCAATCATACGTAAAATCCCCTTGATGGAAAAACCTCATCAAGATATCCCCATGTTTGCTTCTCGGTCGCCCCGACGGCGCATGGACTCCGGTTATAGCATATCAAGCTATCCCCATGTTTGCTTCTCGGTCACCTCGACGGAGCATGGACTCCGGTTATAGCACATCAGGCTATCCCCATGTTTGCTTCTTGGTCGCCCCGACGGAGCATGGCCTCCGGTTATAGCACATCAGGCTATCCCCATGTTTGCTTCTCGGTCGCCCTGATGGAGCATGGACTCCGGTTTCTTTATTTTCCCACCCATGCCATGCATGAGATGTAAATGCATTATGCTATGTAATATATATAACTCATAGCCTTAACATATAATGCATAGCCTTAAAATATAATTCATAGCATTAACATATAATTCAGAGCCTTAAAACCCATCATAAAACAAATCATATAATTATCAAAATAAATCAGAGGAATCATCACATAATCCATGGCTTACAAAAAGGTAGGAATCCTACCAAATACCGACTAGTATTCCTTAACGTTTCCGTCCGATAATCCAGTCACCGATACAAGCACCGGTTGCGATATCCGATACCTTATTACATATGAATAATCAGCCCATGTTTTTAACCATTTAAATCCATTAATCATACCTTAGCGGGGTTTGGCCATACACCATGGCCGAACCTCACTAACTAGGTTTGTGGGTCCCATTTAATCCATTAATTATTTTAATTACATGAGTCTAAAAACCAACCACCCTAGGCTTTATTAATCACACATAAGGTTGTTACTTAGAGCCCCTAAGTCCATGACCATTCCCATGGGGTTCGGCCATGTACCATGGCCGAACCCATGGTTCTTCATTTTGGCCAATATTTACCATTTTTGCCACTCTTCCTCCATGGTTAAGTTCTCATTATATTCCCCCATTCTTAAGCCCATAATTGATCCATAGACTTGGATCCCTTAATGACTCATTAGCCATGACACAACATCATAAAAAATCAGCCACTTAATTACCCTAATCCCCATTCATTACTCACATGTATACTATCACATTTAACCCATAAATTGACCTACAAATGGGTCATGGGTTCGGCCATACACCATGGCCGAACCCATGATGTCTTTTTCCCATTTTTACTTGGGTCTATATACATCATTAGCTCCACCATAAGTCCTTCCTTGAGGTGGTTTCCATCATGCATTCAAATCACCCCTTTTTATCACCATTAGTTTCATTTTAAGTCCATCAAAGCTACCATCACTCCCCAATATTTTTCCATGGTTCCAAAACACCTAAGTTCACCAAAATCTCTCCATGGTTTTATTTTTAAAACATTATTTCCATCTTTTCATATCCATTAAAATTATGAATACATTACCATAGGGTTCAAAGCATTCCATCCATAAAATCTCTCCATGGTTTTCCTTATTTAAAAACCCCTTTAAAAATCACTAACATTCATTTATTTAAAACTTTAAAAATCATTAACCGCTTAACGTAGCCTCCATTCTCTAAACCCATTAAAATTCTAACACCATCACCATAAGGTTCATGGTCCATCATTCATTCATGCCTTTTAAGGCCACAAAAAAATCATTCACATCTCCCATAAATTTCCTCATTTACAATCCCTTTAAACATTACCACATTTAATCATTAAAACCCTAACAATCATGAATCATCCTCCATGGCTTCCATTCTTTATAACCTCATTAAAATCACTTAATCACCTACCATGGGGTTCGGCCATACTACATGGCCGAACCCTATGGTCTATGATCCCTTCAAAAATCCACACTTCCATATTTAAATAAACCTTATTACATAATGTCCTTAATACCTCCATTTATTTTTCTTAATCTCTCCTTCCCATTTTGTCCATTTCTTACTTCATCTTTTGGATGGATTTTAAATCCAAGGCCCATGATATTTTTGGCCACATTAAATCCAAGAAATGGACCCATTTTTAACCTTAAAAACCTAACCTCTTGTTTTAGAAATATTTACAGATCCGACGGCTCCTCCGACTTTTCTTTCTCCTCTTGGATTCCTTGGCCTTCTTTCTTCTCCTTCTCCTTTGTTGGTCGGCCAAGATGTGCTTGACCCAATGAAAAACTCCAATGCTTGGGTCGGCCAATGATGGAGGTAGATTGAGAGAGGGAGAGGAGGAGAGGATAAGGGAAATGCTTAAGTCTCCTTGGTCTTGATCTTGGAGTGGTGGCTTATGCTTTGAGTTTCTTCCTTCTCTTCTTCTCTTCTTAGTTTTCTTCTTCTCTTCTCCTTGGTGTGGGACGGTTTTGGAGAGAGTAAAAGAGGGATAGAGTGAAAGATTTAGATGGAAAGAGATGGAGAAATGAGATGAATCTATCCCATTTTGGTTGAGTGACCTACACTCCACCATTTAATTCGCCCACCAACCAACATGGGCTAATGTGCTTAGTGGTGGTAGTTGAGATAAAACCACCACTAAGCCAACGGTTTTGGCCTTTGGTGATGAGATGGTTTTGGTCTTCCATTTGACCATTTGACCAACTTAACTAATGTGATTAATTAAATCCTTAACTTAAGTTAATTATTTCTTATTTAATCTAACTACATTTCCTTAAATTCCCTCCATGTATCCACCCATGGTTGACCAATTCAACTATGGTGGCCGGCCCCACCAATCCTTGGTCCACACGCCACCTCATTTGGTGAGGTAGAGGTGGGCCCCATTCGGCCATGTCACCTTGGTCTATTCACCACTAACTTAGGTGATTTAATTTGTAATGGCCCGGAATTTGTAAATCAATATATATGTGTTATTATTTATTTTTAATGGTAGAAATTAGATATTTGATAGAATAAATGGTGAATGGATCAAAATATGGACAAAGGCCCAACTAGGGCCCAATGGACTATGGATTGGATTTAAGTTTACTTAAAGGGTCAAAGATGGTCAATTGGGCCAAGGATGATCAAATTGGGCCCAATACTCATTTGGGACCCAATGGATCAAGGTGATGTAAGCTCTAATGTAAGTGGGTAAAAGGAAAATGTAATTGGACCATGGGCCCAATGGTGATCCAATTGGTTGGAATGGACTTAGTAAAAATTAAATCACCTAAGTTGGCGGTGGAATGGCCAAGGTGATGTGGCCAATTGGGACCCACCTCCACCTCACCAAATGAGGTGGCATGTGGACCAAGGATTGGTGGGGCCGTCCACCATGGTTGAATTGGTCAACCATGGGTAGATGCATGAAGGAGTTTAAGTAAATGAAATTAAGTTAAAATGGGAATTAAATTAACCTAATTATCTAATTAATTAAATGTTTAAATTATCCAAAAGGGTGGTCAAATGGTCAAAAGGTAGAAGACCAACAGCCATTTATCTATAACACATAAAACGTTGGGTGGTGGTTTATCTCAACCACCACCATGAATCTTAAAGCATAAAGCATAAACCATTAAAGTATGAAAAATATCTTAAGGCATCAAAAAAAAAAAAAAAAAACGTTGGCTAGTTGTGTTGGGTCAGAAAGCATGAGAAATATCTCATGTGGGGTGGTTGGAAGAATTAGTGTAAAGTGTAATTTAAGTAACCAAATGGGATAAGCCTTATCTTTTCTTTTCTCTCTCTTTTCACTTTCATTTCATTCTTTTCCTCTCTTGCACTCTCTCGTGGCCGTCCCACACTAGGAAGGGAGAAAAGAAGAGAAGGAGAGAAGAAAGAAGTGCAATTTTTAGTCCACCACTCTAAGATCAAGGTCTACTATCTTCCCTCTCATCATCTTCCCCTCTCCCTCTCTTAAGCAAACCCTACCTTAGCCGACCCTAGGCTTAGAGGTTTTCACTGTTGATCAAGCATCTTGGCCGACCAAAGATCAAGAGGAAGGAGAAAGGAGGGTAAGGAAGCCGACGGGAGTGGCGAAAGTAGGAGGAGACGACGGATTGTAAGTGTTTCCTAAATAAGAGATTTGGATTTTTAGGGTTTAAGATTTGGGATTCATTTTTGTTAAAATTGATGGTGGCCAAATGATCATAGGCTTTGGATTTTAAATCCATCAAATGGAAGCATGGAGAATGTTTATGATTTTTAGGGTTGTAAATGATTGAATGTGGTAAGTTTTGTAAAGAGGTTTTAAATGAGAGAATCATAGGAGATGGAAAATGATTTTAATGACCTCAAAAAGAATGGTAGAGGGGGATGAACCCCATGGTAGATGATTGAATTAATTTAATAGGGTTTGTAAGAATGGAAGCATGGAGAATGGTTTAGGGTTTTAAGTGCTTAATGATTAAATGTGGGTAATGTTTGAGGAGGTTTATTATGATGGAATCCATGAATAAAAGTAAGTGTCTTTATGGTCTAAAAGAGCACCAATGGAATGATGGGTCATGAACCATGGGTTCGGCCATGGTGTATGGCCGAACCCTATGGTGGTGTAGTGATGGATTTAATGGGTGTGGAATTATGGAATTATGATGGTTTCAAATGTGTAATTTGACCAAAGAAAAAAATGGGATAAAGACATCATGGGTTCGGCCATGGTGTATGGCCGAACCCATGACCCATTTGTGGGTAAACTTATGGATAAATTTTGGTATGATGTATGTGAGAAATGAATGAGGATTAGAGTGTTTAAATGGATAATTTCTAGTGTTGTTATGTTATGCTTAATGAGACATCAATGGACCCATTTTGTGAACCAATTAAGGACTAAGACTAATGTGTGTGTGTATATTGAAATGAATGGGGTTTAGGTTAAATTAAATGGTTGATGTAAATGATCTTGTGATATGGGTGATGTGTCAATTATGGACCCAAGATATGGCTAAGAATGATGATTCAATAATAAGTCATTTTCATGGGCTAAGAAAGGGTTTATGTATGTGGCTAATTAATGTAGGTTAAGTTAAGAAAAAGGGTTGTTTTAATGATATTATGGCATGATTAAAGGGGTCACTAATGGACTTAAGTGTATGGATCAATTATGAACTTAGTTAGGCAAGGGTGAATGATTGATTAACCATGGAGAAGAGGTAGTGGCAAAACCGTAATTAATGGCCAAATTCAAGAACTCCATGGGAGGGGACCATGGACTTAGGGGCACTAAATAATAAGTTTATGTATGGTTAAATAAAGCGTAGGAGGCTGATTTTTAGACTCATGTAATTAAAATATGTAATGGATTAAATGGGACCCACAAAACCCAAATAGTGACCGATTTTTCATATGGACTTGGAAATGATTAATGGGCTTAGAAATAGTAAAATGTGGACTGATTATGTGCATGTAATAAGGTATTGGATATCGCAAGCGGTGCGTGATCGGAGACCGGATTATCGGACGGAAGCGAGAAAGGACGCTAGTCGGTATTCGGTAGGATTCCTACCTTTTTGTAAGCCATGAATTGAGTGATGGTTTCTTTGAATTAGTTTGGAAATTATATGGTTTGTTTTAAGATGGGTTTTGGATTTAGTATCATGTGATGTATTCCTCTAATTTATTTTGTTAATCATGTGGTTGTTTTTAAGATGGGTTTTGGATTTTGGTATTATGTGATGAGTTTCCTTTGATTTATTTTGATAATCATGGCATTGTTTTTAAGATGGGTGTTATGCTATGAGTTACATATATTACATGGCATATGGCATCTACATCTCATGCATGGCATGAGAGGGATATGGTAGGGAAAGGATGAAATGAAACCGGAGTCCATGCTCCGTCGGGGGGACCGAGAACAGGCATGGGGATAACCTGATAGGCTATAACCGGAGTCCACGCTCAGTCGGGGCGACCGAGAACAGGCATGGGGATAGCCTGATAGGCTATAACCGGAGTCCATGCTCCGTCGGAGCGACCGAAAACAGGCATGGGGATAGCCTAATATGCTATAACCGGAGTCCATGCTCCGTTGGGGCGACCGAGAACAGGCATGGGGACACCTTGACGAGGCCTTGCCGTCAAGGGGGATATTTTATGATTGGTTATATCTTGACGAGGTTTTTCCATCAAGAGGGATATGGCATCATGATAGTAAGGATGATGGGTGGGATACATGACATAAGACACCCATGGCATGGCATTCACTTTCTAGTTTTCATTATATGATTATCTGTATGTTTGTTATCACTAATCCATGTGTTAGCCCTACTCGGAGTCCTACTGGGCACGTTGTCTAACGCCCTACTTCTACCCTAGCTGATGACGCAGGAGATGGAGGAAACGAAGGACGAGACGGGAGCCAAGCGTAGGAGCTTGGGAAGGCGTGCTAGATAGTGTACTGATGTTTATTTTGGAATATGTAAATTGAGTAATTTACTTTGTCGGAATGTAATAATTTAGCTTACTTGCAATGTTTGAATGCTATTTTGGACATTATCAGTTTAAGGTATGTTAGAAATTAAATGAATGTATCTTCCCCGTTATCTCAAATTTGTAGGATAGTCTCTATGGTAATTTCCGCACTTAGTTAATATTCCACAAGCTTACGTCTACGTGTGAACTGTTCTCCGTGGACTTCATTCCACGCGCACGTAGGGTTGGTCAGTTAAGGGCCGAGCTTTAGAAGCTCGGACTTAACTCGCGACGTGACGTCCGCGCCCTTTGTCACTTTTTATTTCAAAAAAAAAAAGACTCTGATTTTTTGTGAAAAGGAGCGGGCGTTACATAATTAAATCCATTTCAACTACTTGGATCACCATTGGGCCCATGGCCCAATTACATTCATCTCCTACCCATTTACCTTAGAGCTTACATCATCTTAATCCATTGGGTCCCAAATGGGTATTGGGTCCAATTTGACCATCCTTGGCCCAATTGACCATTTAAATGAATTTAATCCAATCCATGGTCCATTGGGCCATAATTGGGCCTTTGTCCAAATTTTGATCCATTTACCATCTATTCCATTAAAATTCCCAATTTCTATCATTAAAATAAATAATAGCCACATATATATTGATTTAAAAATTTCGGGCTATTACAGGTGAAGCATTGCCTTGAAGAGAGAAGCTTAAGACTCAAGATCTCAAGCATTGGTTGAAGTGTGAAGACTCAACGGATCAACGTGTATGGCAATCAAAGATGGTCAAGTGACCATAGATGACCTTAGGTTGAACCCAAACCTTAGGTTGACCTTGCCTAGGGTTAGAGATCACATCGGGATAATTCATCAAGCCTAACATGTGTTTGATACTGAAAGTTCCCATTTTTCAATGTCTAGAACAACATGATTGACCCTAGAGGGGGTGAATAGGTCAATCCCATTTTTCATGGTATTTACAAATTTCTTGATTGTTTAAAATGCAGCAGAACATTCATCAAGAGATTTGTTTAGTGTGATAATTTCATTAAGCGATCACACTAAGATTCTAACATTTTACATTTTGTTTGATTATCGATGCTTGTGTAAAATAAGATAATCAATATGCAAAGCGATGTGTGTTAAGAAGAGTACTTAAATACTAAATACAAACAAACAAATATCAAACACCATAAAACCAATTTAAAGTAGTTCGGTTAGCCAACCTACATCCACTTTTAGGATTCGCTCAACCTTGAGCTATCCCCAACATCCGCTAAGTGGGGACTTACACCCTCATAATTAGAGTATGAATTCCACCTCACTCAATCAGCTGAGAATTTCACCCACCACTGTCAAATAGGAGTCCCACATATCCATTTGGCTGGGAGTTCCACCCATCACTATGCCGGAGACTCCTTTCCAGAGTTTTTTATAGTGGTTCCGGAGCAAATCCCCCTTAATCCACTTTTGGAACAAAGGTTTTAAAGAAGATTAAAACCAAGAAGCACTTGCCTTTTTAGCTCTTTCTCTTGATGTGTGCTTCATGAAGATCCCACCCAATGTGTGCCGACGCTTGGCCTCGTAGTCGCCGTGTAGAAATCATAATCCAGGGTGACAAGGAAACTAGTCATACTGACGGTTTCCTAGATTATGTTCTCTTATTTCCCTCTTGCGAACTCAATCAAAAGATTGGTCGTTTATGGCTTTTCTTTCCCCTTCTCTTTCTCACTTACAAACTCGATCAATTGATTGGCTTTTTATGATTTTATCTCCTTCCTCTCTCTCTCACTAACTCAATCAATATGATTTGTCGTATTTGATTCCCCAAGTGTAAGCACGAGAGAGAGTGATCCTTCAGATGGCCCTTATTTAAGCTCACTGATAATGATGAGGGTCCAACTAATCCTTCCGAAGGATACCAACTGATTGCATAAAGATTGGTTTATATAGTAAAGTCAACCAGTTGTAGTAATGGTAATGTACAAACATGTAGATCGCACCGAGGGGTCAGTGACTAGAAATGTTACCGTTACAAACCCGACAGTTGTGTATTAAGTGCACTCCCAATGATAATATTCTTTCCCGGTCAACATGCCGTTGTCGCCAATGGGTCGATACTTATGGTACCGAGAGGTCCGTCTATACGAGAGGCTCATGCTGGCGCAAAACATGGTTGACAGTAGTTTCATCTCTAGAAACCTGTTACCCAGAACGACCTGTCGCCCTTTACCAAAGGGTGGGTCTTTGTATTCTCGATCGGTCTTTTATTGCCGATATGTCTGTTTGTTAGAGAGTCCACATGAGTTCAAGGTTTCAGAACTCAAGATCTTGATCGAGGAGTCGTTGACCACGAGGGGTCATTTCATCCTTTCACCAAGGGATCGATGCATACGAGACTCTCGATCAGAGGCATACCCAGAGTGACAGTTCAATGTTTTAGAACCTATGTTAATTTGGCCGACCAGTCCTTGACCACGATGAGTCGATGCTGTCTCTACTGAGGGGTCGGTAGAACGACTGATCGAGCTAACAGTGAAACAAAATACAGATTTCCAGGTTGGGTTCCAATTCACTGTCGAGCTTCCTCTTTAGGTTTTTTATGATTTAATTATTTGTTCCACTAAGCCTAAGGATGGTCTTATCTAAGATGTGGGTACCACTTAAAGGCATCTATGGCTATAATACCTATTTTGTGATTGCGATAATAATGAGCTTCAATCCGGTGGAACGTGATCTTTATTCTTGATCACATTGGGTCTTCAAGCTTCTAGCATGTGTTTCTTTCCGAGTCATGGAATTGACAAACATAGGGACTTGGCCAAGCTGAGGCACTAACAATCTCCCCCTTTGTCAATTTCATGACAAAATCTAGAAGCTACCCTTTTACAATCCCACCCTTATTATAGAACATTTGAATACAAAATATTACATTGATTGCATGTACATATTCAAATGGAAAACAAGACTCTGGTCTTCGCATATTCTTGTTCAGTTTGCTTCATATCATTTTTCCTGTTCAAGCATATAAGTAAGCAAAACTAGAAAATTATTAGAGGAGTTAGTCCCAAAACATAAATATGCATTCACGGACTAAACAAGATTTCTATTTAAGTTTCCCCATACTTCTTGATTTCCTAGTGACCAACACTACCCATAGCTTATCAAAGCTATCAGTGTTGAGAAGATTACGCCCCCAATCTTCTTGAGTTTGATCTCCCAAACTCACATAGACATACTCCAATGTCTAGCACTAAGATGTCTTCTAGCTTCTACTAATTTCTCCCCTATTTTGTCATATAATTGACAAAGATTAGTGGACAAACATCGATTTCTAAACACTCCCCCATGCTTCATACATTTAGTGCTTAACTAGGTTCAACTCTAACTCATGGTTCTCCCCTACAGTTCAATGCACACTTTTCGTGGATCAATGGTTAGTTTGCCCCTGTACAAACTAAGTTCCAGCATTAGCTAATATCTTCCATGAGTCAGGCTAATGTCCTAGATTCCCTTAGAGTCTTCTCTCCCATTCTCCAAGCTGTCTTTTGTAGCTTCTTTGACTCATCTCCCCCATAAACTCAGCTGCTTCCAAGGTTATTTTCAAGTTCTCTTTTAATCTTACATCAGCCATTCTTCTTATACTGTCATGATCATGACAGTATCTAACATAGCACATATTTTGTGCTCCCCCAAACTCCAAGGTGTGTATAGCATCATAGTCCGACCCCTATCTCCTTAACATGCCAATACAAAACCAACTCATCCAAACCTGCATTTAGTCTATATTACAAAATCCATGTAAGTAATAGACACGAGATAAAGGATATTTCATCAAATTAGCATACACACAAAATGTAATACCCTGACCCGAATTAAGCGTGATTAGTTTAATAAATCCTTCCTAGACAGGCTAATCTCAAATATTACGGCTAGGGCTTTGTGAAAAGCCCAGGTGTGGCCCAATCTGAGCTCAAAAACTCAGTGATCCAGCTCGTTCAGCTGGAGGGGCGAAATGGTAATTTACCACTTATTGTTATTATTTCATTATTTTTGCCATTATGTGATTATTATTGGATGGTATTATTTTCCTTAATCAAGGATTCCTATTTCTGATTTTAGAATGATTTTATTTTCAGAAAATGATATTTAAAACCGCCCGTCAAAACCCCGAAAGGGAGAAATAAATATTTTTAAATAGTTTTGGAAATGAGAAATTTTTTGAAACAAGCATAGTATGTTAGAACATTTTAATATGGTCTAGTTTATTCTTTCAAACCTAAAAATGAGGATTTTAATTTATTTTATTTAACACAAGTTAAATTAAGTAAATAGTGTTAAATTATGATTTTTACTTAAATCTATGATTTTTGGTAAATGTCAAATCTCCAAATTTTTATGGTGATTAGAGTTTTTAAAACCCAACTTATCTGTTAAGTTGGATTAAAATTTTTAAGCCTTTTAAAAACATGTTTTAATCTAAAAACTGAATTTTTATCAAAAAAGGGCCTATCTCAAAACCAGAAGTTGGCAGGGACTTATTTGCAACCAAAACAACCGAACAGTAAACCACTGTACCGGACGTCGGCAGCAGTTGCATGTAGACGTCCGATGGCCTCCATCGATTGATCAGTGATCTCTATTTATCCCAGCTTCCTCAGCTGGTTTCATTCCCAGATATTTTCATCTCTCTCAGCCCTGAGAAACCAGCCGTTCACTCCCCCCTTGCCTCTGTTTTTCCAAGTTTTTCTTGACCGCAGCTTAAAGAGGAAGTTTTTCAAAAGCTCAGATTTTCAAACCAGGAACTCAAGTGAAGGTAACCACTGTGTTCTTTTTCAAATTTTAACTGGTTTCGAATCAAGTATAAGTAAATTTGGCTAAGTTTTGAATGAGTAAAATCGATTTCAAGTTTAAGGAAAAACATGGGATTTCTTGTGTCAGTGTGGTTTTCGTGTTAAAATCTGATGGCTTATTAAGTGTTAAAGCTTCAAACCACTCCCTATGGAAAGAGGACTCACTAAGGAGTCCATCTAACCGGTTGGATGTGAAAACCGAATCCAGGAAACCCGTTGTTTCTGGATTCGTATTTCACTCTCTGTTCGGCGTCACTGTTTGTTGTTGCAGACAAAGGAGGAAGACGACTCTCGGATGGTCCAAGAGTTGTGCTTCTGGCGGTCCGAGGGTAAACCCCTTTCGACGGTAAGAGAGTGACCCATCGGATGTTCCGAGCTTCAGTTCGAAGTCCCAAAGCGTCCGAGGCTAGCCACTCTCCCGCCTCTGCTCCGGACGCTCCGAGTCCTGTTTGAAAGACCGAACCCCTCTCGACGATCCGAGCTTCTCTCGGCATGATCCGAGACACACAGACCCATCGAAGCCTGTTTTCTCTGCTTTTTGGATCGGAAGGACCTTCAGACGATCAGAGACCTGACCCTCGGACGGTCCGAAGACAGACCCAAGTTTCGAAGTCTATGACTAGTTTTAGACAGTGGTTTGGATGATCCGAAGCCATAGTACCTAGTTCCGATGCATGTTCCGAAGAACCCAATTTTTTAATGTAAAATCTTGACTGATTGATGATGCATGTTTAGATGCTAAGTTTTAATTGAGATGTTTAAACCCACTTGATAAATTAATAGTGTACTAACACTGCTTCTCTTATTAGTATAGTGTACTACTATAGTATTCACTTCTAGGCCGACTCTATTTGTCTGGCACTGAGTGACTTCACTTCCAGGCCGACGCTATATCTGTCGGGTACTTAGTGACCTCGAGGCCTTACTCAACATGTCAATCTGGTCCTATCCAGAAGACAATACGAGAAGTGACTTGAGTATCTAAACCTAACTCAATACATCAATCTGCTCATGCCAAGAAGACAATATGAGATTTGGACTGAGCACCTTAATATTATATTATGGATTATTGTAACTTAAAATGGTTAGAAACCAAGTAGGAGACTCAATTCCATTTACCTTTGAGACTTTTGGGAAAACAGTATGGTTTTGAAATACTACTTGTATGCATGCATTTGAATGCTATGTATATTGACCAACTATTGATTGTGCACTTGTTTCCCTGTTGAACAGAGACCGCGATACCACACAATTTTGGTGAGGGAACTTAACTTTGCAGTAAGTGTAATCAGGTTAATGAGGTGAATCTTGAGCAATGAGTGGTTTCAAGTTTGATGAACCCACCCATGTGCCCGGACATGATTGCACTATTGTAAGAAGTGCTTATGATAATTGTAAATGTTCATGAGGTTGATCATATGAGATATATAATACTGCTTCCACGTACCCTTAACTATTGAACCAATATCGGTCATGTGTGCGAGATGGTTTACGTCTACTGGAGCAGAGGTGTCGACAGTTGCTGACTTGAAGAGTGTCAATATTGGCCATGTGAGGGCCAGAGATGTACTTGCAAGGATGTATTTTGATCGTGTCAGGACTTAATACGATGGTCTCAGCATAGTATGTAGGTGTTACATTGGATGACAGCAATAACAGAATGATGATGAGATTATATTTGATGTTGAGATTACTTTGACAAGCATGAATATTATATTGCAAATGTTGATTATTTAACTAACCTGATGTTTCATTAGACTGTGTTATTATATTTCCTTCACTTGGCTAGTTAGCTCACACCACTCACATTTTAGAGATGTGCCCAAGGAGGAGAACCCTCCGTTTGAAGCTTAGGATGGATAAGCTGCTATGTTGCCTTGGGATTCCCATTGAGGGGAATTCCGCTATCTTTGCTTTTTGGTTCCTTGAACCATTTGTTTATGTAAAGTACCGTGTGTGGTACTTAATTTGTATTGATGTGATGTACTGAACCACCATGTGTTCCGTAGACTACTCTGATGATGTTGTAATAATAATTCGTTGAAGGAATTATGTATTTATGTTTGTGTTTCTTTTGGGTAGACTTATGGTATGTGTTTGAGTCCACATGTTAAGATCATGTGTGACCCTTGGGCCTAACAGTTGATCCGGCCCAGTCAGAATTCTTGAGTTTAGTTTCAAAAAAAAAAAAATCAGTGACATTCTTGGGCCCACTTTTCTGGTCGGGGCGTGACACAAAAATCAAACCATAATATTTCATTGATAAATAATTGGTACATATGGTTTGGGAGAGGGGCATAAGGATGCTCAGACAAAAAATTAGCATAGTTTTTCAAAATACAAAACACAAGTCATGAAAAAACTGATCCTAATCAGATTCATACGGAGAAAGAGATATTGCGGAAGAACGGTTGATACGTCAGGAGAGGTTGATGATCGATTTTCGTAATGCAGAGATTTCTTCGTGGGTACTTTGAATGAACTTTTCCACGAGATCATCTAGTCCATCTAGATGTGTCTCAATTTGTGAGACACGTTCTCTGATTTTGCAGATAAATTGAATTAGGGGTTGTGGCTCAGGAGTATCTGCATTTTCAACATTTTCTTCCCCTTCTTCATCAGAGCTGTCCAGCAAAGAGATCACTTCTTTTTCGGTTCTCAGGTTTTGTCTAGATTGAGACCTGAGAAAGTGTCGCCAGCTGGATCCAGTATTTGGACAGGGGTTGCTCTGTGAGGGGTACTATTTGGGGCAGATCCAACATCGCTAGGTTCGGGGACATCCTGTACGAACCTAGGTGATCTCCTGGGGAAATGGGAGTTGGACACAATAATTTTTCCAGTGGTTGAGGACTGAGATTTAGTTGTCTCTCTTTTCGGCATGGTTACTAGGGAAGAGCTGATTACTGCTTATCCGAACTCTAAATCTCACATACACCAGGACACCCTTGCTTCTTGAAATGAGAGAAGCAAAAACCCTAAGGTTTTCCGGCAAGATTTTGTTGCGGGATGTCCTAGCGACTGGTCTAGGTCATGGGAGGAGAGGAAGTATCGCCAGAGCTTAGCGGGAAAAGAAACGATGATTTTGAAATGATCTATCATTTTCGCAGAAAGAGATCTTTTTAACTTACTCTTTCTGATTCACTAACAGGTCGTGACCAAAGACCAATCTGTGTTGACATGTCGATATGTATCGACCAATCTCCTTTTCAATTTTCCCCCTTTCAGACAGTGTTCTGAATTCCAACAGTACCGACCTGTCTGTCCACCTAGGTTTCAACTGAAGGGTAACTAGGTATGTGTGTGTGTAACGCCCGCCCCTTTTCACCGTAAAATCAGAGTACATTTTTTTTTTTTAAATAAAAGTGACAAAGGGCGCGGACGTCACGACGCGAGTTAAGTTCGAGCTTCTAAAGCCCGGTCCTTAACTGGCCAACCCTACGCGTGCGTGGAACATAAGTCCACGAGTACAGGTTCACGCGTAGCAAGTAAGCTCACGGAACATAAAAATAAATGCGGATGATCATAGAACTATCCTACCAGTTCTTCAGATAGTAGGGAAGAAATACCCAATTAATTACGAAAATGCCATTATACTGTATTATCCAAAATAATACCTAAACATAGCAAACTACCTAAATTATTACATTTCCGACAAGCTAACTATACAAATACATCTTTTCCAAAATAAAGTAAAACAAAATAATTAGTCTGCCTCCCCAAGCTCCTAAGCTTGGCTTCCAGTCTCGCCCTTCCGGTCCGCCATCTCCTGCATCGTCAGCTAGGGTAGAAGTAGGGCGTTAGAACAACGCGCCCAGTAGGATTCCGAGTAGGGCTAGCACATGGGTTAGTAATAACCACATACAGATAATAACACAGTGAAAGCTATAAACCAACATATACTGAAATATAAGTAAATGATATGCCATGGGTGTCAATGTTATGAATCCCACCCATCATTCCTGCCATATACTGTCATATCCCTCTTGACGGAAAAACCTCGTCAAGATATGTCCAACCGTAAAATATCCCCCTTGGCGGCAAAGCCTTGTCAAGGTGTCCCCATGCCTGTTCTCGGTCGCCCCGACGGAGCATGGACTCCGGTTTGTTTATTTTTTTCGGCCCATGCCATGCATGAGATGTAATGCATTATGCTATGTAATATGTATATCTCATACTCTTAATATACTATACATAGCCTTACCATATAATGCATAATCTTAAAAATAATAAACCATAGTATTAAACATAATGTCCATAATCATAGAACAATTTTTTTAAGATCAATCCCAAAGTCAACCAAAATAAGATAAATATACCATTGCACATCCATGGCTTACAAGTAGGTAGAAATCCTACCGAATACCGACTCGCGTCTTTATTTCGTTTTCGTCCGACAATCCGGCTACCGACTCGCGTACCGCTCGCGCTATCCGGTACCTTATTAAATTACCAAATCAATCCAAGTTTTAATCATTTCGAAGCCCATAAATCATAACTTAGTGAGTTTCTTCATTTTAGCCAATAATTACCATTTGTGCCACTACCCCTTTACATAACCAATTACTCATTCATTCATGCCTATTTAAGCCTAAAATTGATCCACAACCTAGGTCCTTAACTTAGGTCCATTATTGACTTACCAAAACATTAAAATTTGTCATGTAATTAATCTAACCATTACTCATTTAAACCCATTCAAACCCCATACTTAATCACATATATACCCATTGACCTTAAACCCAAATTGATTTACAATTTGGGGCATGGGTTCGGCCATACACCATGGCCGAACCCATGATGTTCCTTTCTCCATTTTTTCTTGGGTCCATTATTACATTTTAGATCCACCAATAATCCCTCCTTGAGGGGTTTAAATCATGCAACTAAACCATATTCTTAGGCCCCTTTGGATCATCACTTTTGTTCACTTGAAATCCAAAATTCATCAACACATTACCCTTTAAACCCTTCATTTAATCACCATTTCATCACCATAGGGTTCGGCCCTATGCCATGGCCGAACCTATGGTTCAAATTTCCTACCATCCATGCATTTTAAAATCATACCATTCCATTGCATTTTTCATCATACAATCATTTTAAACATTACTCCCATGCATTCATTAAAACCCTAAATGCATTAATCAAAAACCTTCATTGCCTTCCATCCTTTAAACCCTAACCAATTTCATCAAACTCTAATCACCCACCATGGGGTTCGGCCATGCTACATGGCCGAACCCTATGGCCCATGATTCTTATTCCAAGTACCCAATTCCATGCTCAATTTAATCAATCACACAATGCACACAATATATTTCTCCAAGTTCTTACCCTAACCCTAATTCACCCATTTAGGGTTTTCTCCATCTTCCACCCTTCCATTTAATGTATCTAAATTCCATAGTATAAAATCACCTATCCACCATTAATTTCACAAAAATAAATTCCATTTCTTAAACCCTAAAATCCAAAATTCTTTTATTTAAGGAATACTCACTATCCGACGTCTCCTCCGATTTCCGCCGCTCCCGTCGGTCTCCTTAGCCTCCTCTCTCCTTCCTCTTGATCTTTGATAGGTCAAGATCTTTGATCAAGGGTGGCAACTCCCAACCTTAAAATCAGCCATGTTAGGTTTGAATTTGAGAGATGAAAAGAGGAAAAGATGATGAGAGGAAGATGATGACCTTAATCTTAGAGTGAACTCCCTCCAAATTCCATTTTTTTTTTCTTCTCTCCTTGAGCTCCTTCTCCTTTTTTTTTTTTTTCTCCTTCACTTGGACATGGGACGGCAATGGAGGAGTGAAGAATTGAAATGAGAATGAAAAGAGAGAGAAAGGAAAAGATAAGACTCATTCCCATTTTTTTTTTCTTTACATTAACTACCTCCACCAACCCTTAGATATTTTTTAGATCTTTTATTTGCTTTATGGTGGTGGTTATCTAAACCACCACCAAGCCCAACGTGTGTGAAGTTTTTTTTTGAGTTTGAGATGAGGTGAATCTTCACCTCATGGCCCCACCTTGACCACTCTTAACTACCATATTTAAATAATTTAATTAGATAATTACCTTAGGCTAATTCATTGATACTTAGCCTAAGTTCATTACTCCACCCATGGTTGACCAAGTCAACCATGGTGGCCGGCCCCACCAATCATTGGCCCACTCGCCACCTCACTTGATGAGGTCGAGGTGGGTCCCGCTTGGCCACACCACCATTGTTTAATTCCAAATTACTTAGGGTGTTTAAATTTCATTAAGCCCACTCTAAATGGATCACCATTGGCCCATGGCCCAATTACATTTCCCACTAGCCCATTTACCTTAGAGCTTAATCATCTTGACCCATTGGGTCCCAAATGGGTATTTGACCCAATTTGACCATTCTTGACCCATTTAAATAAATTTAAATCCAAACCATAGTCTATTGGGCCACACTTGGGCCTTTATCCAATTTTGGCCCATTTACCATTTACTCCACCAATTTTCTAATTTCCATCATTAAAATAATTAATATTCACATTGATATTAATTCCCAAATTCGAGACCTTACAGTGTGTGTGTGCGCCTGCAATATTCATAGTTCATCGAGTTTTACTTATACACTTTTAATGCCAGTGATGATTCATACATTCACACTGCATCTGTGCCTTTTGAAGATTTAATTCACCCTTCTAAAGATAGGCACAGACCATGGATTACGGATCTCTTTTCCTGGATCCAAATCAATCCAAGATTCTTGGACACATTTAATTCACCAATTCAGGTATATTGCCCAAGTGTGTGATATCATGAGATACGGCATTTCCAGACTTTAGCAAATACAAGGCTTATATGAACATACTTCATTCCACATAATGTATAAACTAATGAACATTGGAACGAAACTTAAAGACACTAATCATATATTCATTTCCTTATTTGAATACATGATCAAGCATTTAGAAATGAAGTATGACATTACACACACAACTCTTATGTCTATTATCATGTTATTACCCAAAACATGATATACAGAGCTGGTACTTAAATAGATTATTTGGTCAGTATTTTTGGTAGGTCTCACCAAAATAATGAAGTTCATTTAAAGACATAGAGCATGTTTCATTGCACATAGCATTCACAAGTTTAGGAACTTGGAATGAAACGAGACTGTGTATGTGTACCATAACAGTTGTAATCACATACACACCCTACACATGAGATAATGCACACACCACGTTCATTTCCTAAAGATGCACAAATCACATGGCATATGAAATGAAACGAGATAAGTATATTCTAATACTCTAGTGCAAACCTACATATACAAACAAGTATCTTGCATAATATTAATCCAACAATCAAATAAGAACATGGATTGAAAGCAATATACAAGGTGATTCCAAAACATGTTTCAAATGTGACACCAACGGTGGTATCCCTTCTCACATTTGAACATACCATTGTGGGACTTGGAATCTAAGTCCACAATTCAGTGATCGCCTTTTTGTCAAAGCTGGTTTTAATCTTGGGTGCCTTCCCATTTGATCTTATGGTTACATTCTAGATTTTATACCACGATGTTGGTCTTTAAACATCTCGGTACTTGACCTTGTAGAACACTTGGAGGCTATTACCTTCTTCAAGTTACTTTTTCTCTATCCTCTTCATCTCTAGAGGATTTAACTTGGACCTTTTCAATGAATGAACTATTCACCTACATTCTCAGAACACAAATTTATCATAATAGGTGATGTCATCCATTGGGTTAGAAGAGGCAGTTTTTCAGTGGATTCTTTTAGCCTCTTTTGTTGTTTCATATCTTTTAAATATGTTGAAAGCATGTTATGAAACAACACAGATGAATGCTATAAATGTATGGTTTAAAGTGCATAGTCAATTTATCACTAGTCCAAGCAGTTTTAGTCCTTGGGCTAAGTGGTCACAGAAGTTGAGGATTTATCCAATACCTCTTCCATAGGCACAAACCACTTTCTATTCACCTATTTCCAAACATGTTTAGTGGTGAAAACATTTTGTAATTCTTTATTCCATTTTTCATTACAAATGGGGGTTTGGAAATATCATGGCTTTCTCTCATAGCCATTGTTCTAGCATGGATCAATTCAGATGGTTAAATCCTTTCTCAAGAGTATGAGGCTCTGAAACTATTTGAAAGTTCTCATTTTTCAATGTACTTGTAACGCCCCGCCCTTTTCCACCCTTCCGAAAATCAGAGTCTGAAAATTTCTTTTAAAAGAAACACAGAGTGAAAGAGAGCGGGGGCGCCACGACGCGAGTTAAGTTCAGACTACTCAAGTCTGAACCTTAACTGGCCACCCATGTGTACATGGACTAGACCATGAAAGATAATACACACATGGAACTAAATAATAACTTGTGGAATAAACTAGACTATTTGCGGAATAGAATGACTAGATAGCAAGTAACAGTCTCAAATATTAATTAACATAAGTAACCATCCATAGTTAGTAATCTAATCAAACCATAGCAAATTAATAACTTATTACATGTCCACAAACTATAAATTCAAAGGACAGTAATAAAGAAGTCCAGTTCAACATTCAAGTGCTTAGGCTTAGCTCCCCTCCCGGTCATCAACCTTCTCTTTCCCTTTCCTTGTACCTGCATTCTCCTCTAAGGATAGAATTAGGGCGTTAGATCAACGCGCCCAGTAGGTTCCCGAATCAGGGCTACCACATGGTTAGCATATAAAGCATGCATATATATCATAGTACATGATTAGCAAAAACATATAAAACCATGCTATGTATGTATGCAAATGTAATGAGCCCCACCCCATCACACATACATAGCCATCACTTGACGGGATTCTCACCATCAAGGTAAATCATAGTACACTTTCATCTGGGTCTCACATGATAAGGTAATCCACAGTAATCCTCGTTACCTGTGGAAAGACACTTCATCATTGAGTTGTTTCATATCACTTATTAGTCCTCCTGACAGGGACTCTCATCGCCTAAGGAGACCAATGTGACTCTGATCATCATGTTACTCCACCTAGCGGGACTCTCATCGCCTAAGGAGGACGGTAACTCATAAATTTCAACACAGCATAACCTCAGTCATCATCCCATGTCCATGCATGAGATGTCAATGCTTTGTATGCCATTTGTAAATGCATAACATATCATTCGAAACCACATAAAATAAACAAGAGTCTCATAAAGAAAACTAGGATAAAACTGTGGTTACAAGTAGGTAGGAAGCCTACTGAGGATTCACTTCAGTATTTGATCTTTCTTTAGCGTCACCCGGTCACGACTCGCACGTCGTTCAACTTCCGGTACCTTATCCATATAACAATCATAACATCATTTACTTATTCATTCACATCTAAGACCCGTCCACATCATGTGGGGTTCGGCCATGCCCATGGCCGAACATCATCAACTTAGAATTTGTCATTTTATGGGGTTCGGCCCTATACTTGGCCAAACCTTATATTCCCACTCTTCCATCATCAAATGGTTCTTCATTACAATACTTTAAACCCTTTATAAAATCATGGGAATAATATCAAACACAACCCATGAACTTAGTCCATTTATTCCAAAAACAGCCCATGGGGTTCGGCCATGTGGTTCTCTTGATCTAATTGATCCATCAATTACCCATGATTTGAATCAGTAACTTAACCCTAATATTGACATGGTTCAGCCCTATATTGGCCAACCAATAACAGCAAGTTATACTTCATCAAATCACATCAAACACCATATTTTATATGGTCTTAAACTCACCAAAATCATCAAATACTATCATGGGGTTCGGCCATTCAAAGTGGCCGAACCCTATGTCCATGTTTTGGTCCTCTTAAGCATGTTTTAAATCTCATTTAGACAAGTAATAATCAGCATAACATTGCTGCATTTTTACCTCTTAAAACATCCACATAAGTTCATCAACTTGTCCAAAAGACCATAATACTTCATGGGATTCGGCCATCCAAGATGGCCGATCCCAATGGTCCATTTCATCAATTTTAATCCATTGTTTAGACCCATGATAACTTCAGTCCTTATGTCTTTCAAATCCATGTTTTTAACCCTCTTTAAAACATGCATTTGAGTCTTAATGAAACATCAAAAACAGTCCACCAACTTCATGGTTTATATGTTTCAAAAACATCAAAACCAAACAATCATTTGCATGGGGTTCGGCCCTCCATGGTGGCCGAACTCTATGACCTTTGGTTTTGAATTTCTTAATCATTCATCTAGGTCTAAATCAACTTCCATATTTATGTTTTAACCTTTTTAAAACATACACTTTAAATCTAATAAATCATCTAAAAATAGTCCCATACTTGTATGGTTTTAAATTCCAAAAACCATCCAAATCAAATCCATATTTTTCATGGAGTTCGGCCAACCAAGCTGGCCGAACCCAATGGCATAATTTCTTATCCTTTTAAGCCATCTAATCTCAGGTTTAGACCCATGACAAATTCGGCCATACATGACCAAATTATGTCATCCAAATTTTATAACTTCAAGCTCTTAATTAAACCAAACACTCGAGTAAAAACTTACCAAACTCCCTTGCTTTTAATCTTTACTTCCAATCCTTCTTTGCCTTCTTTCCTTTGCTATTTATACTTGATTAACTGATGCCAAGACCTCTGTTGTTCAGCCAAGAAAAACGATCTTGAAGAGAGGGAGAGAGAGATGGGAATTTCTTGGATACTCTATGTAAAAATCGGCCAAGAAAGGTAACCTTTTCCTTTTGTAGTTTCCATCCCATCTCCCATTCATTTCCCTCATTTAATCTTGCCAAAACCGATGGGGTATTGGGTGTCAACCAAGACACCCCTTCACCAAACGTTGCAACCTTTCATGTTTAAACACATGCATCTTATGGGATGAGATGATGCCGCCCCAAGCTTGGTGTCCTTTGGCTTTGCCAAAGCACTTCTTCACTCTCTCAACGGCTGGGATTAATTCTCTAAGGGTTGTGTGTGATTAACAACACCTTTCCACTTCCTCTTGACTCACTTGACACTTGATATTTTTATTCTAACTCAACTCATCCAACTCATCACATTTAATGCACCAAGTTTGAGTCAACTCTTTTCTTAAATCAAACTCACTTCAAATCAGTCCAACTCAAGCTGAATTAACTCACACTTGAGTTCAATTGAGGGCCCACATGGTCATCCGTGGTCAACCTAGTCAACCCGACCCATTGGGTCCCCAATCAGCCCCTTGACCCGTTTTGACAACATGACCCATTCATGGGCTGATTTTTGCCATTTTTAATTGGTTTTCACTTGTGTTTCAAGCCTACCCATTTTTGCTATACCTGATTTCTAATCAGTTCTGCTTGACCCCATTTAATTTGAGCTTACACAATGGTCAAATCATCCATTTTGACCCATTGGGTCCAATTGGGCCCTTTGACCCATTTAGCCATTTTCGACCCAATTGATGTTCATTACCCATCCAGTCAAACTTGACATTTATAATGTGCTCATATAACCTTAATTTGAGCAATGGGCCCCACCATTTCCTTATTTGACATCTCAAAATAATTAATTTAACAAACCAGGGGCATTTTCGTAATTATCCACTTCATTGAGAAATCGGGGTGTTACAGTACTAGAACAACACGATTGACCCTAGAGGGGAGTTGAATAGGTCAATCCTATTTTTCATAGTGTTTACAAATTTCTTAATTGTTTAAAGCGCAGCGGAACATTCATCAAGAGATTTGTTTAGTGTGATAATTTCATTAAGCGATCACACTAAGATTCTAACCCTTTACATTTTGTTTGATTATCGATGCTTGGGTAAAATTAGATAATCAATATGCAAAGCGATGTGTGTTAAGAAGAGTACTTAAATACTAAATACAAACACACAAAGATCAAACACCATAAGACCAAATTAAAATGGTTCGGTTAACCAACCTACATCCACTTTTAGGACTCGCTCAACCTTGAGCTATCCCCAAAATCCACTAAGTGGGACCTACACCCTCACAATTAGATTAGGAATTTTATCTCACTCAATCGACTGGGAATTTCACCCACCACTGTCGAATAGGAGTTTCACATATCCATTTGGCTAAGAATTTCACCCACCACTGTGCCGGAGACTCCGCTCCAGAGTTTTTTATAGTGGTTCCGGAGAAAATCCCCTTAAACCACTTTCGGAAAGGTTTTAAAAAAAAATTAAAACCAAGAAGCACTTGCCTTTTTAGCTCTTTCTCTTGATGTGCGATTCATGAAGATCCCACCCAATGTGTGCCGACGCTCTGTCTTGTAGCCGCCGTGTATCAATCACAATCCAGGGTGACAAGGAAACTGGTCATACTGACAGTTTCCTAGATTATGTTCTCTTATTTCCCTCTTGCAAACTCAATCAAAAGATTGGTCGTTTATGGCTTTTCTTTCTCCTTTTCTTTCTCACTCACAAACTCAATCAATTGATTGGTTGTTTATGATTTTATCTCATTCCTCTCTCTTTTACTAACTAAATCAATATGATTGGCCTTATTTGATTCTCCAAGTGTAAGCACAAGAGAGAGAGTGATCCTTCTTTGGGACATTGTTTAAGCTCACTGATAATGATGAGTGTCCAACTGATCCTTCCGAAGGATACCAACTGGTTGTATAAAGATTGGTTTATATAGCAAAGGTAACCAGTTGTAATAACAGTAATGTAGCGACAGGTAGGTTGCACCGAGGGTCGGTGACTAGAAATGTTACCGTTACAGTCCCGGCCGTTGCGCATTAAGTGCACTCCCAACGGTAATATTCTTTCACGGTTGACATGTCGTTGTTGCCGATGTGTCGACACTTATGGTACTGAGAGGTCGGTTCATACGAGAGGCTCGTTCTGGTGCAAAACATGCTTGACAGTAGTTTCATCTCTAGAAATCTGTTACCCCAAACGACCTGTCGTCCTTTACCGAGGGATCGTTCCTGATACTCTCGATTGGTATTTGATTGCCAATATGTTTATTTCTTCGAGAGTCCACATTAGTTCAGGGTTTTAGAACTCAAGATCTTGATCGAGGATTCGTTGACCACGAGGGGTCGTTTCAACCTTTCGCCGAAGGGTCGGTACAAACGAGATTCTAGATCAGAGGCATACCCAGAGTGACAGTTAATTGTTCCAAAACCTATGTCAATCTAGTCGACCAGTCCTTGACCACGATGGGTCGATCTTGTCTCTACTGAAGGGTTTGTGAGAATGACTGTTCGAGCTAACAGTGAACCAAATACATATTTCAGCAATTCACTGTCAAGGTTCCTTTCTAGGTTTTTTATGATTTAATCATTTGTTCCACTAAGCCTAGGGATGGTCCTCTCTAAGGTGTGGGTACCACCAAAAGTCATCTATGGCCATAAAACCTATTTTGTGATTTCCATAATGATGAGCTTCAATCCGGTGGAGCATGATCTTCATTCTTGATCACATTGGGTCTTCAAGCTTCTAGCAAGTGCTTCTTTTCAACTCATCGAATTGACAAACATAGGGACATGGGCAAACTTAAGCATTAACAGATACCAAATAGGAATCGAACTTGGAAATATGAATTTACTGTCAGGATGAAACATCGTGTCAGGCGATCATTCACTAATGACAAGTGGACAATGAATCGTGGTTTAGCGGCTGATTGTCTGGAAAATCAATGGTTCTGGTTGGATTGGACTGTTGAACACAATTGGTCTCAGGACGATACAATCGTGGCCATGATCGATCGTCTGGTACCTTTATGATTCCATTGTGTAGGTGATTTATCGCTGAAACAGGACATAGGCTGAACTTAAATAAGGCTTGGAAATCTTGATCACATACGATCAATCGGGTATACGATTTATCGTGTACAATGCTGGAATACATCGGCATCACGATCAGTTGCCCTGGGTCTGGATAAGACTTGACACTAAAAAATACAGTTAGTCTCAAGCCAATTCGTTCACCAACCCGCGGTCTGTCGCCAGTAAACACAGACGATCGGTCATGTGGCACAATCAATCGCATGTTACCATTTTTGTGTTGTTATTGTGCATTAAATGCAAAACAGTCGGGTTGGTGAAAAGCTATTTGAACAGGGACGATTAATCGCTAGGACACGATCGATCGTGTGTTCCAATGATTCGAAATTTTTATGTTTGCCTATAAATATGATCACTCTTTAGAAAGTTTGTGACACACCTCTTGAGCATTAAAGAGCCTCATCTACCAGTTCAATCTCTGAAGAACCAAAGGGAAATCTTGTGGCTTATTCTCTCTAGACATTTCTTTGGAAAAATCATTCAAGAATCCAATCGGTTTAAATTGTGATTAAGAGAGAAGGCTTAAGCTCACTTATAGGATAGAAATTGTGACCTCAATTTTCTAGAAGCCCTCCCAAGGATTGTGATTGTTCTACACGGTGAATCGTCGGGATTGTTCGAGCTCAAATTGGGAGTGATTCAAGTAGCACATCTACATTTGCAAGGTTCTTCAAAGGCAATTACTTTTTAATTTAGATTTTTACTTGAAAAAATCATATTATCATTGTCTCATATGTATTTTAAACTATCCCAAAATAGTTGTCTTATATTCTACATTAATAAATAATAAACACATGTAGATTCTCTCTCTATCTATCTACTTTGCTCCTGAAACTATCCTTAAAAAATTCAAAATTTTAAAATAGAACAACTAAAATGGGACAAATGGAGTAGTGGGATAGGAATTGGGTGAAAGTCTCAATCAATTGGGTAGGTGGAAGTCCGACTTTACTGTGTTGGTGTAATTCCAACGCTTAGTGAATTTGGAGATAACCCAAGGTTGAGTGAGTCTCTACAGTGGATGTAGGTTGTTTAACGAACCACTATATATCTTGTGCATTGGTGTTTACTTGTGTAATTGTTTGTAATCTTGCACACTTTGGAAATCACAACTTGATTAATTGTTTTAATTCTGCACTATAGTTTTTATATTAATTAAGGATTTAAAAATGCCTTAAAATTTGTGATTACCCTATTCATCCTCCCCCTAGGGTTAATCTGATTTTAGCACAAGGGAACTTTCAGAATTATTATTGACTGCATACATTATTTAGTACGACCTGTTGCTTATTTGCCAACAATTATGTGTTATGTTGCAATTATAATATTATGATATTGCTTGTTGCGTTCTTGGACTTATGTGCATGCTTTGATGATGTAGAACACGTATAATATGCTTTGGAATATGTTTGGATGATGCGTAGTGTGATATGAAACATGTTTAGTATATTTGTGATACTGATAGCATGTTAATGGTATCATTGCATGAGGCATCGCATTCTCATATTCATTTGTGTGTAAGTGAGTATGAGGATGTGGTTTTGGATAATATTTACAGCAGCTTGGTAGGACGTTGCATTCACGGAGGGGAGGTTTTATGGGTCCTTGTTGCTATAAGTGTCATATGTGAGCCGAGCCTATTTGAGAGGTTGCTTGGACCTGATGGTAGGATGTGTCACATGTGATGACGGTGCGGTATTCCATGACGTGGTCATGATGGCCACCAATTGGTGGAAGAGTTGTTGGTGATGTTGAGTATCATGTCATTTGCATGAGTATTGAGCATTATTCATATGCATCAAGATTTATGATATACTCAGATAATATGTTAATATGATATGTGATGGTATGATATGATCATGTGTTAGTGAATTTGTATGTTATATGTATGTGTTATTGTTATTTTCACTGGGCATAGTTGATCACCCTTACATTGCAGGGAATCCATTGGAGTTGGGTCTCGATTAAACTCAAGAGCATGCTTGAAAGCCAAGTGGCTGAAGTGGAGAAATTTAGATTTATCACTTTAGTAGAAAGACAATTATTTAGTGAATTTCGTTTATGTTATGGTGTGTTAAATTGAGACCATTAAGACATAATATTTGGTGTTTCATTTTATTGGTTTGTTATTTTGAGACTTAGGATTTATAGATTCAAGTTATTGAGGTATTTTAAATTGAGTTATTCATTGCCTCATCATTATTTTCTTAAATTAACTCTTATTTTGGTATAGTGGGTTCTTTACTGGTTATGCATTCATTATCATCATCAAAGAAGTATTATTTCACCATTTTGGGGTATGCTTCATAGTCGGCTCATCTCTTTCAAAATCATATTTTTTTTCACTTTATAATTTAACATGTCTTTTCTCTGTACTATTTATAAACAGTAGCATTCTGAAGTGCTGCTAACATTCCTCCATTCTCATTGTGTGGGACAGATATTTCCTTTTCTGTGGTAGTCCATTAATTTTGCTGCATGACATTTTACGATGCAAACAAAGAGATGGAACTGCAACCAGATCTCATTTAGGCTGGATTCTGACCCCTTTCGAGTCCACTTGGATGCATGGAAGTTGGGCATCACTAGGTTGCCATTTGAGATGCAAAAAGTTCATATGTAATTGCATGATCTAAGCTGACCAGTGTTCATCAGCATTTGATTGTTTCTTTTTCTTTTTTAATTTTTAGTTCGATCCAACTAGTGGACGCCTATTGAATAGGTGTCAGTTTGGGAGATTTACCAATTATGCTGTGTGAGATATGGATTGTTTGAAAGTAAGATTTGTTTTATTTTATTATTTTTGGCTGTGACGATAGGAGGGTATACCTTGCAAAATCTGACCTGACCCAATTACTCAGACCTCAAGTGACCCAGTTTTTCTCTGCCAAACCTATGGATTAAAAGAGGAAGAAGTATTGTATTAATATGCTAAGAAAAATTGAAGTTTAACTAAGTTGTTAAAAAGGACAAATTGGGCTACTAGAATATATACGCTAAGGTTTAAATATCGGCCGATACATATTGTATCGGCCGATATATATCGATTTTTTTAAACCGAGTAATATCGGCCGATACGATAAGTATCGGCCGTACATACCGAATATCGGCCGATATGGCCGATATTCGGTCCGAAATATCGGTTACAATATCGGCCGATATTCATAAATATCGGTATTTTTAAAAAAAAAAAAATTTAAAACACCGATACGGTTTTTCGCGGTTTTTCGCGGTTTTCAGCGGTTTTCCGCGGTTTTCCACGGTTTACGGTTCTCAGGGGTATTCGCGGTTTTTCGCGGTTTTCGCTGTTTTTCGCGGTTTTCCGCGGTTTTCCACGGTTTTCTGCGGTTCAGGGTTTACGGTTCTCAGGGTGTCCACGGTTTTTTGTGGTTTTGTCACTGTTCACCACTATTCATCACGGTTTTTTGCGGTTTTTTCACGGTTCCGATATCGGAGGAGAGAGAAAATGTCGATATCGGTATGAGAGATAAAATTATCGGCCGATATATCGTCCGTATCGGATATCGGCCGATATTTACATATCGGCCGATATATCGGTCGAGCTGATTTTTTGACCCCTGTATATACGTACTTCACTTCAATATTGATGGAGCGGCTGGGATCGGGTTTTAAATAGTTGGATGACTCGGTTGATTTTAAAAAAAATAAATGGATATTAAATGGGTTTAATGGGAAACTAGATGGATTAAATGGGAGATTTAATGCATTTAAATGGATCAATGGTGGTCAACGGTCAAAGGTACGAAGATGGTGGGAAAAAAAAGAGAAGGGGGATGAAGGGAAAGGGGAAAGAGGGCGCCTGGGAGGAATGGGGATGTGCAAGAAAGGGGCAACAGGGACGGTTCGATGGAGGGTGCAGCGATTGGATATGGCTGATTGGATATGGGATTCTGAATGGAGGGAGGAATGGGAGTTCTTAAACGAGGGGGAGCACAGAATTGGGTTTGGGCGAAGGCAGATGTGCTGGGCAGGAAGGCTGCTCAGGTGGTGGCTGCAGGTGGGCAGTAGGCGGTGATAGAGGTGGCCACGGCAACAGGCCTGTCTGGACTGGTTGTGGGCAACGGAGGATATACGGCCAGTAAGAAGAGAGAGAGAAGAAATTGCAGAAGAAAGTATTGGGGCTGCTGCGAACAAATTCCACATTGAAAATTTAAAATTTAGAGAGAGATTTAGAAGTTTATAAAGGACTTGGTCTCTGTACCTAATAGGCTAATCTATTGGGTTGGAAGTCCAAGTCCTATAAAAAAGAGGAAGTGAGAAGAAAATTGAAAAAGAAGAAAGAAGAAGAGAAGGAAGAAGAAGGAGAAGAAAATGCAGCAAAAGGAAGAAGAGAACAGAGAGGAGAAAATCCAGAATCTCAAATTCATTTAATTCGATTAATAATGTTGTGTTCCATTACAATCCCGATTATGATTCTTATACATTAAACTGGAAATAAAGAAGGAAAGCTAATATTTTGAGAGCAAGATAAAAAATAAAAAATAAAAAATAAACAGAATGGAAAAAAAAAATGAAAAAAAAAAAAATTCTTCTTCATCAGTTGGCTTTCTATTTTTTTAATTTTTCTTTTTCAATTTATATGCTACATCAATCTTCCGTGGTTGAAAAAAACTCATCCTTGAGTTCGTATCCAATTAGAGAACCTTCGATATTTGATGGTTTCCACTTTGCACTTGGAAGGCTCGAGCATGTTGAGTAGCCCTTCATGTGTGTCTGGTACTATGATGTCAGTAGAAGAGGCTTGAAGTAGAAAATCTTCAATGATAAGTGGCTTGACGTCAAAAGAAAGCAATAAGGGTGAATAACAATGAAGTCTATTTTCATTGACATTGGTGATTCCTATGGTGCATGTAGTACTTGTAGTAGTTGCAACACCAACGGTTGTTCAACCTTTGCCGATTGCATCGATTGTAATGTCAGCAATGCAACTAACTCAACTTTCAGCATTGGCATTAGCTGTGGTGTTTGCAATGGTTGCAACTGTTTAGGGGCCATTGTCTCTAGGGGAACTAGCATGAATTTCAAGGTTGTCTTCGAAGGAACATGGGCAAATTCTGAAGCTGTCTCAGGGAAAACATGCACAAATTCTGAAGTTGTCCTCGAGGATAGAAAGCACAAATCCCGATGGGATGAGCACGGATCCTGAGGAAGTAGCACGAATCTTGAGGGAACAAGTACGAAACTCTAGGCCGACTCTTGTACTCACAATGTCGGTATCTCATCTATCTCGATTGATTTCGGCTTGATATCAACGACTAGGAAGGATGACTCTTCTTTCTCAGGCGGTAGTGGACTACGATCACAACCTACCAAAGGGTCGTAGGTGCACGACAACTGAGAGTTGAAAGATGAACCATTGAAAGATGGAGTCCACCTTCATACGGTAATGTCGATGATGATCAGGTATCTCACAATTTGGTCGCCTCAGTTCATGGATTCTTAGGATTTCCTTCACCTCCTCAAAGGCAGATTAAGTGTAGGACACGTGGGGTCTCCTACTCAGATAGTTGTTATAGTTGTTCCTGGGTGAGACATATCGATCATCAAGAATATCAAACCGAGCAACGAGATTCATCACTACAGCTTGCAAGTCTTGAAAGCTTTGTTTGATTTCGTTTCACTCAGCTCAGGTGATGATTCGATTTCCCGAGGGCACTACCCAAGGGCATCGAACTATTTAGAGAGGCCGATTTCCCGAGGGCACTACCCAAGGGCATCGAACTATTTAGAGAGGCCATTAGATCTGAGATTTATTTATTGTTTTAATTATTTTGAGTCACGTCGAATTGCGGCTCTGAATACCAATTGATAAAGAATATCTCACTCAATCACAATGAAGAAAGACAAACCTTCATTCAGAAACACGTAATCAATCAAAGCTCTCATACCACTTGACGCAGTGGGTAAGATTGGATTTTAACTAGCGATGTCAGTTGATTTAAGAATAAATAAATGGGTTTAATGGGAAATTAGATGTATTAAATGGGAGATTTAAAGGATTTAAATGAGTCAATGGTGGTCAACGGTCAAGGGTATGAAGATGGTGGGATAAAAAGAAAAGGGGGACACAATTTAAGGGAAAGGGTAGAAGATGCCTAGAAGGAAAAACGTTGTGCGAGAAAGGGGCAGCAATGACGGGTGGGTGGAGAGTGCATGGGAGTTCTGAAACAAGGCACGTGTGCTAGGACAGGAAGGCTGCTCAGGCGGTGGTCACAGACAGTGGTTGCAGCTGGGCAGCAGGCGGTGGCAGAGGTGAGCACGACAACAGCCCCGTCTAGACTGGTTGTGGACAACGAAGGTTCTGCGACCAGCATGTTGATTGAGAAAAGATAGGTCCTTTCATATTGGGGCCCTTCATTGTATATTTATACATAGTGTATTTTGAAAGTGTATTTTGAAGAGATTGTAACATAGTAATACAAAATCTCTCTCTCTCTCCGTGGTTTTTTCCCTTACAGATTTTCTACGTTAATCCTTGTGTTATGCTGTGATTATGAGTTTTAATATTCATGTTATGTTTTCTACACAGCAAGAAGAGAGAGACGAAGTTGCAAAAAAAAAGAGCATAGAAAAGAAGGGAGAAAATAATTGCAGAAGAAAAAAGGAGAAGAATAAGAAGAAGATAAAGCAGAAGGAAGACGAGAATAGAATAAGAAACAAAGGGGAGAAAATCGGGAATCCCAAATTCAATTAATTCGATTAATATTGCTGTGTTCCATTACAATCCCGATTGGGATTGTTATACATTCAACCGGAAATAAAAAAGGAAAGCTAATATTCAAAAAGTAAGATAAGAAGGAAAATAAACAGAATGGAAAGAAAAAAAAAAGTTTCTTGTTCGTCAGTGCTGGCTTTCTTTTTCTTTTCTTTTTTCCTTTTTACAATTTCTGTCCTACATCAAATATAAACTGATATTAACGTTGTCCATAAATGTTCATTTTTATTGCATGCAAATTTCTAAACCTATAAGAAATTGGAAAGAAAGAAATCCACCCAAGAAAAGCTATCCAGGCATCCAGCATTCTCTTTAAAATGAGAGACTGTAGAGAGTAGCTTTTAAAGATGAAGAAATTGCATTCCAACCCATCTGTGAAGGGTGTACACTGTCCCAAAAGAAGGCAGACTCTGGGTCTTCACAGACTGTATACATCTTCTTCCCATTCTCATCTACACTTCCACAGTCATATGCACTACTTATAGGATTGCAGCATGGCTTCAAAGGGCTCTCAAACTTCCACCTTCCTGCAGGCATTGAGGAACAAAAAGAATTTTCACCTATCATCTGGATGAATTAGTGCCTTGTTTGTAATTTAAAATTCCTTAGTTGCAAAAAACAAAAAATCGTGTTCCGAATCACGTAGATTTTACAACAGTAATACATCATGGAATTTAACTCTGGGCTGGACTGCTAAACAGGCCTTTGTAATGGCCTCTAGTTTGAAAAATGAAAATTCTAAAATCAATGAAGTACCAAAATCAAACTAGCAGATTTAGGGAATTTGTTGCGTTTGTAATCAAGTGCAGAAACTCAATTAATGAGGTCATAGCATTTCGTTATGGGCTGGCTCATGAGTACAACTCTTAAATAACTAAAACCCACTCTCCCGACTTTTTGTTTTTGACTAAGGTGTCCAGGCCTCTCTTAGAGCACCCGACTAATCATTGGAGCATGTGTAAGCCTTCCTAACGACACACACTGGTACTCTATGGGGAGTGACCCTTCAGAGTGGGAATCAAACTCAAGATTTCTGTGTTCATGGCTATCACTCCAACCCCTTTGGGTTAACCCACTCTTCCAACTTGATTGATCATTTGTGGATGGACGAACTGATGGTAGCATGTTTCACCCACAGCCATATATTTGTCATTACTTAAACCAATCTGACTAAACCAAGATGCACCCCTGATTCTAAACCAGCTTTATAATTGGGTCTAGATTCAATCCAGCCACATTAATTAGGCCAACCAACTTCCTGATCTAGTTCTGATGATATCACCGATCGCCCACCTATCATTTCAACTTGCAATTGGCCAGAACTTGTGATTCATTTCTAGGAAATTTAGTTGAGCTCTTCAGAGTGATGATCCAGTAAATCCGCTTTACTTAATATGTTGTCAGGCAAATTCCCACCATACAAGTGGACTTCGTGAGCAACCCAGTTCACAAGGAATTAGTGAACTTTCAATCACAACATTGACATGCGCATAAAGCTCTAAGATTCTATTTTCAAAACTCATCCAAGAGTAGTGGTTGAAACTTTACGGCAACTTCTGTGAACCGGTCCACAACTGATCATTTCTCCTAGACTGCTCGTGGACCAGAAGACATCCAAAACAATGATCATGGGCTTGGGAAAACCTCAGATTCTGAATGACGCTGAGGAGATTGTTCACTGTCCGAAAATCTTGTTGACTGAAAAATGGGCACAATGAACCTTCCTGGGCACTGCATCTCCCCTAATCATTTAGTCTGGATCATAGCTTTATCTTGATTAAATAATTAAATTGCCAAGAAGAGTTCTAGGCTCTGAATTATCCATGAGGCCCACTTAATCACTACTTGGCATCAACCAAATTGCCTCACAACCCTACAGTTGTAGGTTTAGGTTGCCATTTGCTTTTGGGGGGAAGAGAGAGAGAGAGAGAGATATGAGTAGATACGAATAACTTGTCATAAGATGATCACCTTGGCTGCTTGAGTTTTGTAGTATGGACATGAACGCTTGGTAGAGATCGAGAATGACGATGGTAGTAGTGTTGACCTTGTTCAAGTCAGCCACAGCTTCCTCCAATAAGAGGTTGTGAAAAACGGACGCTTCATTTGCAGTGTCATTGCATTTCTGGTAGGAACTGGTGACAGCAATAGAAGGCAGACATCCGAGAGGCTCGATGCCGGTAACGGCAATCTTCCTCACGCCAAGATCGTTAATGCGTTTTAAATCCAATGAAAGTTGATTAATTAACGTTGTAATGAAGTCTTCAATACCCTAAAATCAAAATTTTGAGTATCAGGACCAATGGTGATTCCATGGAACTAAAGGGCATGCAATCAATAGGAAATTTCTAATCCAAACACTAGGGTTTGAACGTGCTTTATTAGAAATGTAAAAACATCATTTATGCATCAAATATGTGTGCAATTGATTAAGTAAATTTATTTATTAATTAGAAATGAGAAAGGCAAATTCTAAATTATTGTACTCACAAGATATGGAATAGTGAACAACTTTTCGGAGTTGTAGGGTAGCATATTTAGATCATTCAACAACCTTGAGAGGTTGGCTTGATGGTCAAAACTCGTCCATGTTTGTGAAAAGTCTTCGTATCAAGTCCTCCTGAACACAAAAATGACTATTCTCCATTGTTTTGTACTTGATACGTGCGAAATGGGAGGATTTACACATGTCCCAAGGATTAATCAGGTGAGACACCTAGACACTTTGGTCTTAAAAAAAATTAATTTATATAATTCAAGTGATATCTAACATCATAAATAGGTGACTCCATCTATACCCTACTTGACTTGGTCAACTTAAACATGTTTACAATATCTAACATAATTAGTGACTATTTCTTTCAACTCATTCCATACTCAATAATGGCCGACTTGACTTAGACTAATCAATTTATTAGATGGATTAGTTCAATTTTTATCTTTTACGAGCCATTTATTAAATGGGCTACTCAATCGGTACAATTATTAAGAATCTCAACCAAGAAGACTCATTAATTAAAATTTCATCCAATGCCCGATAAAGAGTTTTCTCCTTCTCTTTTCATTAACATTTTCTGTTGAGAGATTTTTCTCTAATTTTTTGAGGTCCTTCATCTATAAGGGAGTTTAGAACTGGAATTTGTTTGAAGGGATAGGGCCTCAATTGAGAGAGCAAAAATTTGGGCTCTTCTTGTGGGTCTCCTTATTTAGTGTATTAAAAAGGCTTGTGTAAGTTATCTTTCACAAGTTCTTGAGAAATTTCTTATGTGCAAGATTGAAAGTGTAAAAAATTTTAGGTTTGGACAGAGCACTTGTAATTATCAATTTTTTTTTCTTGCCTGATTAGTGAATGGTCATCTTTCCTTTCGCTTATAGATGTATAAATCATTGACAAACCACATACTATTGCTTTTCCTTACGTGGAATCTAAGTGACTGTAATTTATTTTGTCTTTCCTATTAAAAGTTTTTAGTTGCACTTCTTTCATGTCACAAAAAATTATCATCAATAACTTTGTTTCAATATGGGATTTTGCTTCTCCGCTAGTGTGCATATGTTAGGCCCATAATTGGTTGAATGGTATTTTCTACAACACAAAATTCTACAAAGGCCATTAACATATTCTTAGATCATAATTTGCATATGTATTCAACTTCAAAGATGGTCTTAGCAATATCAAGATAACATCTTGAAAAATGTAAAGTAAAATTAAAATTCAAAATTTGCAAATTTAAAGTTCAATTAAGATATACATCTATGGAGAATGGATTGATGAACATTTTCATGGGAGGTTGTTAAAGTTAGGCCATATGGGGTCTGTGATCCTTGTGGTTATATATATATATATATATATGGGACACTGTAGAAGCCAAACTTTTTCAAGAAAGAGGGCTTTGACAGAGAGAATAATTTGGGGCCTCCCTTTTTTTCTCACCTTTGAGAGAAAATAAAGGGATTTGTGTAAATTTTCTTTTATAATTTTTTTAGAGATCTCTTGTACTAGAGATAAAAGAGTGGATGAGCCTCACGCTATAAAAATGACAGCAATGTAAAATACTTAAAAAATAAAACATCCAATACCATGCAAACAAAGTCTAGCACCTCAACTTGAGTTGGCACTTGCATTCCATGAATAATTAGCATGAATCGTCAAGGGAGAGATTGAAATAGACTTACATTGATAGATCCATTGTTTGCGAGGTAGGTGATGTAGTCATTGCCGGCAATGGAAACGACAGCAATGGACCTTTGGATGTCCTGCAAAGAGTACACGCCTTGTTCGATCACCTGCTCAAACAAATCAATCTGACTCGTGATGTTTGGTAAAGGCACGAGAGTATTGAACACCCCTGTCCCTCCATAGGCGAAATTTATTCCATTTCGTAACGCTTTTAGGCCGATTTTCCTCCATCTGTATGGGATGGGAGATTTGAGTCCCACCAAGGAAGCTGCAAACCATAGTAAAAGTGAATGAATTTCAAGATTTCAACGAGTTTCCTTCTTTTTCAGTATTTTCCAAGGCTCTTTTGAAGATATGTCTTGGAAAATACATTATATAATTGTAATTAACCGGTGAAAATACAATAATTTTCTGGAAGTCCTCAATTATGAGTCACGTGGTGTCCTAACTTTCACAAATTCAGATCCCATTGATAATTCCACTGTAAATTGATTTATATGAACCTTGGTTCTAATGCAATTGTTTACATGTCGGTGGAGGAATTAAAAAAAGCACAAGCTTAACATTATAAATAGGGGTGGAATTTAGGCGCACATGACCTAACTTGCATTTTTAAAATTAGGGTCGAGTTGAGTTGAAGAAAAAAATCCGAGTTAAATTCGAGTTGAACTGGACCAAATTTTTTTTTTTAAATTGAAGAGATCTGACTCACCAAAAAAACTTAATATATAACTACAGATGTCCTAATCCTCTTTTCTAGTGTGAAGGCGAGACAAGTTGAGAGAGAGTGAAAGTGAAAGCAAGAGAGAGAGAGACCAACTAAGAGAGCGAGAGTGGGAACGAGAGAGAGAGAGACAGATGAGAGAGAGATGCCCTAATTTGTTCCCTTCTCTTTCTCAACGACGATGACAACGACGAATCATTTTTCTTTTGCTCCCTGTGATCGGCAAAGGCGATCTTGTTCCTCTCTCCCCTTCAATCCTCTTCGACTCTCAATCTTCTCCCACTCTTGTTTTTCATCACCAATCGTCATTAGAATCCGACCCCTTCCCTTTCTCCTGCAATCCTTTTAATTTATTTTTCAATTCATGCTAAAATAGGTCAGGCTGATTCTCCAAGTCTCAGGTTAGATTGAATTGATCCAATTACTCAAGAGGCAAAACCTAATCATCTCATCGGAATTATTGGCAAAGGGTTTACAACTAAATTTACAATTGGATTCGCATCTTAGAACTCAACAAGAATAACAATAGTTCGAAAATGATTTTAAGATCACTTCTCACGTTAGTTAAGCATTAGAGTTGTCCAGTCCTAGAAATTCAAGCAATCATCGTTATTATAAATCAAAATTTAATCTATATCTGAAATTAATCAGAGAAAATCCAAACAACTTTATGGTGAATTTCAGGTCCCGTGGAGTCCTATTAACAAGTGTAATTTAGATAAGCTCGAACAAGTGACGCGTGGAGCACTACTTTGGAAGAAATAAGTGACGCGTGGAGCACACTACTTAAGGGAAGAAATAAAAAAAGAAAAACACCTTAGAGAAATATATGATTAACTTCATTACTCTGTTTTCCTAGCATGTGTGGATTTCACGTGCAAGGGAATATAAAATTTGGGCCAAAGGCAATTAGTTGACAACCCCTGAAAAGAAATATAAATAATAACAACATAACAAAGAGAGACGGTGAAGAAGTACCATTGGCCGGTCTATTATATGATATATTTTTTTAAGAAGAAGAAGAATGCTAAGATCTCACCTCTCTCTATTATATTATATATATATATATTTTAAGAAGAATAATTATTCTAATATTATCTCTCTCCGAATATGAGGGTGTTAAATAAAATTTCGAACATTAAGTGTTATTTATGAAAATAAAAAGGGAGAATATGAAAAAAAAAGGATACAATTGTTTTCTGTTTAAAAAATGCAGAAAATGGAAAGAAAATCAAAGAAATCAAAGTGCATACAATAATCTCTATTGGTAGATGAAAGTAAAGTAGCGTGAATAGTCGAAACATTGGAAATTTGATTCGATTAACATCAAGAGGACTAAAGATGGAGTGCTTTCACTGATTGGAGTACTAGACAAAGATAAAGAAAATAGGTAGCTTTAACAAAAGACACTGGTCACTGGTAAAGCTAAAGAAAAAAAAAATGCATTGCTTTCAAGAAAGAAGGGGAAAAGAAAACTATATATTAGGTAGTAAATGGTAAAGTGACAGAACCATGTTTCTTTAGAAATGTAATAAAGATTAGTTTTTAATATAAAATATTATGTAGATAGATGGACTTCAGCACATTGATTATGTAATTCTACAGTATTTGAAAATTAAATGTACAGATCAAAATCACTATTTAACTACTAGATTTAAATAATTCAAAAGTAATAGTGAAATCGTGATTAAATTTATTGTATTTAAATCAAATAACTAAAGTACTTTTAATATCATTTTATTTTATTTTAATAACTAAATAACTTGACTGACTTCATACAACATATCAAAAATATAATTTTTGTTATTTTAAACTATTATAACAAATTCTCGTACCTTAATACACTAATCCTATCACCAAGAGAAACATAATTTCAGATCTTGTGAAATAAAATGCATCTAACAACAAAATTACAAAAAAAAAAAAAAAAGGTAAAAAACTAAAATCTTCATTTTATTGGAGAAACCATTCAATGCCAATAAAAATATATCCACAAGAAAAAAAAAACAAAAAAGAAAAAGGATAGAAAAGCGTAAATTTAGTTAAAATAGAGAAACATATGGATGACGCCAGACTAAACCAAGTCCATCACTTCAAAATATGAAGAAGAAGAAAAAAAAAAAACAGAGAGAAAAAGAAGAAGAAGAACATAGAAAAGACATCTGTTATCAAAGAGCCCACCTAAATAATCCGTCAAGACTCGACCATCGGAGAAGCGGCCCGTCGGCTTCCCGGGGAACGTGATGCCGTATGGCTTCCTTCCACGACTTTGCTAGCAATGTCCTCAAATTCCCAGTATCTGCATAGGAGTCGCCGAAGACGAAAAGCTTCTGCGCGTTAACGCGTTGATAGCCGCCAGGCTGGTGATGACGTTGTTGTGTGGACCCTTGCACCCCAAACCCTACAGAAAAAAAATCTCTTGTTGGATTTGGATTGAAGATGAAACAGAAGCAAACAGACGAAAGGAGAAAAGATCGTTCTTATCTCATACCCGAGAACACTCCGAGGATGACACAAAACAGGATTAGATTGTTGGGAAGTTTCTCCATGGTAGAAGGTACAGCTTTCTCCAAGGTAGAAGGAATAGATAGTTGGTACAGCTCTTGCTCTTTTCACAAAATACAAAAGCTTTGGCTGTGGGATTTTTTGGAGGAAACAGTCTCTTCACCTTTATAGTGGTACGTAGACCACTGTAAATGCGTTCTGCTTGGCGAGAAAGGATCTGATTTACTTTAAAACTCATGATATCGTAACTAGAGCTGGCAATGCATTGGGTTTAGTTCAATGCGAGTACAATTCAATTTTATGTCGTGAATCATCGACTTAGGGGTGCAATCTCGGTGCATTTGGTTGAAAGTCAAATTTTAACCACCCATGTCTAATTTGAATTATTAATTTTCAATTCAAAATATATTTTAATTACTATGAATCAATTCATAATTTAAATCATTTTTAAAACCTTAATATATTTTTAATTTAAGTTAATCAATTCGACTCAAATTAAATTGAGTTCTATATAATTAAATAGAAAAATCTAAATTATTTAGATTGTATTTATATGCTTTAAGTGAAAAGCTATCTATAAAACAAATTTTCTCCACTAAAATATAATAAGAATCTTATATTATCATATAAATCATTATTATAGTCATTAATTCTATTACATCTATCACAAGAGTTATGTTCCAAGTTATTACTTCACTTATTTTCAACTTATTAAATAAAAGTGGAAACAAATAAGTTAAAAAAAAAAAACACAAGTCATAAGTTTGAGGTTCTACCATTCAATGTAATAAAACTAGTTCATCAAAATAAGGTAATGGAAATTTGTTTAGAGGAGAAAGATGCATGACTAGGGTTGGGAAATATGTCGATAAGAAAATTTATGGATGATTAGTTTAAGTTTACGTTGAAGGGATAGAATTCAATAATGTGAAGTTACTAAGATTTTTATCTAATCATTTAATATCAATTATAAAATATCTAATATATATATTAGATATCACAACTCCTTGGGCTTTTTATTGAGATGGGCCCTAATCATGTAAGGCCTGAGTCTGACTGAAATTCAAATTGGATCCTCATAATTGAACCTTAATTCACACTCAGGTCCTAACCAAGTACAATCAAACTCCAAAATTTTCGAGTTGGCTCAACCCAAGTTAGCATTTGGCACACCTAGACCCTTGAGACATGTGACTAAATTTGTTTTCAAAGCTCTAAAGCATACGCCCATCTAAGACCCTACACATGTGGAACTAATACGTGTGAGAGGATTCCCTCGAATCCTAAGTCCTTTCGAGTCTTCAGACCCTACCGAAATTTTGACACTACCCTAAAATACAATAGAATGATGGCATCCCCAACCATAACCTCATAGACAAATGTAATCTACTTTCTTCTAACCATTCCCCAACCTGATCACACTCAAAGGATTAAGTCCACAATTCATAGTTTGCTCACATACAGTCCATAGAAAATAAAACATCAAATACATGGTTCTTAATATTACATCATATTTATGACAATCCATGTAAAACAATAAAACAACAAGAGTGTGTGGTCTTCATCCCAAGGTGCTCTTGCTTGCCCATGGGATCCCCTGGACTCCGTTGTCACAATATTTTCTAAAATTGCAAGGGTGAGCACATGTGTAGCAGCCCGGCCCTTAATTTATTAGATTAATGACGAAATAATTTGTTACCATGTGAGGGGTGTTTGGGGGTCCCACTTGAGCACATGTACCCTCTAAAGATCACTAGTGACTAATACGAGTTGGAAAATATATTAAAAATGGATTTTGTGGGTTGTTGGTACGACCGACCAAACCGTCGGACCGACCGAGGGTATCGGTGGGACAGAAGTTGGCGTCGGATCGAAGAGGACTGGATCTGATGAAAATGGTGGACATGTCAGATGGACCGACACTTGGGTCAGTACGTTCGACAGATAACAGTTTTCGTACGGTGTGAACGATGAAACCTCTCGATGCGACCGACGTGGGATTAAGTTTTTGGCTTTTTCGCGTGTCGTTAGTGTGACTAACGTATCCATCAATGCAACCGACATGGAACTCGAGCTAGGGTATTTGAACCCCAACTCTCGCGATTTTCCTTCATTTTCACTTCCCTCTCCTTCCAGCTGTTGCAAACCCTTCCCCTCTAGTCGAACTCTTGCCTTCTCCTTCCTCTTCCACTATTTTTTTCGCCCATGCATGTATTGGATTCAAGTGGAGCTTGTCCTTAGTTTCACCTCTCTCAGATTTTTCTCCCCTTAAGGTATGGTCTTTATCTCCTAACCTCTCCTTCTCCTTTATTTGATGGGTATGGAGTATGGTCTGATAAGAATGCAGTGGGAATGGCCATTTGTGCCTATTTTGGGGTATATTCCATGGAGATTTAAAAAATGGGGCTTTGTATGCGCTAGGGTTGAGATGGATTTTGGTTTAGGGACCCAAGTGAAGGTAGATACTTGGGGAAAAAGGGTGTATATGATTGATTGGGGTTTGGACACCAAGATTATGGGAGTGGAGAGACCAATGAGGTTGTACCATTATGGGAAGATGTAAAGTCAAGCCCTAGTTGAAGTTCGTAAGGCAACCATGAACTCCCTTGTGCATCACTCACCCAAGTTGGACCTAGGATAGATAACTAGGGTGTGAGTAGGTAGAGGTGTGAAAAGGGCACTAAAACTCTAATAACACAGATGGCCTTTGACTACGACGATTTGGTCCTGTAGATACCGTAGAGGACTACGTCTTTTACATGTATCGAGGGTGAGGTGATGTCTCTCATGGGTTGTTGGCACATTAGGTATGCAAGATGTGCAGGGCTAGACACTTTCATATGCCATGGGTGTTGTGCTAGCTAGGTAAATCATTGTCCGACCACCCAGGAGTTTGATTGTGTCACCTTGATGTGGTGAGGGGCATGCAGGGCGAGGTGTGTCACGCCCCACCCTGCCAGGGCCCGAGATGCGACTTTGGTGGAACAATTTTTATTTCTACTAGCATTGAGCACGCATTCTATAACAGAAGTCTTGACTCAACAGTATAGGATTTTCCTATTCTTTACTCAAAAGTCCAGACCCACATCTGACAGTCTTGGATCCAACAATCACATGACCGGTTAAGTTCACAGGAAGCTGGAGGGGTCACAACGGTCTCACTTACGCCCTAGCTCCAATAGTCAGAACCCACCTAACACCACAGGATGTGGATACACCACTAGTCAGACTGCAGTCCACAACTTCGATTTCCATTTTTCTTAAAGCCCATAAGAAAATGTCACACATGCTCTTCATGTGGACACAAACATATACCATAACAGTTACCAAGAATACTAATCCCAAAAATAATCAGAATCGAACATAAGAAACGAAATAGTTTTATTACATGTTTATTGTGCTTCAACCAGACACCATAAAAAGGGTTTATTACAACACAAGAGTTTGTAAAAACATAATCACATACAACACAAAATTCCCAACAGTGGGGAAGATAATAGAGGGCCTCCACCCCTAGTACAGTTGAGGATCATCCAGTCCTTCCTCATCTAGGTTCTGTGCAACGTAAGGGATGTGAGATAACTATCCTAGTGAAGAGAGTACAACTAGATAATACAACATATATCATCAATAATCATGTTATTACTCAACATTTTGTACACTCAAAACAGCGTCTAACATAGTTATCTATAATGCATGCTCTTTCATCTCAAAACAGTACCCCTGTCAATTGACATCTACGGTACACACAACCGCGAATACGTCCAACACGATCGACCTTCTTATTGGTCCAAGTGCTCAACACAACACGTATGTACACCCTACACTATGGTTATTCACAACTTAGTGCTGCACCTAGCATGTGAGGGTAATTTGATATGCACAACACATCAACCAAATGCAAATCAATGTGTGGATTAAATCACCGTTCAACCCATAATATCTCATATGATCATAATAACTCTCACTCAGCTAACATGGATTCCTAAGCCTACCTGCTTGAAATCATACACAATACACAGTAAATTAGCAGTGGTATTAAAACTATACTATGCTACATTTAAACTAGCTACACTCAGTTCAAATCCCATAATGTATGTAACGATTGTAAATTAAAACACAAATTAAAGAAGACTATATCTTGTAACGACCAAAAATTTCAACTCCGTAACTCAAAGTAATCTTCTCGGAATGAGTGGAATGAAATGTGGAGTTTTAAACTCCAATTTGGAAGTAGATGAGAATTTTTAATGTTTATAAAATAAAATAAGAAAAAAAATTCGAATTCACCAGGTCGATAGGTCAACCTCACCGATGTGTCGACGAAACCACACTTGATATGTCGACAATAACGATAGCATCGATCTGAGAGTAAAGTAAGGAAGTACAGAGTTCACCTAGGTCGATGCATCGGCATCGCCGATGGGTCGACAAACTCATCGCTCGATGTATGGACTCTGTTCAGCTTCTTACAGTTTGACGCACACAACTACCCCGTCCATGTGTCACCTCATGCATTAAATACATGAGGCAACTTTACACTCCATCTCCACCATTTTTTTATTAGGGAAACCGGTGGTCTCTCTTCCCTCTCCCTCATTGTCTTTCTTTTCAACCGGTGGTGCTATTTATTTTCCTCCACTCTTCTCCACCTCCATTGTTATTGCTTCAAGGAAATAAGAAAACAAAGAAATTTGATGCAAGAAGAGAAGAACTAGAGCTACTCCTTCCTTCCTATCCTCCTCTCCTTCCTCTCTAAGCATTTAAAGAGGAAACACATCTCCATGAGCTAAATAATCCATCTCTAAGAGGAAGAAACCCAAATCGAATCTCATCATCCAATTGCCAACAAAATCTCCAAATCCTTCAAGGTATGTTGATGTTTTATTGTGATTTATAGTAGAAGAAACCACCTTAGGATGCCTATAGGTAGTATAGATACAAGCATGGATAGAAAATTCCCACAAATGGGAGACATGCAAAATGGGAATCGATGGGTTTCGAGTTCCCCAGGACGAAACACCGAGGTTCGCCGATGTGTCGATGAGCTCTTGTTCGATCAGTCGACAAACACGATAGTATCGACTTGAGACTTGTACAGAAAAGAACAGAACTTAGACCAACCCAGGTCAACATGAAAAGTTGATGTGTCGAGCCTGTCCGATCGATGTGTCGGTCGGAGAATGAAATAAATAGGGAAGTTTTAATGTAAAGAACATAATCGAATTTGTTCGATATATCGATGACCCCAATGTGTCAACAAACCCCTCCTCATGATATGTCGACAGAATCGATAGTATTGAGCTGAAAGCCACGAAAAAGTATAGAGTTCTCTCGAACATAACTTGAAGGAACCCAGGTCGACATGTCGAATTCACCGATGTGTCGACTTTGTCTGTAACGACCTGCCCCGTCCTTCTAGCACAATATTTTCCACTTTGGTCCTGCACCCGGGCCCGCATAGTTTTGCATCTGAGGACCCACGCTAAGAGAGCCCTCAAAAGGACTTGCGCTAGATAGAGAGGAGCCAAGTACTTATATACCTAGGGATCCAGAGTTCCCCAGGTGATGTGGGACTTGCTAACATGCCCAAGGGCGTGAATCCTCATACATTGGCAATTTTATCTCACCTACATGCACACTTTGTCTCTTGGCCAGGTCCCCCCTTTGGGGCGGGGTACTACACTGTCTTTTTCGATGTATTGACGAACATGATACTATCGATCTGAGACAAACCACAAAAAGCACAGACAAAACCCAGGGCGACACATAGTTTTCACCGATGTGTCGAGAACGCCCAGGCCGACATATCGTGTCCGACGATGTGTAAGCGAACCCAGTCAATACATCGTCGGGGATGATAGTATTGACCTGAGAGTAAATGGTAAATACAGAGCCTTCCATCCAGAACTCAAACAAGCCCAGTCGACACATCTAGTACGTCAATGTGTCTATTCTTTCCTGACTGATGTATCGACAGAAGTCGATCTGTCGACTCTGTCCAACACATGTTTTCCTGATTAAGTGTTGATGATTTACATTTATAATCTCGCAAGCGCACGAACCATTTAATAATATAGCGATTGAGTGCGAGGATCTAACCCAAAGGAAATCCACAAAATATATGTTTAAATTAAATTGGTACCTTTTAAAATATGTAATCATAAGAAATCTAATGCATGGAGTTACAATTTTAATTTAGAAGACCAGAGTTAGCACCATGATTATCTAACATATGAACTGAACAAGCCGAGAATCAAATCCATTTTTTTTATAAAATTGATGAAACAAGAATATGTAGTCTCATCTTAATTTAAATTCACATGTTTTAAGATGAAAATATCATATCTCCAATGAATTAAAGAATAAAATACATGAGCATACAAGACTTGAAATAAAAACATAAAAATATATTGAATATTAAAACTACAACAAACAAACAAAGTGCAGAATTTAAATGGTGGTTGTTGAATAGACCGCTCATCGCCCAAAATGTGTAAATAAATACAAAACCTAGATCTGAAGTTCACATTAAGATCTGAAAAGCAATTCATACTTACTAATAAAGACAAGATTCACAACCTTTAATTTAATAAATTATACCTTAGTAATCAAGATTCAATATTTACAATCAAGATCCTAACTATTGCATTTGCTCATGTTTAGAAACAAAAGTTGCAAGCTTGAAATTAAAAGCAAAATAATCACAAAAGAATTCTAGAACTTGGATGTTACAGGATTCTAAATGGATGCTTTGTATTTATTTCATGGAAGAATTCAGTACAGACACTTATAAATTAAATACAAGAAAAACACATAAAAACAAAAATCTGCAACTCTCACTTGTAAATTCGAATGGTGCTCTTGTCTTCTTGTCTTTCTCCCCAGCTTTGGTCCTCTAAAGCTCCAGCTTCAAATTTGAATTTTTCTTTGGGGTTAGTGAGGTATTTAGAGGCTTCAAAAGGAGATGAAGGTTGAGATTACATCAAGGTTTAAGTTGGGGAATCAAAGGACTGGATTAGATCTATATGGGAATGGTGGAAATTGAAGTTTGGATTTTAAGGGTTGCACAAAGGGGTGTACACGAATTTGATGTGTCTTGGCTTGGTGGCTAAGTCATGGTGGAGAGAAGGTAGGAGATTCGGAGAAAAGAAAGGAGAGGATCAAATTTAGGGTTGCTTGGGTTTGGGTCTAGGTTTAATGAAATGTATGGTTGGGATTTGTAGATGGGATGAATGAATGGTGGAGATAACATGAGGTGATGTGGCGAGTTGACTATGGAATATGCACAAGGAGGGAATGAGAGTTCTCCAAATCTTGTGGGATGCAAAGGGATAGGATGGTGAAGTGGCATGAATGAATCTAGATGGAAAATGGAACTATTGCATGGAGAAAAACTAGTGCTAAAATCATGTGGAGTGAAAATGGTTTGGATTGCATGATGTGGCAATGGATGATGTGGCAAATTCGAATGGAGGCTGTCTTGTTCTCCAAGTTGTCTAAACTTAGGGTTTAATGAATGGAGGGCTTAGATTGGTTTGGGTTAAGATCTAATGGCTCTAAGGTATTTTGGTTAAACATAAATATAGAAAAGGAATGATGATTGATGGAGGGTTTGGATTCAAGGGTGGAGATGAATAGATGGTATGATGAATGGCCTAGATCTAAGATTTGAATAAATGGGTTAGATTTGATGGTGGATCTAAGGTTTGACCTAATTTGGTATGTGAGATGGAAGGTTAGGATTTAAAATAGAGATTGGATGGTGTGGATGTGAAGTTGGGTTATGGGTTTTGACCATGGATAATTGGTTTGGACTTAGGTGAATTCGACTGTGGATCCATAGAGCTTATTGGACTTGGGCTTGGATCTAGATCTCAACTTAGGCTCACTGGAATTGGATTTGAGAACTTGGGCCTTAGTTGGACTGAGCTTGCACATTGGCCTAGTCTAACTGATAAAATGCGCATGGACTTGTATGTGGCCTGACCCATTTGAAGTGAGTCTTTGCCCAATGACTTGAAGTTCAGGTTTTGGCACTTAGATTTGCAGCTTCTAACATCTAGAATTAAATAATTATTCAGCCACTTTAAATTCTAAAAAGTATTAATTATCCAGACTCTCATAACTGGATCTAGATTAATTAATTTACATGAAATTCCTAGACAGTGACATAAAATAATTATAATAATCACATGTCTTCACTTTAAATCTCTAAACTTGCAATTATCCGCTGAATTAGCTTGATTTTCCTGAACTTTCCATTTTTTACTACAAACTGACAAACTATATTAAATACATCATTATATACAAAATTGAGAGCTAACTGGTCCAATAATTAGGGGTAAAAATGTATTATTTCAATGCTCAACAAATACCCCCAAACTCAAATTTTCAAGTTCTCGAGCAAAACTAAAGCTAAAAATTCTAAAAAAACACAAAAATCTTAAATTAATCCTATTCTAGACCAAATGGAACAAAACAAAATGGAAAATCCTAAACTAAACCACTTTCGGTGGTATTCTCGATTGCACTTAGCGTATGCAACAAGCCTTTAAACTAGGCCTGTAAACGGACCCAGGTCTGGCCGGGCCAGTAGGATCCGGCCCATCCCAATAAGATAATTGGACCGTCCGCGGCCCGACCCAATAATACAGGATCCGATTACACTTGAATCCAGCCCGGCCCGATCGGGCTATCGGACCGTCCGCGGCTCGATAAGGGTGCATTTATCTATTTCATCCAATTTAGGTGCTAGTTTCTACTTTGATGCTACCAGACCCTATATAAAAAAAAAAAATTAAAATTTAATTTTTATGTTACTGAACTCAATATCCAAAAAATTTTAAATTTGGTACTAATAAGTTCAACATCCATTTTTAAACTTGAAAATTTATGCTAATAGACCCATTATCCATCTTTTAACTTAAATTTTTTTATGTTACCAATCTAAATACACATTTTTAAACTTAAATCAATATTTCACATGTACTACATTAGTGAAATCTCAAACTTCTTACCACTATTAGCTATTAGCATCAAATAAACTAAAAAAAAGACTACTAAGAATTGAAAATATAAAAAGTTTAAATTGGGCTTAATACCCTTAATACAAAAACAAATATTAAATAGAAATATAAAATGTGTCTCTCTTGCTCTATTTGGCCTCTTCTTGGTGCAACTCTTCCATGATGGATTTCCAAATTCAGAGTTAACTTTTATAAACTAACTCAAGACTTGAGAAAGCAAGTGAAAAAAAAAAAACACATTAACGATGCAATATATAAAATACAACCCATGAACAAGTAATAGTAAATAAATATGAAATATTAAAATAAAATATCCAAGAAGCAATCATAAACATAAATTTTTTATGATACAAAAGTGCCTCACAATAGAAGTTGGATTACAGAAATAGAGATTGGTATCATTTACACAACTATAGTATCATTTATTTCTTTAATTTCCCAATTAAACCATTTACCATTCTTAGGTAGTGCATTGCTACCAGCAAAGAGTTATATGGGTGATACCCAACAAACATTTCAGGCTATACCCCATAAATGGGTTCAAGACGAGTCACCCCATTTATTAAATGGCCAAGATAACCAACCAAGATCTCAACTTGCTGGTTCATAAACTATAAGATGAAAAGCCCAAATAAAAAATACAATAAGGAATAAGAGTATAAGCGATAGAGAAAATAATAACATGAATCTTTTTGTGCAGTCTTGGAAATGCACATAGTAAAATAGTAGCACATAGAAGAGTTACCATTTTCTGTAATAACATTCACTTCCTACCAAGGGGACTAGAGCCTCACCAATCCTTAAGATAGTGATTCCAAAACGCTGAAGAAACACACAAAGAATGTAATAATCATAGAACAAAAGGACTTATCAAGAAATGAGAAGAAAGACTAAAAATCCAAACAAAAACATCTATTTTACCCTCCTCAGATTTCCGATACACCACATTTAGAATAAACCATTTGGGTGATCAAAACAACATAAATTGTGGTTTGCTAGCAAAGTTATGTCCATTGCCCTCAACACTTCCAAGTAGAAGAATAACGGATAAATCTTACATTGCTCCATCCTAGTAAAAGTGTTATTAGATCCCTTGTTCCCTGTTTTGGTCACATTGACATAACATCAGACCAAGAGCATGAGATATGAAACATGTAGAATATCAAATGTTTCACCCAAATTAGGCAAATGCATTTTTTACCTAAATCCCAACATGACCTTATATTACATGAATTCTAAAACAAAACAGAGAACAACAATGTATATTCATTCATGGAGTAACTCAACAGGCAGGAAACTTATAGAGGGGCAAAGTTGGAAGCATCACTGCCATATCCATCTCCATTTGCAATAACAACAGAATTATCCTGAGTGGTTGCATTTCCATTGGTTGAATTGAAAGAAGCTCGACTCATCCTATTGCTTTGGGACATCACAGGTGGCTCATTGAATATCATTTTGACCAAACCTTGGCCCTGGAAATCAAGTATCATTTTGACCAAACCATTTAAAAATAACAGGTCTCTTCTATATAATGAAGTACCTGTTAATGGGCATCAAATTTCTTCACTAGTAACTTATTAGTAAATTAGCCGAACAAAAAAACTGTATTTTCTAGAAAACTGAGGATCTCTATCCCTGTTTCTCTGCAATATGCATCAAAACAAAGCCTTAATTATATTTTATTTATATCCGATAAACAATCATATATCAGATATGAACTTTGCCATCAATGTTTTTTCAAAAAAATCTGCCTATATAGAGGAGGAACCCTTCCCACCAATAAAAAGACATTTTGTCTCTTCTTATCCTTACCCCTCTCTCTCTCTCGCTCTCTATTTCTCTGCCTTGTGTACAAAACTGCAGAGATTCTAGTTCATAGAGAAAGGGAGTGCAATAAAAAACAGAGAATAGACAAAAGAAGAAAAAAGATGGTAAGTTCTCTAGGTCTTTGTGTGGTGTTTGCCACCTTTCTTCACAAATAAAAACTTAAAATCTTGAAAGAAGAAAATGTAGAAGACACAAATCACATGAAAATCTCAAATTTCAACTTAATAAAAACACTTATAACCACAAAGGTGTGTCTTTTAATGGGAAAAGGTGCTATAAATAAATGGAACAGGAAGTAACTGAGTTCAACAATACAATTAAAGCATCGCTAAATATCACTCTGATCTTAACCAGCAAAAGGAAACAATCACATGCTAGAGCTGAAATATTGCCAGAACCCATCTGGTTGAGAGTAGTGGACAACTCGACTAGAGGTGAAATATTGCCAGAACCCATCTGAAATATTTTCATCATTTTCAAATTTTGTTTTAGATCCATTAATTTTAGGCCATGGTCATCTATGATAGATGAAACCCAAATAATAAAAGCAAATAAATAAAATAAATCAAGTGAAAAAAGGGTTACCTATGACGGATGGGTAGGACGGGGACAAGAAGCGACCCAGACGACAACAAAGGGGCATAGGGCGACGGTGTTGACCGCTTGCAAATCTGGACAGAGAAGAGAGGGCTGAATGAGATGATTGAGAGAACTGAGAGAGAAGATTGAGTGAACCCACCGCAGGAGAGCGACGGCGAGAGAAGGGAAGAGGTGGAGAGAGCGTTCGAGAACGACGGCGAGAGGAGGGAAGAGATGGAGAGGCGAAGGAGAGTGACGGCAGGGAGAAGGGAAAATACAAGAGGCGAACGAGAGAAGGAAAAACGACTTAGGGTTTTCGAGTGGACTGTCTTTCGATGGGAGTGGCATGTGTTCGAGAGTTTTATTTGAGTGGTATGCATGTGTTAAGTGAGTCCGACGAGCTCGGGGACTGTCCGCGGACCGTCCGCGGCCCGTCCAAAAATAAATGGACAGTCCGAATCCGATCCCATATTTATAAACAGACCTTAGAATTCCGGCTTGTTTGCTTATTTATGAGGCCAGACCGGACGGACCACAGGCCGGATCTAGGTCCTTTTACACCCCTACTTTAAACCCTTAGCTCACCACTAGTGGATGAGTTTGTAACGCCCCGCCCTTTTCCAACCTTCCAAAAATCAGAGTCTATTTTTTTTTTTTTTATAAATAAGCAGAGTGGAAGAAAGCGGGGAGCGTCACGACGCGAGCTAAGTCCGGACTACCCAAGTCCGACCCTTAACTGGCCAAACCATGTGTGCATGGACTAAACCATGATAAACAATACACACACGGAACTAAACAAGTCATGCGGAATAATACTAAACGAATTGCGGAACTAACTGATTGCGAAATTATACTGAGTAGATAGCAAGTACAAGTCATTCATTATAACTACTTAAACCAAATATCCGTCATCAAACTAGTCTCAAACCATAGCAAAGTTACTAACTATTAAATGTCCATAAAAATGTATTCAAACAACAGTAAATAGAAACCCATTCCAACATCCAAGCATCTATGCTTAGTTTTCCTCGTGATCCTCAGCCTTTGCCTTTCCTTTTCCTTTTCCTGCATCATCCTCTAAGGATAGAATTAGGGCGTTAGATCAACGCGCCCAGTAGGTTTTCCGATCAGGGCTACCACATGGTTAGTATATAAAAACATGCATATATCATAATATTTGATCATCAAAAACATATAAAATCAATGCTATGTATGTATATGCAAATGTAATGAGTCCCACCCATCACAATTATACATAGCTATCACTTGACGGGACTCTCACGTCAAGGTAATCCACAGTACTCCTCATTTCCAATGGATAGGACTCTCATCATTAAGTTATTCCTTCTGGCGGGACTCTCATCGCCTAAGGAGGCCCCACAGATGCATCATGGGCATACCGACGGAGTGTGGGCTCCGGTTTCCATAATCATCACCCCATGCCATGCATGAGATGTCAATGAAAATATGTCATTTGTAAATATATCTCAACATTCAAAACCCATTTGAAACATAAAATAATAACAACACAACTCATGAAAACCATGATAAAACTCAACATAACAGTGGTTACAAGTAGGTAGGAAACCTACTGAAAGTTCGCTTAAACAGTCCGCTTTTCTTAGACCGTCACCCGTTCACGACTTGTGCACCGCTCAAGTCCCGTTACCTTGTTTATATAACAGCAAGTTAACCACATAATTTATATGGTTCCAAACTAAGTCTAAGACCAGAACACCACTTTGTGGGGTTCGGCCATACCCCATGGCCGAACCTCACCCACTTTGAATTTTGGTCTTTCTTTTTGTTTAATCAATACCATTCATATAACACCTTATATTACCAAATATACCTTGGTAGGGTTCGGCCATACAACATGGTAGAACCATACCACTTTGGTTTGACCCCTCTTTCAAGCTCTTTAATCTTTCCTTCCATTTTTACATTATGGCTTTGTATTTAAGGTTTTGCCACTAGACCCACCTATGCTTAATCTTTGCTTAATAATCAAAGTCCATATAACCAATCCACCTTAGTGGGGTTCGGCCATACAACATGGCCGAACCTCACCAATTTCAAACTTGATCCTTTAGTCCTTTATACTTAAGACTAGTTACCAAAGTAACCATGTAATTAACTAACCCTTAATCTTCCATTATTTCCTTGACTCCAAAATTACTTACATCTATCAAACTCACTTCATGGGGTTCGGCCAAACATATGGCCGAACCCTATGATCCTTTATTTCCATCTATTCACATACTACAATTTCATTTATAATTTCCAAGTAGGTTCTTATCTTTAAACACCCATAAAATGACCCATGGGGTTCTGCCATACACATGGCCGAACCTTATGGTTCCCTTGGTTCAATCCTCCCATCCTTTATGTATGGTTCATATTCAACTTTTTAACCATAATTATGATATGGTTTAGCCAACCAAAGGCCAACCTAAAACATCAACTTTTATTTCAAATAAAACACTTAAAAACTCTCATATATTGGTATGGTTTTATCTCTCCAAAAACCATACACAATTATCAAATCCTTTCATGGGGTTCGGCCATCCTAAGTGGCCGAACCCTATGCTCCAAGTTTCTATCCTTTTTAAACCTCATCATCATAATTTAAACCATTGATTAATTCGGCCATAACATATACTTTGTGTCTCATTAAAATATGTAAAAATCTCCATGGTTTTGCATGGTTTTTAGCCTTCAAAAACCATCAAAATACCCAAATAATTTCATGGGGTTCGGCCATCCAAAGTGGCCGAACCCAATGATCCATTTTTATCCTTTTTATATAGCACCATCCAAGGTTTAAGCCCTTGATGGATTCGGCCATTCCATGGCCAAATCATGCTCCCTTTTACCAATTTATTTAACTAAATTCTTATGTAAACACTTACCAATTTCCTTTGCTTCTCTTCTCTCCTTTTGATCCTTGCATTCTTCCTTCTTGCTCCTTTAGTCCTTAGCTGATTGAAAGCTTGAACAATGGTGAAAACATCAAAGGATAATTCGGCCAAGTAGGTAGGTTCTTGAGAGAGAGGGAGAGAGATGAAGTTCTAAGGTTTTGCAATGCATAATTCGGCCAAGTGATGGTGGTGTATTCCTTTTGTTAAACAACCACATAACCTCTCATTAACCCTCAGTATTGTTGATCTAACCAAGGAGTCATTTGGTACCAACCAAGGCATCCCTTGGCACTCCCAACGTTGGGTCTTGGGTTTCCATTATGAGATGGAAACCCAACCAAGCTTCCAAGGTGGTTCTCATCTCACGCCATTGAATTCCATGCATGGAAACCCACACCACAAGTACCCAACGTGTGGGACTTGTCTTTGTGGTGTTTGAGATCATGGTAACTCTTCACCTCCTCATTTGACTCAATGGATTTCAAGGTCTCTTTGGTTTCCAACTTAACTCAGCCAACTCATTAGCCCAACTCACCACATTTAATGCCATTCATTTAATGCACTTGAGTCAACTCCATTACTTAATTCAAATCCAACTCATTTTAGTCCCAACTCAACCTGATTTGACTCATCCTTTGAGCTCACATGAGGGTCCACACTGGTCAACCATGGTCAACATGGTCAACTCGACCCATTGGGTCCCCATTTAGCTCATTGACCCAATTGGCGCCATGACCCATTTATGGGTGGTTTAGCCATTTGAATGTGGTTAACACACTTGCATCAAGCCTACACATTTATCCTTTATTTAATTCCAAATCAATTCAGCCTAACCCAATTAAAATTGGGCTCACCCAATGGTCAAATAAGTCCATCATAACCCATTGGGTCCCAATTGGGTCCTTTGACCCAAATAACCATCTTGACCCAATTAGATGTACAATACCCATTTAATTTAATTTGATCCTTATAATATGCACATTGGGTCTTAATTTGAACAATGGGTCCCACCATTTTCTCATCTACAATCATAACCTTCTAATTTACCATTCCAATGTCATTTTTGTAAATATTCATATCTTTGAAAAATTGGGGTGTTACAGAGTTATAGTCTCGTGAGGGCTTATAGTGATAATACCCACAAATATCAATAAATTTAACAGGAACACATAGGTAAGGGGTCTAAACATCATACAACTCTAAAATTCATTTTACAAGGCTTATACTTGGAGTGTAGTGTGTGCTAGCCAATATTAAGATAGACTTCTTTTTCCAAATAGAGTCAAGTTTTGTTCACACCGTTGGAAAATGCACTTCGACTACAAACCTCACTGGATATATCTCTTGGAAAAATTAACACTCAGAGGTTTGGGTTCATTTTCTCTCAAGTATATGTGAGCAGAATTTATGTATTCGAAATCCAAATATCTCACATATGTATTAACAAAGACGGTTCAATTCAAAAGAAAATGAATGATCTCATGAATATGTGCCACTGTCTTGAGAATGTTAAGTCAAACACCATCAATACTCTTCCTTTATTCTCCACATGAAACACCCTATTTAGACCTAAGATCAATAGGACTTCCTATTAGGACGAAACGTGGCTTGGGATCGGGTCAAATCAAAGAAGGATAGAGGTTCTAAAGATAAATACTTTGAATTGGTTAGAGGTCTTCATGATTTTGAATGGGATATTTTTTTCTCTATTTTTCTTTTCAGCACTTTTCTAAGTAATTTTCTTTCTTTATTTTTCTTTTCTTTTCACATCCTTCTTTTGGTATCTGGATGTTTCCCTTTTTGGATGCTATTTTTTTTTTCTTGTTCTTTTTTTCTTGTGCCCTTTTTTCTAGAGTACCATCCCTTAATTTTTCATCTGTAACATTTTCTAAGAACAGGCCATGGATATTTTTGATTGGCTCATACTCCTAAATTAGAGTTGGGTATGGTAAACATGGCTAGTCAATAAAATAGGCTATGTAAGGCTCAATTGGGGAACTATCAAGATAAGATGACCAAAAATAGGTACACTTGAAGGCTCAAACGATAAAAAAAATGGCCTATATCTTAAGCTTTCATAAGATGATTTCATTGTTTCCAATAAATTTAGAAAAAATTTAAGCATAATAACTCAATTTTGATGGTGTTCTTAGTAATATGACCAAGATAAAGAATAATGAGATCAACAACGACTTATTTGCGCTACAAAAGAAAATGGAATTGACTTATAACCCTCTAAAAAAAAGAATGACTCTAAAGTTCACTTGGTTAAGTCTCGACTGGTATTCCTCTAGTGATTACTCGACTCGTTAATATTTTTTTTTTTTCAGACCAAACTTAATATGGTTGTGTATAGGTTTTTCCAAATATAAATCCTATAAAAATATTTCCGGATAAATATGATATAAAGATCTCTATCTAAGTATTAATGTTAAAAATGTGACTCTTTTTATGTCAGATTGTCAAGACGCATGCTTTTCTTAAGTTAAGATTGACAGTCTTTTTAAGCACCAAGGAGTCTCAACCTTCGCCTACTCTTCTCTTGAAAAGGTTAAGTCAGCCTATCTTTTCCTAAGAAAATAATTTTTTTTTTTACTCAAGTGTAACCCCTCAATATCCCCAAACTCGAATTGAAAATTGTCCTCAATGTTCCATAATCTACATTGATCAGGTGCAAATCAGAAAATATCGGAACAATGCTAATTAGATTTACATGTTTCTAAAAGGACTCACAACGCAACACCTAAAAATAGATAAAACAAAAATTCTAAACTAGATTGACTTGATTAAAACCTAAACTAGACACTAAGGACATAAACAGATTCAAAAATAGATAGGTGGGTCTGGGTGAAAGGAGATGAGTGGTTGAATATGGGTAAATGAGTGTGGGTGGATGGGTAAATGGATAAATGGGTAAATGGGTGGACAGGTAAATTGGTAAATGGGTTAAAAAGGTAAGTGTATAAATGGGTGGATGGGTAAATGGGTGGACAGGTAAATTGGTAAATGGGTTAAAAAGGTAAGTGTATAAATGGGTGGATGGGTAAATGGGTGGATCCTTTGATGGTTCTGGTGTGGGTGAAATGGATGATTATGTGATGGTGATGAGGGTGGATTATCTATGACTGGGCCTGACTGAGTTCTGGACGCAACGATCGATGTACTAAAGAGAAGTGTAACTCGAACCAAGCAATTGTTGTAGTCACGAGACCAATGATGCATACACAAACACGATCACACACGCTCACACAAAAAGCACACAAGAAAATGCCTAAATCTGTATTCAAATTTCTTTAAGAGAAATTGAATTTTTATTGGCTACTAATAGGACCCTAAAATTTGTCTCTAGACTTGCTCTTACCTTTCTCTCCAAATAATCTAAGCCTCCAATAAGAGTTTAACCACAAGATGGTCAAGTAAGTTCCCAGGTAAGTGGGGGAGCATAGACGACATCTTGTCCTAGCTTATCCTTAGACGATGCTCGACCGCATGTCTTGGTGACAGAGCTAGCCTTGGACACCATTCTTGAAGATAAACTATTCATTGGTTACAAAATTGATTTAGATTGAAAAGGTTCCTAATGAGCATGAAACTCTAAATCTAGCATCCTAATATGCATGAGCAAAGTAAATATGCAATATTTTTTTATGCAAAATAAATGCAAGCACCCTAATAAAATCTATATGAATGCATGAAAAGTCAAAATTAAAAGAAAGTGATTAGGCACTTACCTTGGCCTATGCAACGTATTTTCCAGAACATTTTTTAGAGCGCACAATTTAAAATTCTCTACAAAATAAAACATACATAATCGAGGTCAAGATTCTGAATCATGAAAAATGCATGACCTAACTAAATGCAAATTTTCCTAAACTACAACTAATGAAGGAGATATAATATTTGCAATCCTAAACAAGAATTTTAATAAGAGACCATAAAAGTTTAAAATTGAGTTTCACCAAATTAATCTATAATTCCATAGTCTCCAAGACTATAAATCTAGAAAACTTCCAAGTTTGGAAATTTTTCTAAAATTTGACGGTTACCAAAAATAAATCAATTACCAAAAATAGGATTTTCTAAAAATAGAAACTTTCCAAAAATAGACATTTCAAAAATAAATTAAAACATAAGTCCATGAATATTGAGAACTTCAAAAATTTCTTATTTAAGGAAACTTTCTAAAATTAGAACTTTCAAAAAGAAAAGTTTCCAGTTTTAAAGAGTTGCCAAAAATAGAACATTACAAAAATAACAATCTTTCCTAAAATCAAAAAATTTTAATGGCACACAATTTAATTTTGATTTCCCCGTCAACGGTGCCAAAAATTTATTGATGATCAAATTTTACATTTATAATCTCACAAGCGCACGAACCATTTAATAGTATAGCGATTGAGTACGAGGTCGAACCTAAAGAAAATCCACAAAATATATGTTTGAATTAAATCGACACCTTTTAAAAAATGTAACCATAAGAAATCTAATGTATGGAGTTACAATTTTAATTTATAGAACCAGAGTTAACACCATCATTATCAAACTTATGAACTTCACAAGTCGAGAATCAAATCCATCTTATTTTTTTATTAAATTGGTGAAATAAGAATATGTATTCTCTATTAGTGCCCCGGTTTTGTCGAGTCCCTAATTTTGTGAATTCCATGAATCGGGAAGTAGCACTTCATAGAAGCTTGAAGAACTCAAGGTGATCAAGAAAGAAGATCATGCTCCACCGGATTGAATATCATCATTATGGCAATCACAAAAAAACAGGTATGTCGCCATAGATGACTTTAGGTGGAACCTACACCTTAGAGAGGACCATCGCTAGATTTAGTTGAACAAATGGTAAAAATCATAAAAAACCTAGAGAGGGAGCTTTACAGTGAATTGGAAGCAAACTTGGAAATATGAATTAAGTTCACTATCAGCTCAACCAGTCGTTCTCACCGACCCCTCGGTGGAGACAGGATCGACCCATCGTGGTGATAGAACTGTCATTTTGGGTAAGCCTTTGATCGAGAGTCTCATACGCACCGACCCCTCGGTGATGAACTTAACGACCCCTCGTGGTCAACGACTCATTGATGAAAAATTTGTGAGTTCTGGTCTTTGAACTCAAGTGGACTCTTGAGAAAACAGACATCTCGGTATTTCAAGACCGATCGAGAGTACCAGGACCGACCCCTCGGTAAACGGCGACTGGTCTTTCTGGGCAAGACAAGTTTCGGGACATGAAACTCTGTCTACATGGTGTTGCCTTAGATCGAGACCCTCGTATGGACCAACCTCTCAGTGCCAGGGCTGTCGACCCATCGGCGACATCGACCTGTCGACCGGGAAATGATTATACCGTTGGGAGTGCATTTAATGCGCAACTGGTGGGGTGGTTGAACGGTAATATTGTTAGTCACCGACCTGTCGGTACATGACATATTTTGCTACTGGTTGCCTTTTCTATAAATACCTATCTTTTGTTCAACCAGTTGATATCCTTTGGCAAATCCGTTGGACCCTCATCATTATCAGTGAGCTTAAACGAGGGCCAACAAACAGATCACTCTCTCTCTTGTGCTTACACTTGGGAAATCTAATTCAACCAATCATAGTGATTGACGTGTGAAAAAAGAGAGAGGGGAAAGGATATACAACTAGGATAGATATTGGTAGAACCAATTTCCTAGTCACCATGAAATTGTGATTGCTCAACGACGGCTAGAAGGCGGAGCGTTGGGACTAACTCAAGCACACATTGGGCGGAACTTTGTGTAACACCCAGATTTTTCGTTGCATAAATTATATTGGATTGTGTCTATTTAAATTGCTAATTGGTTGAATTTAAGATTTATGGATGAAATAGACCTTAGATGGATAAGGAGTTGGGTCAATAACCCAATTTAGATCCAATGGATCATGGATAGGGTTTGATTCGAAAATAATTGGGTGAATGTAATTAAATGGGTCAATTATCCAATTGGGACCCAATGGGTCATAGATGAATTGATTTGAAAGTAAATGGGTAGGATTAATTTAATTGGGTCAGTTACCCAATTGTGACCCAATGCATAAAACCACCTCATTAAGTGAGGTGGCATGTATATGAGGTGGCATGAATGTGACGGGGCATCGCCATGTGGCATGCAATGAAGTCAACTAGGCAAGGGGCCACTTCATCTAGTGACAAGGCCAAGGTGGGACCTAAATGCAATAAGGTGCATGGTCGGCTAAGCCTTGGTTGACTTGGTCAACCATGGGTGAGTATAAAGAAGTTAAATGGAATTAGTTGAGTTGGGAAATGAGTTCAAATAATTTAAGTGAGTTGAGCTGAGTTAAATGGAAGTTGAGGAGATGTCTTAATGAGTTAAGTGGGAGATGGAGGGTTTCCATCTGAATGGAAGAGACCCAAGGAACTCGATGGGAGTGAGGTGTCTCCTTGGTTAAACCAAGGGACACCTTGAATAGACAAAGAAATAAAGAGGGGAAGAGGAAAAACCATGGACTGTTACAAAGGGATAACAACCAAGGGGCACTTCACACCCCTTGGCCGACCACTCTCTCTAGAGCAAAAAGGATTTCCTATCTTCTTCTTCTCTATCTCTCTACACCATTTACACCATCGATACTTAGAGAAATTGCTGAAGAACAAAGAAAGGAAGGAGAGGGACTAAGGAAGGAATTCAGATCTTAAAGAAAAGAAGGAAACGGGAAAATAAGGTATGTTAAGCTTAGTAACAATATGGGATTAAGGGAAACCATTAGCTTGGCCATGATATGGTCGAACCTATGGGTTTCATATTTGGTTGAAAGGACGGGCTAAATTGTTATAAGCCATGGAATGGATATGTGTTGGAAACCAACAACCAAGGGATTTAATTTATAATCATGTTTTAATGGCCTAAGATTGAATAGTTTTGATAAGATTTTAGCTTTGGCTAAAGGGTAGAGGAAATCCTCTAGGAGTTATACAAATAATGATATGCATGTTTGAAAAAAAAGATAAAGGGTGGATTCCATGAAGAAAGGATGTACAAAATAATCAAACAAAAGAGATTGACAAACAGTCAGTCGACTGAATTTGGGATTCAGTCGACTGAACTGGTGTGGCTGAAGACAGAAAACCATTTCTGGGAGTTTCAGCCGACTGAATCTTGTGATTCAGTTGACTGAATAAGGTCTGGAATAAAATATATGGGATTTAATGGTGTGCAGCCGACTGAATAGGGGATTTAGTCAACTGAACACAAACGTAACAAATAAGTAAAGTGATCTAACGTGTTTCAGCCGACTGAATCTACGATTCATTCGACTGAACGAATACTTGTGAAACACGTAAACTGTTGGTTGATGATTCAGTCGACTGAATCTATACTGGCCGAACATACAGTTAATCTGATCCAAAGTCAGCCGACTGAATCTATGATTCAGTCGACTGAACAGACATTGACCGAGAATACAAAGGGTTTGACTCAGAGTCAGCCGTCAGTCGACTGAAAGATTACGAGTCAGGGTTAAAACAGTTCCGAGTTGGATTTCAGCCGACTAAATGTGTATTTCAATCGACTGAAAGTCTGCAGTAAGGCAAAACACTGTAGCTGAGCGTGATTCAGTCGACTGAATCCCTGAATTCAGTCGACTCAAATGAAAATTTGATTTTATTTGATGATTCCAGTAACTCAGTCTATCTGGAAGGATGTAAGGGATGGTTTAACTTAAAAGGATAATTAAATTGATTATTGTATATGATTAAATTCATCAAGGTAAAGAGATTTCACAAAAGGGTTAGCGATTTGGTTGTGACGTGATCGGCGTACGAAATCTTCGTAAACAACAAAGATAATATACTGGGATTTGGTAGGATTCCTACCTTGTTGTAATACATATGGATCTATATATATATCTGTGTTACTGAATTTGTATTTCTCAACATGATGATTTACTTTGATCTATGAAATGTACATGATTTATGAACTAGTTTTCGGTGGTAACATGTAATTGAAATAAAAGGGCATTATTGCATTCATGATCTCATCCATGGCATGGGAGGGAGTATATGGGGCAGCAAGCCAAGTTATGAGCTATTCGGACGTGACTTGGGCCTTGAAACTAGCTTGGAAGAAGCTATGTGAACCATTGATATGTTGGCCTTGTCCGAGATTGTTAGATAGGGATACGGCGTAATTTGGGCCAAAGGGCTCCCGGTAACCAGTCCAAAAACCCTGCGTAGAGGAGGAGTCCACGCTCCATCGGTAATTCCAATTAGCACACGTGGGGAGGTATAACAGTGACCTGGTGGTGCCGTCACAAAATCACTGCGGACGTAAATGGACAAGGGAACACCTTGATATGGATTCATTATATCAAGGAAATTGTTGATATGATTTGTATAGTTATTGGATATGGAGATTGGGTGAGCGATCATTGGCATATGACACCCATGACATTGACACATATATTAGTATGATTTGGATATGATTATCCTGCGCTGTTTTTGGTACTATGATATGTTTACAGTTTGATATGATATTCTCCTTCTAATTTTTATAATGATCATCTATGTGTATAACCCTATTTGGAATTCCTACTAGGCGCGTTGACTAACGCCCTACTTCTACCCTTTAGATGATGGAATAGGAAATGGAAAGGACATGGGACGTGAAGGAAGCCAAGCTTAGGAGCTTGGGCAGATTATGTTTACTTAATTGATTTTTGGAACAAAGTATTTGACATAATTAGCATTTTGGGATTGTAATAACTTAGTTTATTTTGCTATGGTTGGATGATGTTTTGGATATTTAAGTTTTAGTTAATTCTATAGTGATTGGGTTCCTTGCTTATTGATATCATTGATATAGATAGTATTCTATTCATTTAATGATTTTGCAGTTAATTGTAAAGCGTGTGAACTGTTTAGTGGACTGGGTCTACGCACACGTATGGTTGGCTAGTTAAGGGTCTGGTTTGGAAACTCGGACTTAGCTCGCATCGTGACATTCCCGCTCTCTTACTCTTTATTTTTTTTAAAAAAAAATATACTCTAATTTGAGGCGAGTGAAAAAAGGCGGGGCGTTACACTTTGAGAATCACACATCTTCGAGAAAGAGTGACAAAGGCAAGTGCTTTTTGGTTTTAATTTTGTTTTAAAACCTTTATATGTGAAAGTGGATTAAGGAGGCTTGGCTCCGGAACCCAACCAAATCGAATAGGTGAAATTCTTATTCTACATGTGGTGGGTGAAATTCCTCGCCAAATGAGTGAGGTGGAATTGCCTACTCTAATTGTGAGGGTGTAAGTCTCCACTTAGTAGATTTGGAGATTGTTCAAAGTTGAGCTAGTCCTAACAGTATATGTAGGTTGGCTAACTGAACCACTATAAATCTTGTGCCCTTGTTGTAACGCCCCACCCTTTTACACTCAGCTTTTCGAAAATCAGAGTCTATTGTTTTTTTTTAAAAGAGTGATAGAGAGCGGGATTTCACGATGTGAGTTAAGTCTGACCCTTAACTGGCCAACCCTACATGTACATGGACTAAGTCCATGAATACGATTCACACGTAATATGTTATCTTGCGGAATTAAAACATAACTGCGGATTATAATAGAACCTAAATCTATTCCTTTTTCGATAGCAAAGTAGTTCAAGTCTTTAACATAATTACCTTTAACTTAAATATCCAAAACAAACCATGCAAATGATAGCAAAATTATCTAAGTTATTACATGCCCGAAATCTAGCTACTCAAATTACAAGTCCATGAGTAACTTAAATAAAATATAGTAAAAGACATCCAAGCTCCTATGCTTGACTCCGATCTCGCTCATCGTTCCCTTCATTCCCTATGTCATTCACTAGGGTAGAAGTAGGGCGTTAGAACAACGAGCCCAGTAGGTATTCTATATAGGGTCTACACATGATTAGTACAAAAATCATATATATAACATAATCATAAAACCATGTAAAAACAATGCCATACCATGTGTCTTATGCAATGAGTCCCACCCATTGCCATATCACAAAGTATACTCTTGATGGAATTCTCCTCATCAAGGTATCCCCACAGTTGCCTTACGGACACCTCGACGGAGTGTGTTCTCTGGTTACGTCTTGATGGGATTATGCACATCAAGGTCTTCCCATGAATGCCTTACAGACGCCCCGACGGAGCATGGCCTCGGTTACAAACTTCCCTCCCATGTCACTGCATGAGATGTACATGTCCACATGCTATGTAATAAAATAACCATAGCATTAAAAACCCCATATTTGAAACATAATATTTTTACAACATAAACCATCAAAATAAGAAGTTAAACCATATTACATAACCATGGTTTCAAAGAGGTAGAATCCTACCAAAGACCACTAAAGTGTCCCTTGCTTCTCAATCCGGCAACCGATCACGATCATGCATCGTTTGTGAGGTCCCGTCACCTTGTTACATATCCACAAGTCAAACCAATATCCCATTTGATTTCCAATTAAGTCTAAGTCCATAAATACAACCTTGTGTGGTTCGGCCATACAACATGGCCTAACCTCACCCACTTGAATTTGGTCCCTCTTTGGATTTAACCAATCACTTCCAAGTAACCATTTTAAAAACCCTAAATCCACCAAATACAACTTTGTGGGGTTCGGCCATACACTATGGCGGAACCTCACCTATTTGATTTTAGTCCCTCCTTTGAGTTCTTTGATCTTTTAACTTAAGTCCAATCACACAATCCATTTAATCTAATCACTTATACAACAATTACTTAATATTGATAACAACAAAGTCCACAAAACAATCCCCATGGGGTTCGGCCATACACCATGGTCGAACCCATGGTCCATTATTTTCACTTATTTACATCCTTGCCATTATCCTATCATGGCTAATTACTTAGATTAATCCTCCATTCATTTAAACATATATACCCACAAATGACCCATTAAAAGGGTTCATGGGGTTCGGCCATACACCATGGCCGAACCCATGATGTCTCAATTCTAATTTCTCCATTAAAGCAATTACAATCTTTAAGTCCATAAATCAAGTCCCTCCATGGGAAAATTTAATCATACCCATAGCTCATCATTTAACCCTAGGATCCATAATATATCCCTTAGTTTTTCTCCATTGGGTTCGGCTATACACCATGGCCGAACCAATGGTTCATGATTCTTCACCATTTACACCTTGATACCATTTAAATTGATTAATATCTTTCCTTATTTCCTCCTTTAAAAACCCTTTAAACACCTTAACATACATCTATAATTTTCATGCTTTGAAACCCATTAAAATTATTAACCAACTTCCATGGCTTTCATGATCCAATTGCATCTAAGTCTATCCACAATATATCCATTTTAAACCTTTTAACAACATTAATAAACTTCCATGGGGTTCGGCCATACACCATGGCCGAACCCTATGGATTCATAATCTTTTCTTAAAATCATTCCTTCAAGCTTATAATTCTTTGATGGGTTCTGCCATACATCATGGCCGAACCTCATCAACCCCTTTTTATTCTTAATGGTTCTTGTATATACCCTTTAGGGTTTGGCCATGCAATGGCCAGATCATGTTCTTTGACCATCTTACTTAATAAGAATTTATCGATCACTTATAGATTCCGCGTCTCCTCCGGTTTCTTTTACTCCTTCTTGCTCCTTTCCTTCCTTAGCCTCTCTTTCCTTCCTTCTTGATCTTTGGCCGATGATGGTCTTGATAAAACTCTCTTGGAGTGGTTCGGCCAAGAGTATAGATTAGAGAGAGGGAGAAAGAGAGAAGATTAAGATAAACACTCCAAGTGTTTTCTCTTTGACTATGAGAAGTGATTCGGCCTTGTGTGAGAAAGAGAGTGATGAAAAACACTCTAAGTATTCTTGTCTTGAGAGGTGTAACAGCCAAGAGGGAGAGGGAGAGAATGCAATGAAAACTAAAGTCTTTCCTTGATCAATAAGGTCGGCCAAAGGTGGTGTCCCTTGTTGGCACCCCTTTATAACTCCCATGTTCCTTTACCTCTCTCCTTAATGCTCCATTTGGGGGTTTCATCCATGAGATGAAACTCCCAAGGCTCCAACGGTGTAGCCTTGTTTGAATTGTATAACAACTCAAAACCGCCTCCTCTCCATTAATGGCCTATTTGGGGGTTTCATCCATGGGGTGAAACTCCCATGTGCCCAACGGTATGACCCTTGGCTTGGATTGTGTAATCGTCCACCTCCCATTGATTCTCCATTTGGGAGTTTCATCCATGAGATGAAACTCTCATTCCAATGTGTATGCCATTGTTTGATTTTTGAAACAACAAACCACCTTCATCTTCACACTCCACTCACTTGAGATGAATATCCCCATAACTTTCCATCCAACTCATTTAACTCAACTCATCCATTTAACTCAACTCACCTCTTTAACTCAACTCATTTAATTCACTTGAATCAACTCAATTATTTGATTCCATTTCCAACTCAAATCAGCCCCAACCTAATTAAGCTTGGACTCACTTGGTGGTCACTCAAGTCAAACACGACCCATTGGGTCCCAATTGGCCATTTTGACCCAATTAACAAATTTTGACCCAATTAACAATCTTGACTCAATTGAACACATCTTACCCATTTATTTCTATTGAAACCATATCCACAATCCGTTGGGTCTTTATTGGGCAATTGAGCCAACACCTTACCCATCTAAGGTCCATATCAATTAATTCACAAATTAAATGGGCAAATTTCTTATATATTGATAACTTGAAAATCCGGGGTGTTACACTTGTTCTTATGGTGTTAGAGCTAATTTATTATGTTGATTGATAATGACTATTGCTAACACACAAACACTTGATTGCAATATCCGCTGCATAAAATTTAATCAATCAAGTAATTTTAAAAGGAACAACGATTTTGGACCAATTAACCACCCCCCTCCCCCCCTCTCTCTAGGGTGAATCGTGTTCTAGCACCAAAGGAGAACTTTCAGCCTCATCTTAATTTAAATTCACATGTTTTAAGATCAAAATATCATATCTCCAACCTTAGTTATTTGAATCTTGAGAGAGAGAGTTTTTTGATACAAAGAATTAAAGAATAAAATACATGTGCATACATGACTTGAAATAAACACAAAAAAATTTATTGAACATTAAAACTACAACAAACAAACAAATGAACTAACATAATAAAAGACTGGAAATAAAATTGCACGTAAAGTAAATGACATAATTTAAAAGTGCAGAGTTGAAAGGGTGGTTGTGGAATAGACCGCTCATCGCCCCAATTGTATAAACAAATACAAAACCTAGATCTGAAATTCGCATAAAGATCTGAAATGCAATTCATACTCACTAATAAAGACAAGATTCACAAGTTTTAATTTAATTAATTAAACCTTAGTAATCAAGATTCAACATTTACAATCAAGACCCTAACTATTGCATTTGCTCATGTTTAATTAAAGAAAGAAAAGTTGTAAACTTGAAATTAAAAGCAAAATAATCACAAAAGAATTCTAGAATTTGGATGTTTCAAGATTCTAAATGGATGCTTTGCATTTATTTCATGGAAGAATTTAGTAGAGGCACTTATAAATTAAATACAAGAAAGACAACAAAAAAATAAAAATCTACAACTCTCACTTGTAAATTCGAATGGTGCTCCTGTCTTCTTGTCTTTTCTCCCCAGTCTTGGTCCTCTTAAGCTCCAGGTCAAAATCGATTTTTACTTTGGGGTTAGTGGGGTATTTATAGGCTTCAAAAGGAGATGAAGGGTTGAGATTAAATCAAGGTTTAAGTTGGGGAGTCAGAGGACTGGATTAGATCTAAATGGGAATGGGTGGTGGAGATTGAAGTTTGGAATTTTAGGGTTGCACAAATGGGTGTACACGAATTTGATGTGTCTTGGCTTGGTGGCTAAGTCATGGTCGAGAGAATATAGGAAATTATGAAAAAAGAAAGGAGAGGATCAAATTTAGGGTTACTTGGGTTTGGGTTTAGGTTTAATGCAATGTATGGTTGAGATTTGAAAATGAGATGAATGAATGGTGGACATAACATGAGGTGATGTGGAGAGTTGACTATGCAATATGCGCATGGAGGGAATGAGAGTTGTACAAATTCGTGTGGGATGCAAAGGAATAGGATGGTGAGGTGGCATGAATGAATCTAGATGGAAAATGGAACTAATGAATGGAGAAAAACTAGTGCTAAAATCGTGTGGAGTGATAAGGGTTTGGATTGCATGATGTGGCAAATTCGAATGGAGGCTATCTTGTTCTCCAAGTTGCCTACACTTAGGGTTTAATGAATGGAGGGCTTAGATTGGTTTGGGTTAAGATCTAATGGCTCTAAGATATTTTGGTTAAAAATAAATATAGGAAAGGAATGATGATTGATGCAGGGTTTGGATTCAGGGGTGGAGATGAATAGATGGTATGATGAATGGCCTAGATCAAAGATTTATGAATGAATGGGTTAGATTTGATGGTGGATCTAAGGTTTGACCTAATTTTGTATGTGATATGGAAGGTTAGGATTTAAAATAGAGATTGGATGGTGTGGATGTGAAGTTGGGCTATGGGTTTTGGCCATGGATAATTGGGTTGGAGTTAGGTGAATTCAAATGTGGATCCATAGAGCTTATTGGACTTGGGTTTGGATCTAGACCTCAACTTAGGCCCATTGGAATTGGATTTGAGAAGTTGGGCCTTAGTTGGACTGTTCTTGCACATTGGTCTGCTCCAATGATAGAATGCGCATGGACTTGTATGTGGCCTTACCCATTTGAAGTGAGGGTTTGGCCCAATGACTTGAAATTCAGGCTTTGACACTTGGATTTGCAGCTTCTAACATCTAGAATTAAATAATTATTCAGCCACTTTAAATTCTAAAATGTATTAATTAATCTAGACTCTCATAACTGGATCCAGATTAATTAATTTACATGAAATTCCTAAAAAGTGACATAAAATAATTATAATAATCGTAGGTCTTCACTTTGAAGCTCTAAACTTGCAATTATCCGCTGAATTAGCTTGATTTTCCTGAACTTTTCATTTTTTACTACAAAACTGACAAACTATATTAAATGCGTCATTATATACAAAATTGAGAGCTAACTGGTCTAATAATCAAGGGTAAAAATGTAATATTTCAATGCTCAACATAAAGTTCATATGGTTTAATATCCAGTCCAATTGTTTCAAACTTGGTTCTTAGACATACTAAAATTACAAAATAAATAGTAGAAACTAAAGAGACTCATTTGATTTAGTTTTAATGATGTGATTGTCATATTTTGTCATACATGAAAATGAACAATGAACCGAGAGTAACCCCGACATCGTTCATGCTGCTTCGTGATTTATTTCCCTCCATTGATCACCTTTGATCAGGTATGTAACGTCCCGCCCTTTCAGAGATTCAGAGTCTAATTTTTGTTTAAATAATAATATAATAACACCGGAAGAGGGCGGACGACGTCACGACGCGAGCTAAGTTCGGACTACCCAAGTCCGACCCTTAACTGACCACCCATGTGTGCATTGACTAAACCATGATAACAATCCACACATGGAACTAATAAAGTCATGCGGAATAAACTAGACCAATTGTGGAAATAAACTGAATAGATAGCAAGTACAAGTCTCTCATTAAAACTAGTTAATCCAAATATCCATTATCAAACTATAAATAAACCATTGCAAAGTTACTAGCTATTACATGTCCATAAATTGTAATTCAAATGACAGTAAAATATAAATCCATTCTAACACTCAAGCGCTTAAGCTTGGCTCCCCTCCTGGTCCTCGACCTTCTCTTTCCCTTTTCCTTTTCCTGCATTATCCTCTAAGGATAGAATTAGGGCGTTAGATCAACGCGCCCAGTAGGTTTTCCGATCAAGGCTACCACATGGTTAGTATATAAAAACATGCATATATCATAGTATATGATCAACAAAACATCTGAAATCAATGCTATGTATGTAAGTGCAAATGTAATGAGTCCCACCCATCACAAGTATAGATAGCTATCACTTGACGGAATTCTTACGTCAAGGTAATCCAGAGTACTCCACATTTCCTCTGAATAGAACTCTCATGTCAAGGTAAGCCAGAGTACTCCACATTTCCTCTGAATAGAACTCTCATGTCAAGGTAATCCAAAGTACTCCTCATTTCCTCTGGATATGAGTCTCATCATTAAGTTATTCCATAATCATCACCCCATGCCATGCATGAGATGTCAATGTATATATGTCATTCGTAAATATATCTCATCATTCAAAACCCATTTGAAACATAAAACAATAACAATATAACTCATAAAAACCATGATAAAACCAATTATAAAAGTGGTGACAAGTAGGTAGGAAACCTATGGAAACTTCGCTTAAGTGTCTGTTCTTTTTGAGCTTCACCTGATCACGACTCGTACGCCATTCAAATTCCGTTTCCAATTCTCTAAGCCTTTCCTCTTGCCTTTGATCTTTGCTTCCTTCCCTCTTGCTTCCTTCCTTCTTTCTTCCTTAATCTCTAGCCGAATATGTGCTTGGTCAATGGTGAAAACACCAAGAGCTGGTTCGGCCAAGAAGGTGTGTTCTTGAGAGAGGGAGAGAGATGAGAATTCTTAAGATTTCTTTGTGTGATATCGGCCAAAGGTGTGGTTTTTGTTTTTGTTAAACAACTCTTGAACCCTTCATTACTCCTCATCAATCCTTGATCAAACCAAGGAGACATTTGGTGCCAACCAAGGCACCCCTTGACACTCCCAACGTTGGAGCTTTGGGTTTCCATATGAGATGGAAACCCTCCCAATTCCCATGTGATTCTTATCCCATTCCATTGGTTTTCATGCATTAACCATTAATTCCAACCCACCAACGTGTGGGACTTGTTTTCTTGGTGCTGTTTGAGACCAAGGCAACTCTCCATATCCCATTTGACTCACTTGAGCTCAAGGTCCCTTTGGTTTCCAACTCAACTCACCCAACTCACTACACTTAATGCCATTCATTTAATGCACTTGAGTCAACTCTATTACTTGATTTAATTCCAACTCACTTCAGCCGTAACTCAACCTGATTTATCTCATATTTGAGCTCACTTGAGGGTCCACACTGTCAACCATGGTCAACATGGTCAACTCGACCCATTGGGTCCCCATTTAGCCCATGGATCCAATTTGACGCCATGACCCATTTATGGGTGGTTTAGCCCTTTGCATGTGGTTTACACACTTGTATGAAGCCTACCCATTTATCATACATCTCATTTCCAATCAATTCAGCTTAACCATAATAAAATTGAGCTTACCCAATGGTCAAATAAGTCCACCATGACCCATTGGGTCCCAATTGGGTCCTTTGACCCAATTAGCCATTTTGACTCAATTTGATGTACACTACCCATTTACTAAAAATTGATCCTTATAATATGCTCATAGAATCTTAATTTGAACAATGAGCCCCACCATTTTCTCATTTACATTCACATCTATTAAATTTACCATTCCAGTGGCATTTTCGTAAATATTCATATCATTGAGAAATTGGGGTGTTAGAAGGTAGGTTTTTCTACATTATTGAAGAACTTGGTTGTGTCCGTAAATACTTTGTTATTATTATGACAATTATGATTTGGTTTCATTTATGTGATAGTTCAACTGTTTTGAAATATATGTTATACAAGGAATGAAAAGAGATTTTCACATTTGAGATGATTGAAATCATATGATACATTAGAATCATTTTTGCATTCACGTACGTCATGCACACTACATGGGATGAGAATTGCATTTGACGAACCAAAGCCGAGCTATTCAGACATACTTTGTGAAAGTTCACATTTTCAATGTGCTAGATCATCGTGATTGACCTTAGAGGAGGAGGGGAGGGGGAGAGAAGCGGAAGGAAGGGGGGGGGGGGGGGGTTTGAATAGGTTAATCCCATTTTTAATGGTGTTTACAAATTCTTGATTTAAAGTGCAGGGGAATGTTTATCAAGAGATTTGTTTAGTGTGATGACCCTTTACATAAACTTTGATTATCGATGTTTGTACACAATGTGTATAATGAGATAATCAATATGCAAAGTGATGTGTTAAGAAGAGTACTTAAATACTAAATACAAACACACATAAATCAAACACCAAAAAACCAATTTAAAGTGGTTCGGTTAGCCAACCTACATCCACTGGTAGGACTCTCACAACCTTGAGCTATCCCCAAAATCCACTAAGTGGGGACTTACACCCTCACAATTAGAGTATGAATTCCACCTCACTCAATCGGTTGGGAATTTCACCCACCACTGTCAAATAGGAATTCCACCTATCCATTTGGCCGGGAGTTCAACCCACCTCTGTGCCGGAGACACCGCTCCAGAATTTTTTATAGTGGTTCCAGGGTACCATCCCTTAATCCATTTCGGAACAAAGGTTTTAAATAAAATTAAAACCAAGAAGCGCTTGTTTTTGAAGCTCTTTCTTCTAATGTGTGCTTTTTCGAGATCCCACCCATATATGTCGACGCTCCCCCTTGTAGCCATCATTTAGCAATCACAGTCCAGGGTGTCAATGAAACTAGTTCTACCAAAGGTTTCCTAGTTTATGGTTCTCTCCTTCTCGTTTTCAAACTCAATCATCAGATTGGTTGTTTATAAGCTTTCATCCTTCCTCTCTCTCTCTCACAACTCAATCCATTTGATTGGTTGTATTTGATTCCCCTTGTGTAAGCACAAGAGATAGATCCTTCTATTGACCCTTGTTAAGCTCACTGATAAAGATGAGGGTCCAACTAATCCATCCGAAGGACTGTCACACCGAGGGGTTGGTGACTAGAAATTTTACCATTACAATTCCGACCGTTGTGGATAAAGTGCACTCTCAACGGTAATATTCTTTCTCGGTCGACATGTCGTTTGTTGCCGATGGATCGACACTTATGGTACCGAGAGGTCGGTCCATACGAGAGGCTCGTTCTGGTGTAAAACATGCTTACAATAGTTTCAACTTAGAAACTTGTTACCTAAAACTACCTGTCGTCCATTACCGAGGGGTCGGTCCTGGTACTCTCGATCGTTCATTGATTGCTTTGAGAGTCCACATGAGTTCAAAGTTTCAGAACTCAAGATCTTGATCGAGGAGTCGTTGACCACGAGGGGTCATTTCAGCCTTCGCCGTGTAGTCGGTGCACATGAGACTCTCGATCAGAGGCATACCCAGAATGACAATTCAATGTTTTAGAACCTATGTCATTCTGGCTAACCAGTCTTTGACCACGATGGGTCGATCCTGACTGCACCGACGGGTCAGTACGATAGACTGGTCGTGGTGACAATGAACATAATTCATATTTCCAAGTTTGCGTTCATTTCACTGTCAAGCATCCTCACTGGGCTTTTTATGATTTAACCATTTGTTTTTCTAAGCCTAGGAATAATCCTCTGTAAGGTGTGGGTACCACCAAAAGTCATCTACGACCATAATACCTGTTTTGTGATTGCCATAACGATGAGCTTCAATCCGGTGGAGCATGATCTTTACTCTTGATCATCTTGGGTCTTCAAGCTTCTGGCAAGTGCTTTTTTCCGAGTCATAGAATTGACAAACATAGGGTCTTGGCCAAGCTGAGGCACTAACAATCTCCCCCTTTATCAATTTTATGACAAAACTAAAAGCTAGCCCATTTACAATCCCACCCTTATTACAACACATTTGAATACAAAAATATTACATTGATATGTACATATTCAAATGGAAAACAAGATTATGGTCTTCGCATATTCTTGTTCAGCTTGCTTTATTTCATTTTCGTGTTCACGTACATAAGCAAGCAACACTAGAAAATTATTAGAGGGGCTAGTCCCAAAACATAAATATTCATTTATGGACTAAATAAGATAAGCTCCCCCATACTTCCTGATTTCCTAGTGACTAACACTCCCCATAGCTTATCCAAAGTATCTGTGTTGAGAAGATTTCTCCCCCAATCTTCTTTGAATTTGATCTTTCAAACTCCAAGCATAGACATTCTCCTTATGTCCATTGGCTTTGATGTCTTCTAGCTTCTACTAATTTTTCCCTCATTTTGTCATTCAATTGACAAAAATTAGTAGGCAGACATCGAGATTTAAGCACTCCCCCATGCTTCTTCGCATATAGTGCTTGACTAGGTTTTACTCCAACTCATGGTTTTCCTTTTTGGTTTGTCAATATTAGTTTGTCCCTGCACAAACTAAGATTTTAGCTTTGCTGATTTCTTCCATGAGTGGAGCAATTGTCCTAGCATTCCTAGAGTCTTTCTCTCCCATTCTTCAAGCTATCTTCTTTACCTTTTTTCAACCCAGTTCCCCCATAAGCTGTCATGACCAGTGACAGATGCTAATCAGCACATATTTTGTGCTCCCGCATTCTCCAAAGTATGTGTAATTTCACAGCCAGATTTCTTTCTCCCTAACATGTCAATACAAAACCAACTTATCTGAACCTGCATGTTAGTCTATTTAACAAAATACCATGTCAAATATAAACAGGAGATATAAGCAATACACACATCGTACTAAACCATATCATTTAATTCATGAGAAATTGGTACATATGGTTAAGGAGGGAGTCACATGGATGCTTAGACAAAAATATCAACATAGTTTTTCCAAAATATATAATATGATTCATGAAAAACTATTCTAAGCCGATCCATCCAGAGGAGAAGAGGATTTTCGCTGGGTACACTTTTTGAGTCCTTCCATGAATGTGGAGAGATTTTGAATTGATTCATTCATGGAGGTTGCAAAGTCTCCAATCTTTCTTTCCAACTGCCAACGTTTTTCAAGGAAATGGAAAGTTTTTTTTTACAAGAGCTCTATCCGTTTCAGTTTTAGCTTCTTCCATTCTTCTTTTCTTTTCTCCTCTCTTTCCTTACTAGTAGCAGGTCTCTTATTAGGTGTCTCCTCATCACTGCTTGATTCTGCTGGAGAAGTGAGATCCTTTCTGCCTTTCCCCTTTCCATTCACTCCTTCTACACTTGCTCTAGCCGAAAGTGTAGGTTCCATAATAATCACTCCCCTAGGCTTTCTAGTTAGGGGTGGAGGTGATTTCTTCTTGTGAGATTTCTTTGTGAGGATCTTGACCCAACGTCCTATAGTGTTTAGGAGAGATGATGATTCTTCTTGAAGCCACTTAGATTTTTGGGTGGCATGATCACTCTCAGAACCAAAGGACACAATAATGAATGTGGACTTGTCCCTTGTCATTATGCAACTACTGGAGATGGAAAGAACAGAAACCCTCTATTTTTGTGAGATTTCACTTCGGGAGGTCCTAACGGCTGACCTAGGGCATGGGAGGAGAAAAGAAAATCGTAGAGCATCAGCGAGAGAGAAAATGATGATTTTGAAATGTCTATCATTTTCGCAGAAAGAGACCTTTTTAACTTACTCCTTCTGATTCACCGACCGGTCATGACCAACGACCTAGTCTGTGTCGATATATACCGACCTGTCTCCCTCTGCGATTTTTCCCCCTTTCAGACAGTGTTCTGAATTCCAACAGTACTGACCTGTCTGTACCTCCGATTAGTCTATCCTTCGACCTGGGTTATGAATGAAGTCTGGGCATGTGTGTGTGTGCTTGTACTTGTGATGTTATAGTTCTTCAAGCTTTGCTTATACACCTTTTAATGCCAGTGATGATACATACATTCACATCGTATTTTTGCCATTTGAAGATTCGATTCATCCTTCGGAAAGTAGGCACAAACCATGGATTACGGATCTCTTTTCTGGATCCAAATCAATCCAAGATTCTTGCACACATTTAATTCATCAAGTTAAGTATATTGTCCAAGTGTGTGATGTCATGACATGCGGCATTTCTAGGCTTTAGCAAGGCAAGACATTTTTTAACATAATTCATTCCACATAATTTACAGATTTATTTACATAGGAATGAGACTCAAAGCACATTAGTCATACATTCATTTCCTGATTTGAGTACTGATCAAACATACAGGAATGACGTATGAACCTACACACAACTCTTATGCCTTTTATCATGTTATTACCCAAAACATGATAAAATATTTTACCATTCTTTCAAGGGAGCTTCAATTCTTTGAAAATAGCTGGTACTTAAATGGATTATTCAATCATTACTTTTGGTTGGTCACACCAAAAGAAAATATCTATTTAATCGACATAGAGCATGTTTCATTCCACATGGAATTCACAAATTTTAGAGCCTTGGAGTAAAATGACACTGTGTATGTGTATTAAACCAGTATTAATCACATACATATCCTATACATAAGGTAATGCACACACTACATTCATTTTCTAAAGATGCACAAATCACATGACATATGAAATGAAACGAGATAATTATATTCCAATACACGAGTGAATACCAACATGTACAGACAAGTATCTTGTATAAAATTAATCCAACAATCAAACAAGAACATGGATTAAAAACAAGATACATGATGATTCCAAAACATGTTTCAAATGTGGTACCAACAGTGGTATCCCTTCACACAATTGAACCCAACATTGTGAGACTTGGAATCTAAGTTCACAATTCTGTGAAGGCCTTCTGTGAAATCTTCATTTAGCCATGGGTGCCTTCTCATTTGATCCTATGGTTCCACATTCGAGATTTTGTACCATGATGTTGGTCTCTAAAACATCTCGGTACATGGCCTTATAGGATACTTGGAGGTTACTACCTTCTTCAAGTTTCTTCCTTGGTCCTCTTCTTCTCTTAGAGGGTACAGGCTTGGACTTTTTCAATGGATTAAATTAATCAATCATCTATATTTTTCAGTTCACAAATTAATTGATAGGTGATGATATCCATTGGGCTACAAGAGGTAATTTTCATTGGATTCTTTCAGCCTATTTTGTTGTTTCATGTCTTTTAAATATTTTGACAGCATGTCATGAAACAACATCGATAAATGCTACATATGTTTCGTTTTCGTGCATAGCCTATTCATCACTTGTCCAAGCAGTTTTGGTCTTTGGGCTGAGTGGTCAGGGAATTTGAAAATTTACTCAATACTTTTTCCATAGGCACAGACCACTTTCTATTCACCTATTTCCAACTATGTTTTATGATGTAAATATTTATACTTCTTCATTCCATTTTTCATCAAAAACAGAGACATGGAAATATCATGGCTTTTTCTTATAGCCATTATTCAATGTGTTAGAACATCGTGGTTGATTCTAGAAGGGGGAAAAAGGGGGAAAAGGAAGGGGGGGGGGGGGGGGGGGGGGGAGGGAGAAGGAATAGGTCAATCCCATTTTTAATGGTGTTTATAAATTTCTTGATTTAAATTGCAGCGGAATATTTATCAAGAGTTTTGTTTAGTGTGATAATTTCATTAAGCAATCACACTAACATTATGACCTTTACATAAACTTTGATTATCGATGCTTGTGCGCAATATGTATAATGAGATAATCAATATGGAAAGTGATGTGTGTTAAGAATAGTACTTAAATACTAAATACAAACACGCTTAGATCAAATACCACAAGACCAATTTAAAATGGTTCAGTTAGCCAACCTTCATCCACTTTTTGGAGTCGCTCAACCTTGAGCTATCTCCAAAATCCACTAACTGGGGACTTATTCCCTCACAATTAGAGTAGGAATTTCACCTCACTCAATCAGCTGGAAATTTCACCCACCATTATCGTATAGGAATTCCAACTATCAATTTGGCTGGGAGTTCCACTCACCTCTGTGCTGGAAATACCACTCCAGAATTTTTATAGTGGTTCCGAGGTATCTCCCCATAATCCACTTTGGAACAAAGGTTTTAAATAAAATCAAAACCAAGAAGCAGTCACCTTTGAAGCTCTTTCTTCTGATGTGTGCTTCTTCGAGATCCCACCCATGTATGCCGACACTCCCCTTGTAGTCGTCGTTTAGCAATCACAGTCCAGGTTGTCAAGGAAATTGGTTCTACCAAATGTTTCCTAGTTTAATGTTATCTCCTTCTCGCTTTCAAACTCAATCTTCAGATTGGTTGTTTATGAGTTTTCATCCTTACTCTCTCCCTCACACAACTCAATCCATTTGATTGGTTGTATTTGATTCCCCTTGCGTAAGCATGACAGAAAGAGTGATCGATCTATTGGCCCTTATTACGCTCACTGATAAAGATGAGGGTCCAATTGATCTGTCCGAAGGATACCAACTGGTTGCATAAATGTTGGTTTATATAGCGAAGGCAACCTGTTGTAGTAATGGTAATGTACCGATAGGTCGGTCGCACCGAGGGGTCGGTGACTAGAAATGTTACCATTATAATTCTGACCGTTGTGCATTAAGTGCACTCCCAACGGTAATATTCTTTCTCGGTCGACATGTCGTTTGTTGTCGATGGGTCGACACTTATGGTACCGAGGGGTCAGTCCATACGAGAGGCTCGTTTTGGTGCAAAACATGTTTGACAGTAGTTTCTATAACACCCCGCATTTTCAAGCTAGGGATATATATGGAAATTGCCATCGAAATGGTGAATGAAAAAGATATGAACCTTAGAAGGGTAAATGTTGGGTCAATTGCCCAACGGATGGTAGATGTGGATCAATGGAAATAAATGGTACGAATTATTTAATTGGGTCAAGATTGCCAATTGGGTCAAAAGTTCAATTGGGACCCAATGGATCAGTATATGAGCTAGTTAGAAATGAATGGGTAAGGCTTGATAATTGGGTCAATTGGTCAATTAAGACCCAACGGATGTTGTATATGGTTCAAGAGAATCAAATGGGTGAAGCTACGTTTAAATGGGTAAGTTACATGTAAATGAGTAAGCTACCTTAAAATGGGTAAGTTACATGTAAATGGGTAAGCAACCTTAAAATGGGTAAGTTGCATGTAAATGGGTAAGCTACCTTAAAATGGATAAGTTGCATGTAAATGGGTAAGCTACCTTAAAATGGATAAGTGACATGTAAATGGGTAAGCTACCTTAAAATGGGTAAGTAACATGTAAATGGGTAAGCTACATTTAAATGGGTAAGTTATATTTAAATGGGCCATGATGCCTATTTGGACCAAGAAGTTAAATGGGGACCTAATGGGTTGAGCTGACCATGTTGACCATGATTGACCATGTGGACCATCAAGTGAGCTAAAGGATTGAGTTAAATCATATTGAGTTGGATTTGAATCAAACAATGGAGTTGACTCAAGTGCATTAAATGAGTGGTATTAAATGGGGTGAGTTGAGCTAATGAGTTGGGTGAGTTAAATTGGAAGCCATGGAGACCTTTTAATTCAAATGAGTCAAGTGGGGAGGTGAGGAGTTGCCTTGATCTCAAAGACTCCAAGACAAAGTCCCACACGTTGGTGGCTTGGGAGTGATATTCCATGCATAGACTTCAATGGAATGGGATAAGTTTTGCATTGGGAATTTGGAGGGTTTCCATCTCATAATGGAAACCCAAAGCCCAACGTTGGGGAGATGAAAGGTTTGCATGATCTCAAGCCAAGTGTCCCATAGTTAAGCCATGGGACTCCTTGGTTAAACTAATAATCATGAGGGTAAATGAGAGGTTTAAGGGGCTGATATACAAAAGAGGCAAACTACACCATTTGGCCGAATTCCATTTCAAGAAGCTTGGAAACTTTTATCTCTTTCACTCTCTCAAAATCTACCTCCTTGGCCGAACCAGCCCTTGGTGTTTTCACCATTGATCAAAGCACATAATCAGCTAAGGACTAAGGAAGCAAGTAGGGAGGAAAGAAGGATCAAAGGCAAGAAGAGAGGCTAAAAAGATTGGTAAGTACTCCATAGAATTTTGTTTAGTAAATTGGTTAAAGAGAGCATGATGTGGCCATGGTATGGCCGAATTTATCAAAAGTTTAAACCATGGAAGATGGTGTTGAAAAAGGGTAGAAAGTGGATCATAGGGTTCGACCACTTTGGATGGCCGAACCCCATGAAAATGATTTGATAATTGTATGGTTTTGAGAGATAAAAACCATACAATGATTGAAGGTTTTAAGGTGTTTTAAATGGAGATTAAGACTAATGTTTTGGGTCGGCTATGGGATGGTTGAACCCTATTGTTTTTATGGCTAAGATACGGTGAATAAACTATGAATAATTATTGGGAGATTTGCATCAAGAGAACCATAGGGTTCGGCCATGTGTATGGCCGAACCCCATGGACCATTTTATGGGATAAATGGACTATGAGTATGATTAGAATTATTATTAAATCTTTGATGTTTAAAAAGGGTTTAACATACTTGAAAGAATGTGGGATTTGGATATTTATGTTCATCAAAAATGATGACAAAGGGGAGCACTAAAACCAAAGGGTGAGGTTCGGCCATGGGGTATGGCCGAACCCCACCAAGTGCTATGTATGGTGTTTGGTTGTTAAAAGGTCTAAAATATTCCAATGGATGGGGTTATGAGAACCATCCTTTGATGAATAAAAGGGAATATAGGGTTCGGCCATGTATAGGGCCGAACCCCATAAAATGGTATTAGTAGATGGTTAAGGACTAAGATAATTAAATGGATTGATTGGTAAGTAATCTTATGAATGAAGGATTGAAAAAGACCAAATTTAAGGTGGTGAGGTTCGGCCATGTTGTATGGCCGAACCCCACTAAGGTGGATTTATTATGAACCTTGGTTATTCAGAAACATTAAACAAGGCTTAGCCTAGTGGCATTATTGTAAATATGGAATGAAAGATTAAAGGACTTGAAAAAGGGGCTCAAACCAAAATTGTGAGGTTCGGCCATACAACCAAGTTATGGTTAGTAGGTTGAGGTTTTTAAATAAAGTTATTTGGATGGTGTTGATCCAAAACAAAGGAATGACAAATTCAAAGTGAGTGAGGTTCGGCCATGGGGTATGGCCGAACCCCACAAGATGATTTTTGGGATTTAAACTTAATTAGAAATCAAAAGGATATGTGATTGACTTGCTGTTATATAAACAAGGTAACGGGACTTGAACGGTGCACAAGTCGTGAACGGGTGACGGATTGAGAAGAAAGGACAACTTAAGTAACTTTCTGTAGGTTTCCTATCTCATTGCAACCACATTTTACATATGGTTTTATCTTGATTTTTATGAGCTATTGATAAAGTATTATGTTTTCAAGTTAATTGGAATGCTATGATTCATTTACAAATGGCATGTATCATGTATTCATTGACATCTCATGCATGACATGGGGTGATGGATATGGAAACCGGAGCCCACACTCCGTCGGAATGTCCGTGATGCAACTGTGGGGCCTCCTTAGGTGATGAGAGTCCCACCAAGAGGAATACCTTGATGATGAGAGTCCCATCAAGAGGAAACGAAAGAACATTGTGGATTACCTTGACGATGAGAGTCCCGTCAAGTGATGGCTATGTATATTTGTGATGGGTGGGACTCATTACATTTGCATACATACATAGCATTGTTTTGTAAGTATTTGATGATCATGTATTATATGTTATATGCATGTTTTTATACTAACCTTGTGGTAACCCTAATCGGAAGACCTACTGGGCGCGTTGATCTAACGCCCTATTTCCATCCTTAGAGGATGATGCAGGAAAAGGAAAGGGAAAAGGAAAGTTCGAGGATCACGAAGGAAGCCAAGTATAGGAGCTTGGGTGTTGGGATGGAGTTATTTATTGACTTTCGATTACTTTTATATGGACATGTAATAACGTAGATAACTGCTATGGTTTGATTTAATTTTGAATGAATGTTTAGTTTAAAGTAATCATGACTTGTACTTTGCTATCTCATATGGAATAGGATTGTCATCCTATTGTTATTCGGCATATTTGATTTATTCCGCAAGCAGTTATATATATTCTGCAAGTTTTACTTAGGTCTATGTGTGGATTGGTTTTCATGGACTTGGTCCATGCACACATACGTTTGGCCAGTTAAGGGTCGGACTTTAGAAGTCCGGACTTAGCTCGCGTCGTGACACTCCCCGCTCTCTTCCACTTTACTTATTTATAAAAAAAAAAATTAGACTCTGATTTTCAGAAGGGTAGAAAAGGGCGGGGCGTTACAGTTTCAACTTAGAAACCTGTTACCCAGAATGACCTGTCGCCCCTTATCGAAGTGTCGGTCCTAGTATTCTCAATCGGTCTTTGATTGCCGATATGTCTGTTTCTTCGAGCGTCCACATGAGTTCAAAGTTTCAGAACTCAAGATCTTGTCTCCACCGAGGGGTCGGTGAGAACGACTAGTTGAGCTGACAGTGAAACCAAATACTTATTCCAGGTTGAGTACCAATTCACTATCAAGCTTCCTCTCTAGGCTTTTAATGATTTTATAATTTGTTCCACTAAGCCTAGGAATGGTCCTCTCTAAGGTGTGGGTACCATCTGAAGTCATCTATGGCCATAATACATGTTTTGTGATTTCCATAACGATGAGCTTCAATCCAGTGGAGCATGATCTTCACTCTTGTTCACTTTGGGTGTTCAAGCTTCTAGCAAATACTTTTTCCGGAGTCATGGAATTGACAAACAAGGGACTCGGCCAAGCCGGGGCACTAACATGAATGAATTGGGCCATCGAGCTCCTGGATCAGAGAAGTCCCGAAACAGAAATGACAAATCGGCCGTAGAGGTCCTGGGTCAGAGAAGTCCCGAAAACAAAAATGATAATTTATCCGTAGAGCTCCTGGGTCAGAGAAGTCTTGGAAAAAAAAATAGAAATGGCATTGATTTTGGCCAGGAAGAGCTCTAGGGTCAGGAAGAAGTCCCGAAACCTGCGGAGGAAGGGAAACAACACTCCTTCGGTAATTCCAGTTAAGTTGTTGGTATAGGGAACAATCCCCTATGGGGAATTCTTTTTTTCAAGAATTTATTAATCCAATTGACCCATGTCATGATGGAATTTGCAGGCAAGGAGTTCAACCATGACTTCACTTTTTCTTTGAGAGAAAAAGGAAATAGGCGAAGTTTAACAGATTCTTCAGTGACATTTTGAATTTGAATGGTGGCACAAATATCTAGGAATTGTTTAACATGTAAGTATGAATCCTCACTATCAAGGCCATGGAATGAAGGTAAAAGATGTAAAACGGCTAGTTTAAGTTGATAGCTGCATTGGTTGGTGGGATAACTACACTGGAAGGTGTATCATCTATGACCGATGAAAAGTAGTCTCGAAGAGTTTTCATATTTCCAGGTCCTTCGGCCATTCTAGGTGATGGAGTAGATGGTGATGTGGGTGGACTGTCTATGTCTAAAACTAAGCTTGACTGGGCTTCGGAGGCAACGATTGGTGAATTGACGGGCAATGTAGCTCGAACCAAGCGATTGGAAGAGTCACGTGACCAACGAGACATATACAGACACGATCATTCACGGTCAACCAAATATCACACAAAATATGCCTTGTAACACCCCGATTTCTCAATGATGTGGATAATTACGAAAATGCCCCTGGATTGGTAAATTTAATGGTTGTGATGTTGAATAAGGAAATAGTGGGGCCCATTGCTCAAACTAAGATCATATGAACATATTATAACGGTCAAATTATAATGGATGGGTAATGTACATCAAATTGGATCAAAATGGTTAATTGGGTCAAAGAATTCTCAATGATTGGAATAATTACGAAAATGCCCCTGGTTTGTTAAATTAAATGTTTGTAATGTTAAATAAGGAAAAGGTGGGGCCCATTGCTCAAATTAAGATCCTATGAACACATTATGAATGTCAGATTTGATTGGATGGGTAATGTGCATCAATTGGGTCAAAAATGGCTAAATGGGTCAAAGGGCCCAAATGGGACCCAACGGGTCTTAATGGATTATTTGACCGTTGTGTAAGCTTAAATTAAATGGGGTTAATCTGATTTCATTGGAAATCAAGTGGAGTAAAAATGGGTAGGCCTGATGCACATGTGAAAACCAAGTACAAATAACCAAAATACCCATAATTGGGTCATGGAGTCAAAAACGGGTCAAGGAGCTAAAGGGGGACCCAACGGGTCGGGTTGACTTTGTTGACCACAGCCGACCGTGTGGGCCCACAAATGAGTTCAATGGTGAGTTAAATCAGGTTAAGTGGAACTGATTTTATTTAATTTGAATTAAGAATGAGTTGACTCAAATGCATTAAATGATTGCCAATTAATGAGGTGAGTTGGACATGTGAGTTGAGTGAGTCAAAATGGAAATCAAATCGCTGTAAATTCAGTGAGTTAAGTGGAATATGAGGAGGTGCTTTGATCTCAAACAAACCAAAACAAGTCCCACACGTTGGGGACTTGTTATGGTGATTTCCATGCAAAACGTTAAATGGAAATGATGTGAAGGTGATGAGATTACATGGGGCTGTCAAAGGTTGCAACGGTTGAGGCCAAGAGTGGTGACGTTGGTACCAAGGGGTGCCTTCCATGTCCCATCGTTTTTGTCAAGAAGTTATGAAGGAATAAATGGATTTTGTGGTTGAAGAATAAAAAGGGTAGACCATCCATTTGGGCTGATTTTCACCCAAGGAAATCTTAAGAAATCCTCATCCCTCTCCCCCTCTCAAGAACATCATCTTCTTGGCTGAACCAGCTGCTGGTGTTTCACCAGTAGATCAAGCATAAACCAGCAAAGGAAGGAAGGCAAAGAAAGATAGGAAGTAAGGAGCAAAGGCAAAAGGAAAAGCTTGGAAAATTTGGTAAGTATTTCCATGGATTTTGTTTAAAAAGATGGGACAAATGGAACATGTCTTGGGCCATGGGTATGGCCGAATCCATCAAGGATTAGACCTTGGATGGTATTTCATAAGTATGATGGGAATTTGATCATAGAGTTCGGCCATTGGGGATGGCCGAGGCCCATGAAAAGAATGGGCTAAATTGGATGGGTTTTGTAGGACAAAACCATGGATTATTTTGGATGTTTTGTTGGATTTAAAATGCATGTTTTAAAGAGGTTAAAAACATGGATTTGGATGTCATGAAGGACTGAAGGTATCATGGGTCTAAACCTTGGGAATTAAATGATGAAATGGATCATTGGGATCGGCCATCTTGGATGGCCGAACCCCATGAAATGATGTTGGAATTTTGATGGTTTATTTTGTAAGTTAAAATTATGCAAATGAGTTACTATTTTGGGAGATTAATTTAGACATAAGATGAATGTCTAAGAAGTTCAAACCAAAGGCCACAGGGTTCGGCCAATGAGCATGGCCGAATCCCATGAAATCATATGAAATGTATGGTCATTTGGATTGAAGTTTTATAAAGTGGAAATCATGCAAAGTGATGGACAGATTTGGATGGCTTTGAGAGGTAAAAACCCAGTAATATTATACTGATTATTACATGTTTAAATGAGATCAAAAACATGTTTATGAGGACCAAGTCATGGACATAGGGTTCGGCCACCTTGAATGGCCGAACCCCATGAAAGAAATTGATGATTGTTATGAATTTGGAGAGTTAGAAACCATGCAATATCATGGGGTTTCTATGGGATTTTAAATAGAAATATGTTTGCTGTTTTTATGGCTAAGATGCATGATAAATTATGTAAGATCATTAGAAGAATTGTATCCAAAGAACCATGAGGTTCGGCCATGTGAATGGCCGAACCCCATGGGTTGCTTTATGGTTTTTATTTGATTTACTTGGGGTTATGGTTACTGATTTGAGTCAGCCTTTGGATGGCTGAACCATGTATTGATCATGGTTGAAATAACATGTTAAAACCATGAGTAATCATGGAGATTATTGAGCCAAGGGAACCATTGGGTTTGGCCATGTATAGGGCCGAACCCCATGGACCATTGCATGGGTTAAATAGGCTAAGTTTATGAGTAGTAATTGTTAATGGTTCCATGTTGATTTAAAAGGTTTAAAATATCCTAATGGAGAACCATTTGGTGATGGATAAAAGGGATTACAAGGTTCGGCCATGTATAGGGCTGAACCTCATAAAATGATAATGGTTTTGATATAGCTTAGCCTAGTGGCAAAGCTGTAAATGCTGATGATAATGTAAATATGGATAGATAAAGTTTAAAAGGACATGAAAGAAGGGTTAAACCAAGGTGGTATGGTTCGGCCATGGTGTATAGCCGAACCCTACCAAGACGTGATTAAAGAGTTAAGTGTTTAGGAATTGATCAAATGAAAAAGGAAGATTAAATCCTAAGTTGGTGATGTTTGGCCATGGGTATGGCCGAACCCCACAAGATGTTTTTGGGTCTTAGATGTGAATGAATAAAGGATAGTATGATTTACTTATTGTTATATGGACAAGGTAACAGAAGTGAACGGCGTGCAAGTCGTGACCGGGTGACACTAAAGAAACAACGAACACTGAAGTGAATCTTCAGTAGGTTTCCTACCTACTTGTAACCACAATTATGATTTGGTTTTATTATGTTTTTATGAGATATGTTGTATTTGATATTACGTTTCAAATATGGTTTTGAATGATAAGATATGTATTTACAAATGACATACATGTACATTGACATCTCATGCATGGTATGGGGTGATGATTATGGATTACCTTGACTTGATAGTCCCAATGAAAGAACACCGTGAAACAACTCAATGATGAAGTGTCTTTCCACAGCTAATGAGGATTGCTGTGGATTACCTTATCATGTGAGTCCCAATGAAAGAATACTGTGAAACAACTCAATGATGAAGTGTCTTTCCACAGGTAACTGAGGATTACTGTGGATTACCTTATCATGTGAGTCCCAATGAAAGAATACTGTGAGTCCCAAATGAAAGTGTATTGTGATTTACCTTGACGGTGAGAGTCCCATCAAGTGATGGCTATGTATGTGTGATGGGGTGGGACTCATTATATATGCACTTACATACATAGCATTGTTTTTATATGTTTTTGATAATCATGTACTATGATATATATGCATGTTTTATACACTAACCCTGTGGTAGCCCTGATCGGAAAACCTACTGGGCACGTTGATCTAACGCCCTAATTCTATCCTCAGAGGAGAATGCAGGTACAAGGAAAGGGAAAGAAAAGGTCGATGACCTGGAGGGGAGCCAAGCCTAAGCGCTTGAATGTTGAACTGGACTTCTTTATTACTGTCAATTGAATTATAGATTGTGGACATGTAATAAGTTATTACTTGCTATGGTTTGATTAGGTTATTAACTTTAGATGGTTGAATTATGTTAATTAATATGTGAGGCTGTTACTTGCTATCTAGTCATTCTATTCCGCAAATAGTCTAGTTTATTCCGCAAGTTGTTGTTAGTTCCATGTGTGATTTATTATCATGGTCTAGTCCATGTACACATGGGTGGCCAGTTAAGGTTCAGACTTGAGTAGTCTGAACTTAACTCGCGTCGTGACGCCGCCCGCTCTCTTTCACTCTGTGTTTCTTTCAAAAGAAATTTTTAGACTCTGATTTTCGAAAGCGGTGAAAAGGGCGGGGCGTTACATGCCTAAAATCTAAGATTTGAATTGCGCTATTGCAATCAAAATTTTCTTGGGTACTAAGGGATCCTAAAGCCTAGACCTTGCTCCTAATTTTCTCTCCAAATAATCTAAGTGTTCGATGAGAGTTTAACCTCAAGATGGCCAGGCAAGTTCCCATGTAAGTGGAGGAGCACTTGGCAATCTACGTATGTTCCACTTATCCTGAGGCTATTTACACCTTGGTGACAGAACTAATCCTTAGACACCATTCTCGAAGATAAAGTATTCACCAGTTACAAAGATTGATTTAGATTGAAAAGGTTCCTAATGAGCATGAAACACTAAAACTAACTTAATGGTTCCTAAGTTGATTTTACTAAAGGAGATGCATGAACCATTTTTACTATCTTATTTTTCTAGATATTGTGAAAGATGCAATCAAACTTTACCACACAACATTCAAGCAAATATGCAAACAATAATAAAACAAATTTACACTAATGCATGAGTACTAACATCCTAAATGCATGAACAATTTAAATGTGTAAACTAATTAAAGAAAATAAAAGAACGCCCTAAATTTTTTTCTATATGAATGCATGAGAAAAGTAAAATAAAAAGAAAGTGATTAGGCTCACACCTTAGCCTAATATGCATATTTTCAAGCAATTTTTAAGCGCACATTTAAAAACTTGCAAAACAACACATACAAGCCTGGGTTTAGATTCTATTCAAAGAATTCATGATCCTAAACTAAATGTGTTTCCCTAAACTAGAACTAGTGAAGGAAACATAATATTAACATCTTAATCAAAAAATTTAAATGAGACAAGACCATAAAAAATTAAAGTTAGGTTTCACCACTTTAATCAATAGTTCCATGATTTGATTTCATAATTGGATCTTTCAAACTTTAGATTAAATTTCTAAAAATGGAAACTTTCCAAAAATAGATTTTTCTAAAACTAAAAACATTCCAAAAATAATATTTCCTAAAGTAAGTTATTTCAAACTTTACAAGATTAGAAAAATTCTTACTAAAGGAGGAAACTAATAAATTAGAGAATCTCCATATAAATTAGAAAATTCTAATTGTAGTAGTTTCAAAGTTTAGCAACTTTCCAAAAATAGTTTAATTCTAAAATATTGATATTTTCAAAAATCTCTAATTGAAGGAAATTTTCCAAAATTAGACTTTCCAAAAATAGAAATTTTCAATTTTAAAGAGCTACCTAAAATAGAAATATTCCAAAAATAGCAATCTTTCATAAATCATATAATTTTAATGGTACACAATTTATTTATTTATTTTGATTTGATTTCTCTGGGAACGACACCAAAAAAAATGTTGTTTCTTAAATTTATTACTTGAAAGTGTACGAACCAATTAATAGTATAGCATATGAGTGCGAGGTTGAACCCAAAGAAAATCTACAAAATATATGCTTAAAGCAAATAAATTAAATCGGTACCCTTTTAAAAGATATCATTTGTGAAATAGAATCAACATTTTGAAAAAGAATTCTAAATCATAGAATTTTAGATTAACTTAGATCTAAAGGAAACAAAATTTTAAAACAAATTAGCAAGTCCAAATTTGATCCATTGAATTTTTCTTGTTATTCTTAAAATGGTGAAATTAGATAGTCCTCATCTCAATTTAAAATTACGAGTTAAGAATAATAATTACATGTCTAATCCTAGTTAAAGAATCTTGGAAAGAATGAGTTACAAATAAAATTTACATAAAATAAACAGCATGAATAAATTGAACAAACAAGAAATAAACAAATACTATGAATCAAATAAATTAAGTAAATGACAAAAAAAATAAAGTAAAGATGGAAATAAATTGACAATTAAAGTAAATGAAATAACAAAACAATACATAATTTACAATTGGATTAGATCAATCACACCCATCATTGAACATCATATTCAAAATTATTAACAAATAGGAGATCTGGAGCTGGGATTCGCGTAAAAATCCAAATTTCAATTCCTGTCTTTCATTAAGATTAAAATCCATAAACTTAAATTTAATTAATCGAACCTTAGGTCCTTAGATCTAAACAATTAAATCCAAAATCTAATTATTTCATTATGTCAGATTGGAAACAAAATCTAAGTCCTAACTATTTCATTATGCTCAATTAATTAAACAAAGAATATAAGCTTAAAGATAAATCAAACAATCATAAATGAAATTTGAAAATTAGATGTTCCAGGATTCTAAAAGCTTATCTCAAATTTATTAAATGGAAAAATTACAACTCTTTGAAAATTACATCAAAGACAAAGATTAAAAATAAAAATTACAAAATAAATATTAGTTTGTAAAATTCGAATTTAGCTCTTCTCTCGTCTTTTGAGTTCTTCAAAACTCCAATGTTCTTCCGCTCATGGCCCAATTCAAATTTTGCAATGCCTTGGTGCTCTATTTATAGGCCTCAGGTTAGAATGGATGGTTGAGATTTAATCTTGGTTTAAGTGATGATTGAAAGGCTAAGATTAGATCTCACTAGGCATGGATGGATGGAATGTAAGATGAAAAAGTTAGGGCTACATAGGGTTACACGAATTTGGTTGCTTGGAGGAAAAGTTGTCTTGGAGTTTAAGCAAGGAGGGAGAAAAGGTAGGGATTGGATTGACCATGGTATTAGAGATGATGTGGAGGGTTTCCTTAATATGAAATTCGCATGAGGTGGAGAAAGATATGAGAAAATCACGTGGATTGAAAGGGATAAGATGATGAGGTGTTGGTGATGTGGCATATGCGCATGGATATAGTTTGGATTGCTTGGGATGCAAGGTTATCTAATCCTAGGGTTTTATGAATGAATGGCTATGATTAAAATTGTTTAAATCTAACGATTCTAAAAATGGATGGATAAGATGAATTTTGTAAATGGTAAGATAATGCATGGAGGGTTGAGATTCTAAGGTTAGTCTAGATGGATGATGACATGAGTAACCTAGATCTAAGAGGATGAATGTATGGATTGGATAAGGAAATGTGGCTCTAGGGTTTTATAGAGTTTCTGTATGAAATGGATGGTCTGGATTAAAGATGATAAATGGATGGTGTGGATGATATGTGTATGGACAAGGCTATGGACGTGTGGACTTGGGGTTTTCACAGAGAAATTCGAATATGGGTAATTGGATTGGGTAATTGGATTGGGTTTGGGTACTTGGGCCTCAAATGAACACCTTGGACTTGAGCTTGGCCTGTTGGAGTTGGACTTTTACACTGGCCTGGCCCAACTGTGAATTGTGCACGGATTACTCTGAGCTTGGACAAAACTTGACATATGGAGCATATCTTGGCCTATTTGAAGTGGATTTCTGTCCCATGGATCTTGAAATTCAGACTCTGGCCCTTGAAATTACAGCTTCTCTCTCTAAAATTAAATAATTAACTCACCACTTAAAATCTAAAGATATTGAATTAATCTAGACTCTCATAATTGGATTTAGAAAAATTAATTTACATTAAAAATCCTAAAAGTGGTCTAAAATTAATTATTAAAAATTCTGGGTCTTCCAATTTTAGGTACAAAACTTGCAATTTTTCACTAATTTTGATTGATTTCTTGTACTTTCCAAATTTATCTACATAACTAACAAACAAAATTAATTGTATCTAATATATAAAAAATTCAAGGTTAAATAGTCCAAATAACAGGGGTAAAAATATCATTTTCCATGTCTCAACACACAACCATATTAAGATTAGTTCGAAAAAGAAAAATATTCTTGAGTCGAGTGATCACCACAGGAATACCAGTGGAGACTTATACCAGTGAGCTTTAAAGCCATTCGATTTCTTTCGGAGGGTTATAAGTAAATTACAATTTTTTATAACAACATTTGAAAAAAAAAAATAGATGATGCCGAAAACCAAAAAAAGCACATAGCATCAGAAAAAAGAGGAGCATCCAGAAATCAAAAGAAACATGTGAAAGAGAAAAAGTAAAGTAAAAGAAAAGAAAAATAATACTTTGAAAAGTACTAAAAGAAAAATAGCGGAAAAATATCCCATCCATATTATGAAGACCTCTAACTTTTTATGTTCAAAGTATTTATTTGTAGAGTCTTTTATCCTTCTTTGATATTACCCGATCCCAAGCCATGTTTTGTCGTATTAGGAAGTCTTATTGATCTTAAGTCTAAATATGATATTTTATGCAGAGAATAAATAAAGGAAAATGATAGTGTTTGACTCAACGTTCTCAGGAAAGTGGCATCCATTCATGAGATTTTTTATTTTTTTTGATATGTGTCGTCTTTTCTAAATACATATGTGAGATATATATTATTCGAATACATAAACTTCGCTCACATATAGCTTTGAGAGAACATAAACCCAAACCTCTTAGCGTTAGTTTTTCTGAGAGATATATCTGTGAGGTTTGTAGTCAAAGCGCATTTTCGAATAGGTGGTTACAAAGCTTGTGTGTGTTTGGAAAAAGAAGATTATCTTAATATTTGGCTTTCACACACTACACTCCTAGTATAAGACTTATAAAATGAACTTTAGAACTGTATGATATTTAGATTTTTGTCTATGTATTTTTGCTGAGAATACTTGATGTTTGTAGGTATCATCATTGCAAGCCCTCACGAAACTATAAATCGTCCACTAGGGGTAACCAAGGGGTTTAAAGGCTTACTGCATATTCTAAATGCAATTGAAAGTACCAGCGAAGTGGTGTAGTCTAGGTTTGGTTTAGGAATAGATTACGTTTTTGAAATTCCAAATCTTAGTTTTTAGGTAGTTTTAGCAAAATCTAAGTTTGGGGGTATTTGTTGAGACATGAAGAATGACTATTTTACCTTTGATTATTGGACTAGTTAGCCTTCAAATATATATATATATATATATATATATATATATATATATATATTAGGTACATTTAATGTTGTTTGTCAGTTTTGTACATAAATTTGAAAACTTTAGGAAATCAATAAAAAAATCAGTGCATAATTGCAAGATTTGTGCTTAAATTGGAAGGCCCAGAATTTTTAATAATTAATTTCTGACTACTTTTAGTATTTCATTTGTAAATTGATTAATCTGGATCCAATTATGAGAGTCTAGATTAATTCAATATTTTTAGATTTTAAGTGGTGAATTAATTATTTTAATTCTAGAAAGAGAAGCTGCAATTCAAGAGGCTAGCGTCTAAAAATCCAAATCCATGGGCCAGAGATCCACTCCCATTGGACCAAGCTATGCTCCACATGCCAGACATTGGGTCATACTCAAGTATCCCATGCTCATTTCACAAGTGGACTAGGCCAGTGTGCAAGCCAAAGTCAAATAGGCCAAAGTTCAAGTCCATGTGCTCAAGTCCAAAGTTTTCATTTGAGGCCCATCTGTTCAAACCCTGAGATCTAATACCATACTCGAATTTCGCTGTAAACTCTAAGTCAACATGCCCCTCTCTAGCCCTCTCCATGCGCATATCATATCCACCATCCACTCAGTCATCTTTTAATCCAGATCATTCATTTCATACATGAAACTCAGGTAGACCCTAGAGCCACCTTTCTTAATCCATTGCATTCATTCTACATTCTAGATCTAGGCCTTTCATCCGATCATTCATCTAGATAAACCCTTGTAACACCCCGGATTTTCATCACTTATAAATATGTTGGACTGGTCTATTTGAATTACAAGTTGATTGAATTTAAGATTAAATAGTTGAAATGGACCTTAGATGGGTAAGGAATTGGGTCAATTACCCAATTAAGACCCAATGGATCATGGGTAAACTTGATTTTAAATAAATTGGGTAAGTCTAATTAAATGGGTCAACTATCCAATTCGGACCCAATGGGTCATAGTGAACTTAATTTTAAGGTAATTGGGTAAGGTCAAATTAATTGGGTCAACTACCGAATTAAGATCCAATACATTATCCACCTCATCAAGTGAGGTGGCAAGTGGGTGATGTGGCATTGCCATGTGGCATGCATGGAAGCCAACTAGGCAAGGTACCACATCATCGAGTGACATGGCCAAGGTGGGACCTAAATGCCATGTGGTACATGGTCGGATATGTCATGGTTGACTTGGTCAACCATTAATGAGTTCAAATGAATTAAATGGTTGAGTTAAGAAGTTGAGGAGTCTCCATCTCAAGGTGACTCGATGGAAGTCAAAGAGTCTCCTTGGTTGGACAAATAATAAAGAGAGGAAATGAAAAGGCTTGGGTGGTTACTTAAAAGATACAACCAAGGGGCACACCCCACCCCTTGGCCGATTTCATCTCTTGCACACAAAGAGATTTCTCTCCTCTATCTCTCTCTCCCACCTACACATCTACTCTTAGAACAATTGAAGAATAAGGAAGGAAGAAGAAAGGACTAAGGAAGGAAAGAACAGACCAAAAAAAAAAAGAAGGAGACGGGAAAAAAGGTATGTTTTAAGTTTGAAACAATAAGGGATTAAGAACAAGGGAAGCCATAGATTTGGCCATGGTGTGGCCGAACCTATGGGTTCCACGATCGGTTGGAATGGATGGCCGAAATGTGTTAAGTCCATAGAGTTGGAAATCCATTCAAGGATTGAGAATGGGTTGAAACAAAAGAAAGGGATCTTCGAATCAATGTTATAAAATAAAGATTGGATGGATAACGGACAAGACTCTAGCCTTGGTTAATGGGTTAGATAAACTTAGTAAACGAAGGATTGAATATGAAATCCATGTTTAGATATGAATAAGGATGGATTTCATGGAGAAGAGCCTAGCCATACATATAAACAAAAAGGACTGACAAATAGTGAGTTGACTAAATCTAGGATTCAGTCGACTGAACTGGTACTGGCTGAAGCAAATAAGGGTCTCTGGGAGTTTCAGCCGACTAAATCTTATGATTCAGTCGATTGAACATGGATTGGATTAAAATATAGGGGGTCTATTGGTGTTTTCAGCCGACTGAATCTAGTATTCAGTCAACTGAACATAGATGTATCAAATAAAAAAGGGATCTGGTGAGTTTCAGCCGATTGAATCTATGATTCAGTTGACTGAAGGTACGCTTATTGAACACGTAAAGGGTTGGTTGGTAATTCAGCCGACTGAATCTTTGAACTGGCCGAACACACAAATAATCTGATCCAAAGTCAGCCGACTGAATTTGTGATTCAGTCTACTGAATGGTATTGACTGAGAATACAGAGGGTTTGACTCAGAGTCAGCTGACTAAATCAGTGATTCAGCTGACTGAAAGGCTACGGGTCAAGGTTATACAGTTCTGAGTCGTGTTTTAGCCGACTAAATATTGTATTCAGTCGACTGAATTGAAATGTTTAATTTTAAAATGATGATTCAGATGTTTCAGTTTATCTAGAAGGATGTAAGGGATGATGGAAATTAAATGGATATATATATATATATATATATATATATATATATATATATATATATATATATATATATATATATATATATATATATATATATATATATATATATATATATCTGTGTGTGCGTGTGGTTGAGTGTGATAAGGCAAAGAGGTTCGATTCGTTTTGTACACGATCGTTAGATTGTTCGTGCGAAACAAGAAAAGGACAGTAAATCGGACGTTGGTAGGATTCTTACTTTATTGAGATACATATGGATCTTATATATATATATACATATATATATACATATATATATATACATATATATATATACATATATATATACATATATATATACATATATATATATACATATATATATACATATATATATATATATATATATATATATATATTGTAACGCCCTGCCCTTTCCGAGAATTCAGAATCTAATTTTTTTTTTTAAAATAATAATAAAACATCGGAAGAGAGCAGGCGGCGTCACCACGCGAGTTAAGTTCAGACTACTCAAGTCTGAACCTTAACTGGCCACCCATGTGTACATGGACTAGACCATGATAATGAATCACACATGGAACTAACATCAACATGCGGAGTAACCTAGATTAACTGCGGAATAGAAAGACTAGATAGCAAGTAACAGTCTCAAACATTAATTAACATAAATCATCCATCCAAAGTTATTAACCTAATCAAACCATAGCAAGTAATGACTTATTACATGTCCAATAAAATATAGTTCGAATGACAGTAATATAAAGAAGTCCAGTCCAACATTCAAGCGCTTAGGCTTGGCTCCCCTCCCAGTCAACGATCTTTTCCTTCCCTTTCCTTGTACCTGCATTCTCCTCTGAGGATAGAATTAGGGCGTTAGATCAACGCTCCCAGTAGGTTCCCGAATCAGGGCTACCACATGTTAGCATATAAAACATGCATATATATATATCATATTACATGATCATCAAAAACAGGTAAAACAATGCTATGAAGTATGCACATGCAATGAGCCTCCCCCGTTATGTACATTCATAGCCATCACTTGACGTGCCTTGCACCGACAAGGTAAATCACAATACACTTACATCACTTCATCATTGACTTGGTTCATATCACGTATTAGTCCTCCTGGCGGGACTCTCATCGCCTAAGGAGACCAATGTGACTATGACCATCATGTTACTCCTCCTGGCGTGACTTGCACCGCCGAAAGAGGACGTAACCCATAATTGTAACACTGTAGAGCCTCATTCATAATCCCATGTTTATGCATGAGATGCCAATGCCTGTGTGCCATTTGTTAATGCATAATATATCATTTGAAAACACATAATAAAATAAGAGTCTCATAAGAAAACTGGGGTAAAACTGTGGTTACAAGTAGGTAGGAAACCTACTGAAAATTTGCTTCAATGTTTGTTCTTTTTCACTTGATCACGACTTGCCCGCCGTTCACGATCCGTTACCTTGTCATGTAACAATAAGTAAATCATACTAATAATTAAATATCCATTCTCATATAAGACCCAAACATCTTGTGGGGTTCGGCCATACCCATGGCCGAACCTCACCCACTTTGACTTGATCTCTTTGGTTTTGGATTAACACCATCCAAACGATTTATTAATACTTCAAACCACTAAATATCACTTGGTGGGGTTCGGCCATACAACATGACCGAACCTCACCATATTGGTTTGAGCCCTCTTTTTTAAGTCCTTTGTTCTTTTTATTCATAATTACCATAATCACTTGTATTTACAGCTTTGCCACTCGGCCAAGCCTTGTTTAATTTTTGCTTCACAATCAAAGCCCATATGACCAAACCACCTTAGTGGGGTTCGGCCATACAGCTTGGCCAAACCTCACCAATCCCATTTGGATTTCTTAATCCATTCTAATCACATTAATCATCCAAACTTTAATCCACTAAAACCACTCCATGGGGTTCTTTTATCCATTATTCTTCACCATAATGTCATAACTTAGACCCTTCTCTTTAATCATAAACACCATATGGTTCAGCCATTCAATGGCCAACCAAAAACAGTAACCTTATCACATAAAAATCTCCACTATTGGTATGGTTTTATCTCTCCAAAAACCATACCAACTTATTAAACACTTTTATGGGGTTCGGCCATCCAATGTGGCCGAACCCTATGTTTTGGACCCTTTTTAACTTACATTATATGTCCATTAAATCATGTAATAATCACCATAGTATTGTATGGTTTTTACACTTCAAAAGCCATCCAATTACCCAAACAAGATCATGGGGTTCGGCCATCCCATGTGGCCGAACCCAATGATACATTTATGCCATTTTAATCAATCTTAATCCAAGGTTTTATTCCTTGATGCATTCGGCCATTCCATGGCCCAAAACATGACATCCAATTTCATGATTTAAAAACCCTTTCACCTTGTATCTTAGATCATACAAAAACAGCCCATGATTTTACAAAAACCATGACTTTAAACAAATAAATTTCATGGGGTTCGGCCAGCCAAAGTGGCCGAACCCTATGGTCCATGTTTTCCATCTTTGAAACCATTGTTTTAGACCATGTTAACTTCAGCCTTTTTGTCATTCAGATCCAGGTTTATAATCCTTTCTATAACATGTATTTGATTCTTAAATAAAACCCAAAAATCAGTCCATAAACCTCCATGGTTTCCATGTTTCAAAACATGAAAAACCACCCATCTTTTACATGGGGTTCGGCCCTCCATGGTGGCCGAACCCAATGGTTATTTTTACCATTTTAAATCCTCCATTAATCAAGGTTAAAACCCTGGTGTAATCGGCCATAACCTTGGCCCAATACACATCCATTTTATTAATTAAAAGTCCATGGAAATACTTACCAAATTCCAAGCTTTTCTTATACCTTTGCTCTTTGCCTTCTTCCCTCTTGTTTCCTTCCTTCTTTCTTCCTTTGTCTCAGCTGGCTAGAAGCATGAACCAATGGTGAAATCACCAAGGTAAAACTCGGCCAAGAGAGTGTGTTCTTGAGTGAGGGAAAGAGATGAGAATTCTAAGGTTTTGCAATGATAAAATCGGCCAAGTGATGGTGTTGGTTGCTTTTGTTAAACAACCCCATAACACCCATTTAATCCTCATCAAATCTTACTCAAACCAAGGAGTCACTTGCAGCCAAGCAAAGCACCCCTTGGCACTCCCAACACACCCATTGGCAGCCCCATGCAATCTTATCTCATTCCCATGCATTTCATTTACCATTCATCATGGAAATCACCCCCAAACAAGTCCCCAACGTGTGGGACTTGTTTTGGTGGTTAAAGCTGAGCCAACCTCTTCATATTCCCTCTAAACTCACTGATTTACAGTCCCATTGACTTCCATTTTGACTCACCCAACTCACATGTCCAACTCACCAGACTTAATGCATTTCATTTAATGCACATGAGTTAACTCACCACTTGATTTAATTCCAACTCACTTCAGTCCCACTGAACTGATTTAACTCGTGTTTTAGCTCCCTTGAGGGTCCACACGGTCAACCATAGTCAACTCGACCCGTTGGGTCCACCTTTAGCTCCTTGACCTGTTTTTGACTTCATGACCCAATTATGGGTATTTTGGTCATTTGTAAATGGTTTTTACATATGGATCAAGCCTACCCATTTTTGCTATAGCTGATTTCCTATCAGTTTAGCTTGACCTCATTTAATTTGAGCTTACAGAATGGTCAAATCATCCAATTTGACCCATTGGGTCCAATTGAGCCATTTGACCCATTTAACCATTTTCGACCCAATTGATGTTCATTACCCAACCAATCAAATTTGATATTTATAATGTGCTCATATGACCTTAATTTGAGCAATGGGCCCCACCATTTCCTTATTTGACATCACAAAATAATTAATTTAACAACTCAAGGGCATTTTTGTAATTTTCCGCTTCATTGAGAAATTGGGGTGTTACAATATAACCCTCTTTTTAAAATTTTCGTCCCGAAAATCGAGTGAAGTAGGGTTCTCAAATTAAATTACATAAATAATTCGGGGTGAGCTGTTGTTATCTCCGATTCAAGTTCCCATGTGGCCTCTTCATCACCATGACGGTCCCATACCACTTTCACGAACTGAATCGCTCTGTTTCGCAACACCCTTTGTTCGGTCTCCACTATCCTGACCGGTTTTTCGACGTACGTCACGTCGCTTTGTACTTCAATATCCTGAACATTTCAAAACATGGGACGGATCTGGATTGTATTTCCTTAGCATCGACACGTGAAACACATCGTGTGGAGCTGCTAATTGTGATGGGAGTGCTATCTGATAAGCCACCTCCCCCACTCTTCTCATGATGGAAAACGGTCCCACAAATCTTGCTGACAGTTTTCTTTTCTTTCCGAATCTCATGTGTCCTTTCCGTGGCGAGACCTTTAAAAATACCATGTCTGCCACTTCAAATTCTAGAAACCATCTCCTTTTATCAGCATAACTCTTCTGCCGACTCTGTGCAGTCAATAAGTGTTGACGTATCAACTTAATTTGCGCAGTAGTCTCTGCAACTAACTCGGGTCCGATCAATGCAGGCCCTCCAGCCTCTGTCCAAAACACTGGCGACCTACACGGTCTACCATATAATGCCTCATAAGGAGCCATTTGAAGGCTTGCCTGATAGCTATTATTATAGGAGAACTCCACCAGTGGTCAATGGTCCTCCCATCCTCCTTTGAAATCTAACATACATGCTCTCAGCATGTCTTCCAAGGTTTGTATTGTTCTTTCAGACTGTCCATCAGTCTGTGGATGGAAAGCGGTGCTAGTCAATAAGTTCGTCCCCATGGCTGACTGCATGCTTTGCCATACTCTGCCGGTAAAATGGCCATCTCTGTCCGATACTATCGTTCGGGGAATTCCATGTAATCGAATGATCTCTTTAATATACCGCCAACCCAACGTTGAAGATGAATCTGTCATCTTGATAGGAATGAAATGTGCGGACTTGGTCAGTCGGTCGACTACGACCCATATGGCGTCATTGCCCTTTGAAGATCTCGGCAACCCCGTTACAAAATCCATGGAAATGTGTTCCCATTTCCATTCTGGCACTGCTAAGGGTTTGAGTAACCTCGGTGGCTTTTGGTGTTCAGTCTTAACTTGCTGACAAGTTAGACAATGTGCCACGAATTTCGCCACATCCCTTTTTAGTCCATGCCACCAATAATGTCTCTTTAGATCATGGTACATTTTGGTGCTGCCCGGATGGATAGAAAGCTTGGATTGATGTGCCTCAATCAGTAGCTCTTTCCTGCAACTCTTTGGCACATATGTTCTTCCATGGAATAAAAGACCTTGACCCGGTCTTAATTCCCATTCCGGTATGTCTACGCCGGTGGACATCTTGGCCCATATGTCCTCCACTTCCGCGTTTGCTCTTTGTTCTTGTTCAATCCTGGTGACCATATTAGATTGTATGACTAGATTGTATATGGTCCCACAGTTATTGTAGTAGAGCTTAAACTCTCGGATGGTATTCAATATCTCCCATTCCGATCTGATCAAACATGCCACGGATGCATGTGGTATACTCCTGAGGGCATCCATTACCTTGTTTGCCTTACCTGGATGATATCTAAGCGCAAACTTATAATCTGCCAGATATTCCATCCATCTTCGTTGTTTGAGGTTGAGCTCCTTCTGATCAAAAAGATATTTTAAGCTCTTATGATCAGAAAATACCTCAAATTTCTCGCCGTAGAGGTAGTGTCTCCAACTCTTGAGGGCGAAAACCACTGCAGCTAATTCCAAATCGTGGGTGGGATAAAACGTTCATGTATTTTTAACTGCCTTGAACCATACGCCACCACACAATTACTCTGACTGAGTGTACAACACAGTCCCTCTCCCGAGGCATCGCAATATACCTCGTAACACTTGCCACTTACCGGCAAAATTAAAATAGGGGCAGTGGTAAGTCTTGTCTTCAGCTCTTCAAACCTTTGATTACATAGATCTGTCCAGTCGTACTTGACTCCCTTCTGAGTGAGTTGAGTCAATGGAGATGCAATTTTGGAAAAATCCATAATAAATCTTCTATAATAACCAGCCAATCCCAAGAAGCTACGAATTTCAGTTACATTCTTGGGTGCGTTCCAATCTTTCACTGCTGCCACCTTAGCCGGATCCACGGCTATACCTTCCTCAGATATCACATGTCCCAAGAAATTGACTTCGGATAGCCATAATTCACATTTACTGGCCTTGGTATATAGCTTATTCTGCCGTCAAAATATTCGAAACTATCCGTAAGTGCTCTGCATGTTCTTCCTGACTCTTGGAATATATCAGAATGTCATCAATGAATACTATTACAAATTGATCCAAATAGGGACGGAAGATTCTGTTCATCAAATCCATGAACACTGCCGGCGCATTTGTGAGTCCAAATGGCATGACTACAAACTCATATTGTCCATACCGTGTCCGGAAGGCCGTCTTCTCTATATCCTCCTCCCTAACCCGTATTTGATGATAACCAGACATCAAGTCGATCGTTGAAAAATGGCTAGAACCCTTCAATGATCGAATAAATCATCGATCCTGGGTAGAGGGTACTTGTTCCGGACTGTTAGCTGATTCAGCTTCCGGTAGTCCACGTACATCCAAAGTGAACCATCCTTTTTCTTCACAAACAGCACTGGTGCTCCCCATGCTGAGGTACTATTCCGGATGCAACCCAAGCCTAAGTAGTTCATCAATCTGCTTCTTTAGCTCCGACATCTCTGCTGGTGCCATCCGATAGTGTGGTAACGACATAGGTGCTGTGCCAGGGTACAACTTGATCTCGAAGTTTATCTCCCTCATAGGTGGTAAACCAAGGAGTTCCTTTGGAAATACATCAACAAATTCTTGTACAATTGCCGGAAGTTCAACAATTGGAGCTTTGTTTATGGTGATATTATTCAATACCACGTGGTTTAACCCTTCCTGCAATCCACTTTGTTTATCTGTGCGGACTACATATTGTTTGCCCTCGGGTGACTTAAATGTCACTCTCTGACGATAACAGTTGATGTTGGCATGAAACTTAGCCAACCAATCCATATCGAATATAATATCATATTCAGACATGTCCAGCACTAGGTAATTGAACTCAAATCTGAGTCCAGCTAATTCAGTGTTAATCGCCGTACATATAAGTCCCAATGCCGAATCTCCGACAGGGGATACAATAGTAAGTGCTGTGGCTAATCTTTGAACTAATGTACCAGTAGCAGTAATAAATGATGCAGCTATGAAGGAGTGTGATGCTCCAGAATCAAATAGTGCATATGCATACGAACTACTCACTACTGCCATACCTTGTATTACGGCATGCTCCTCTTCCTCTGGAGAAGTTAGAGTAAATAATCGTCCTGAACCAGCAGGGTCAGACCTTCGACCTCCCCGACTTTGCATTCTGCCTCCTCTGGAGTTTCCCGGTCTAGCTGGCGGACAAAATGATCCTTTGGAATATGACAGCCTATTAAGTTTTGGACAATCTTTCTTGTAGTGACCTGGTTGATCACAGTGAAAGCAGGTGTTCACTCGTCGAGAAGCTTGAGTGACTGCTACAGATTGAGTGGGCTGGTTGGGGCGAAAGCCCCCACTAGATCCAACAGACGGCGAAGGTTTGCCGAAGTTCGATCTGAACCTCTTGTTGGGTTGGTACGCACCCCTCCCACTAGGAGCTCGACGGTTGTCCACTTTTGTAAATTCCGCCATTTCCTGTTCCACAATGGTTGCCCTGCTGACCACTGCCGCCAGTGTGCCTGCTTTGAACACGGTTACCCTGGCCCTTATGTTTGGCCGTAACCCACGCTCGAACTTGCGAGCCCTCCGATATTCCGTGTCCACCACATAAAATGCATAGATTGACAGGCTGAGAAACTCTTGGTGATACTCAGCCACCGTCATTGAAGCTTGCACTAATGTCATAAAGGCCTGAATTTGACATTCTCTTTCTTCCTCCGGAAAGTAGCGCTCTAAGAATGTCGCTGAGAATTGCTCCCAGGTCATAGCAATTCTTTCTCTTCTTGGCACAAGTGCCTGCTGTTTCTCCACTACTTTCCACCATTTGGCAGCGTCATCTATTAGCTGTGACGTGGCCAATAAGATTTTGTGTGCATGACTCTTGATATTCAAAAGAGTCAGTATGTGAGAAATCTTCTCCAACTAGTTTTCGGCTCCGACTGGCCCTTCTCTGCCCTTGAAGTAAGGTGGGCGCTGCTGTTGAAAATCTCTTACCATGTTACGGTCATTATTTTCACTCGTGCTTCCCCCTCCGTTCATATGTTGTTGGAGGACAGATGTTACTACAGCTTGTACCAAGCTGTACAGTTCAGGAGGCACATAGGGTACAGTCATGTTACTGTTCTCTTCCTCCTCTTGTCGATATGATGAGTCATATTCCTCCTCGTCCCGTTGATACGTAGGGTCACTATCCCCCTCCTCTAGCTGGGAATGTTGTGACTCTTCCTCATCTCGCGATTGTTCATGAACTGATCTCTCTTCGTCATGAATGGACCGCTCTTTGTCATGTACTGATGGCACCTTCTCATGTACCACCTTCTTGCGTTGGGGTACCACCTTTCCTTGTGGTGTGATTATTAACACCTCATCCTTCTTTTTACTGTCTTGTCGGGTCCTTCTCCTTGATACCCCCTCACCTAATCCGATTTGTAAGACTTTTTCTTTTCCTTTCGGATCCTTTACAACCTTTTTCTGTGGCGCCATTTATTCCTAATTCATGGAAACATCATAGACTTAGTTTCCATTAACAATATGCATTAAATGCCATGAATAAAATCATAAAATCACATATTATATATAAATTCAAACTTCATCTTTGTACAAAGGTGGGTAGGGTGAAACAAACCCTATGTATAACAAAATATGCACCCTTACAAAATAACCCTCTTTTTAATACCCTTCATATTACTTCCTATCCTAGTCTTCCGTAGAAGACTCTACATCAAAAGCGAACTTGAAACGGTTATCAGGACAGGTCATCGCCGTGTGCCCCAATACTTCACATGTCGTGCAGGGTATTAATCCAGGTCCTCCGATATAAGGACAATTAGTCATCGCCTCTCCATGCCCATGCAGTCCACAGAATGAGCAGACAACACCCAGTGGGTGAGGACAATACCGACAGTTGTGCCCATCATGATTGCACAACTCACACGTGTCATAGGGATCTATCTCCCCAAGCAATTCCAATATAATAGGCACATCAGCAATGGGATCCTCCAGAAAATGTGCTAGATCATCTTCTCCTTCCTTAGGAGGTTCCACCATCCCAGGAATGTCATCCATCAATTCCTCTGGAACAGGTGCTAAGTCCATATCATCTTCCTCAGGAGGTCCCTCCTGAAGGTCCACATTAACTTCCATGCTGATACTATTGGAAGTCGATATCAAATCTACCGGACAACTAGGTGTCCCTTTATCCCATAACTCAGTGTATTCTTCGTTGCTTGACATATCTGTGTCACATCATTTCAAACACAAAAATATTCAACAATAATTCTAAATTAACCACTCTTGGTTTTCAGGGAATTTGATCATGCATAATATCATGTACTTTGTTTAGGAAGATTGCCAAATCAACACTCTTTGTTTTCTTTTATTTCTGGGGAAAATCTCTAAATTCCTGTTGTTTGTTTTTCAGTGTGGGAGTTTCAGGGGAGTGCATCCTACTTTGCTATGTTTGATATGTCCAATTATGATGACTGTACTTTACTTTGCTATCTTTCATTGTCGTTCTCAGATTGATTGTTCAGTCTGAGTCACTCGAAGTAAATTAATCTGGCCCCCAGTCAGCGGACTCCGAAGAGTCGGTCAGTTGGGATTCTTATCCGTCAGTGAGACATGAAACCGTCTTAATCTTACTTCGATGATTCAACTTCCCGTTTCGCTCTGATACCAACTGTAACGCCCCGCCCTTTCCGAGAATTCAGAGTCTAATTTTTTTTTTAAATAATAATAAAACATCTGAAGAGAGCGGGCGGCGTCACGACGCGAGTTAAGTTCTGTAACGCCTCGCCCTTTCTGAGAATTTCAAAGTCTAATTTTTTTTTAAAGTAATAATAAAACATCGAAAGAGAGCAGGTGGCGTCACGACGCGAGTTAAGTTCAGACTACTCAAGTCTGAACCTTAACTGGCCACCCATGTGTACATGGACTAGACCATGATAATTAATCACACATGGAACTAACATTAACATGCGGAATAACCTAGATTAACTGCGGAATAGAAAGACTAGATAGCAAGTAACAGTCTCAAACATTAATTAACATAAATCAACCATCCAAGTTGTTAACCTAATCAAACCATAGCAAGTATTGACTTATTACATGTCCAACAAAATATAGTTCAAAAGACAGTAATATAAAGAAGTCCAATCCATCATTCAAGCGCTTAAGCTTGGCTCCCCTCTCGGTCATCGACCTTCTCTTTTTCCCTTTCCTTATACCTGCACTCTCCTCTGAGGATAGAATTAGGGCGTTAGATCAACGCGCTCAGTAAGTTCCCGAATCAGGGCTACCACATGATTAGCATATAAAACATGCATATATATCATAGTACATGATTAGTAAAAACAGGTAAAACAATGCTATGAAGTATGCACATGCAATGAGCCTCCCCCATCATGTACATTCATAGCCACCATCATGTTACTCCTCCTGGCGTGACTTGCACCACCGAGGAAGGACGTAACTCATAACTTGAAACACTGTAGAACCTCATTCATAATCCCATGTCTATGCATGAGATGCCAATGCCTGTATGCCATTTGTTAATGCATAATATATCATTTGAAACACATATAATAAAACAAGAGTCTCATAGGAAAACTGGGGTAAAACTGTAGTTACAAGTAGGTAGGAAACCTATTGAAGAATCACTTCAGCGTTCGTTCTTTCTTAGGCTTTATCTGGTCACCGCTCGTGGTCGTGCACCATCACAGAGATCCGTCACCTTATTCACATAAATCATTGACCAACTTTAATCCCTTACTTTATTTGATTCCCATTTTTGAGTCTAATGTCCACAAATACCAATTCATGATTGTGACTCTTATTTACAAACATACCATTGCTACCAATACCTTGATTACACTCTACAACTTACCCACAACCTTAACATGGTTCAGCCATGTTTTGGCAGACCAAATCAGTAAACATAATTCCATCTTAGATCACATACGCATCCATAAAATGACCCATGAAAACAGTCCATGGGGTTCGGCCATACTCATGGCCGAACCCTTATGGTTCTTTGCTCAATAATGTCCTTTATTTAAATACTAATTGGCTCTACCCCTTAGCCATGTTAAACCCATAGTTTAGCCATCCTATGGCCAACCCAAAATCAGTAACCTTATCACATAAAAATCTCCACCATTTGGTATGGTTTTATCTCTCCAAAACCATACCAACTTATCAAGCATTTTTATGGGGTTCAGCCATCCAATGTGGCCGAACCATATGCTCATGTTTTGATCTTTCACACATGCTTTAGGCGTTATTTAAACATGCAATATCAGTATCATATTGCTGCCTTTAAACCTCTTAGAAACCATCTAATTAAATTCATCCAAACAGGCCCATAAAAGTCCATGGTTTCCATGTTTCATAACTTGAAAACCAACCTTTTACATGGGGTTCGGCCCTCCATGGTGGCCGAACCCAATGGTTATGTTTACTATTTTTAAACATCCAATAATCATGTATAAACAGTATATTAATATCAGGTTTTACCTTCCAAAGAAACCATCCAAAAACCAACACAATTTCATGGGATTCGGCCATCCAAGATGGCCGATCCCCATGGTCCATTTTTCCAATTTTAATCCACTGATTTAGACCTCATAAACTTCAGCCTTTTCTGGTATCCAAACTCATGTTTTAAGCCCTCTTTAAAACATGTATTTTAAATCTAATAAAACATGTAAAAACAGTCCCAACTTGCATGGTTTTAAATTTCAAAAACCATAAACATTAACCAACTTTTTCCATGGGGTTCGGCCATGCAAAGTGACCGAACCCAATGGTCCATTTCCATCTTTTAATCCACTGATTTAGACCATAAAAACTTCAGCCTTTTCTGACGTTCAGATAAAGGTTTATAATCCTTTCAATAATATGTATTTGATTCTTAAATCAAACCCAAAAATCAGTCCATAAAACCCATGGTTTTCATGTTTCCAAAACATGAAAACCAAGCAATCTTTCACATGGGGTTCTGCCCTTCATGGTGGCCGAACGCAATGGTCATCTTTATCATTTCTAAACCTCCATTAATCAAGGTTAAAACCTTGGTATATTCAGCCAAAACCATGGCCCAGTACACACCCATTTTATTAATCCAAAAGTCCATGAAACACTTACCAAATTCCAAGCTCTTCCTATTGCCTTTGCTCCTTGCCTTCTTCCTTTTATTTCTTCCTTTCTTTTGCTGTTTTGTGCTTGATCTACTGGTGCAAACACCTCTGCTGTTCCAGCTAGGAAAAACCAATTTGAGAGAGGGAGAGAGAGATGGAAATTCTTGGCTTACCAATGGTGAAAAATGGCCAACCTTGGTGTTTGTTTCCTTTAGTAATTCAGCCCCCAAGACCCCTCCATTCCCTCATCAATTCCCACCAAAAACGATGGGTCTTGGGTGCTATTCCAAGCACCCCTTGGTACCTGCCTATGCAGCCTTTCCGCTCCCCAAGCAACACCTCCCATTTCCATGTCTTTCATTTAAAACTTAACATGAAAAACACCCCAACAAGTCCCCAACGTGTGGGACTTGTTTTGGTGGTTATGACTGAGCCAAACTCCTCCTATTCCCTTTGAACTCACTGATTTACAGTCCCATTGACTTCCACTTTGACTCACTCAACTCACATGTCCAACTCACCTCATTAATTGACAATCATTTAATGCATTTGAATCAACTCATTTTTAATTCAAATTAAATAAAACCAGTTTCACTTAACCTGATTTAACTCACCATTGAACTCATTTGTGGGTCCACACGGTCGGCTGTGGTCAACAAGGTCAACCCGACCCGTTGGGTCCCATTTTAGCTCCTTGACGCGTTTTTGACTCCATGACCCAATTATGGGTATTTTGGTCATTTGTAATTGGTTTTCACATGTGCATCAGGCCTACCCATTTTTACTCCACTTGATTTCCAATCAAATCAGCTTAACCCCATTTAATTTGAGCATACACAATGATCAAATCATCCATTTTGACTTATTGGGTGCAATTGGGCCCTTTGACCCATTTAGCCATTTCCGACCCAATTGATGTTCATTACCCATCCAATCAAATCTGACATTTATAATGTGCTCATATCATCTTAATTTGAGCAATGGACCCCACCATTTCCTTACTTAACATCACAAAATAATTAATTTAACACATCAGGGGCATTTTCGTAACTTATCCACTTCATTGAGAAATTACCCATCCAATCAAACTTGACAATCATAATATGCTCATATGATCTTAATTTGAGCAATGGGCCCCACCATTTCCTTACTTAACATCACAAAATAATTAATTTAACACATCAGGGGTATTTTCGTAATTATCCACTTCATTGAGAAATTACCCATCCAATCAAACTTGACATTCATAATGTGCTCATATGATCTTAATTTGAGCACTGGGCCCCACTATTTCCTTATTTACAATCACATTTATTGAATTCACCAATTTCGTAATTATTCCAACCATTGAGAATTCTTTGACCCAATTAACCATTTTGACCTAATTTGATGTACATTACCCATCCATTATAATTTGACCATTATAACATGTTCATAGGATCTTAGTTTGAGCAATGGGCCCTACTATTTCCTTATTCAACATCACAACCATTAAATTTACCAATCTAGCGGCATTTTCGTAATTATCCACTTCATTGAGAAATCGGGGTGTTACAAGTTCAGACTACTCAAGTCTGAACCTTAACTGGCCACCCATGTGTACATGGACTAGACCATGATAATGAATCACACATGGAACTAACATCAACATGCGGAATAACCATGATTAACTGCGGAATAAAAAGACTAGATAGCAAGTAACAGTCTCAAACATTAATTAACATAAATCATCCATCCAAAGTTATTAACCTAATCAAACCATAGCAAGTAATGACTTATTACATGTTCAACAAAATATAGTTCGAATGACAGTAATATAAAGAAGTCCAGTCCAACATTCAAGCGCTTAGTCTTGGCTCCCCTCCCGGTCAACGACCTTTTCCTTCCCTTTCCTTGTACCTGCATTCTCCTCTGAGGATAGAATTAGGGCGTTAGATCAACGCGCCCAGTAGGTTCCCGAATCAGGGCTATCACATGTTAGCATATAACATGCATATATATATAAATCATATTACATGATCATCAAAAACATGTAAAACAATGCTATGAAGTATGCACTATGCAATGAGCCTCCCCCATCATGTACATTCATAGCCATCACTTGACGGGCCTTGCACCGACAAGGTAAATCACAATACACTTACATCTCTTCATCATTGACTTGGTTCATATCACGTATTAGTCCTCCTGGCGGGACTCTCATTGCCTAAGGAGACCAATGTGACTATGACCATCATGTTACTCCTCCTGGCGTGACTTGCACCGCCGAAAGAGGACGTAACCCATAATTGTAACACTGTAGAACCTCATTCATAATCCCATGTCTATGCATGAGATGCCAATGCCTGTATGCCATTTGTTAATGCATAACATATCATTTGAAACACATAATAAAATAAGAGTCTCATAAGAAAACTGGGGTAAAACTGTGGTTACAAGTAGGTAGGAAACCTACTGAAAATTTGCTTCGGTGTTTGTTCTTTTTCACTTGATCACGACTTGCCCGCCGTTCACGATCCGTTACCTTGTCATGTAACAATAAGTAAATCATACTAATATTTAAATATCCATTCTCATATAAGACCCAAACATATTGTGGGGTTCGGCCATACCCATGGCCGAACGTCACCCACTTTGACTTGATCTCTTTGGTTTTGGATTAACACCATCCAAATGATTTATTAATACTTCAAACCACTAAATATCACTTGGTGGGGTTCGGCCATACAACATGGCCGAACCTCACCATATTGGTTTGAGCCCCCTTCTTTAAGTCCTTTGTTCTTTTTATTCATAATTACCATAATCACTTGTATTTACAGCTTTGCCACTCGGCCAAGCCTTGTTTAATTTTTACTTCACAATCAAAGCCCATATGACCAAACCACCTTAGTGGGGTTCGGCCATACAGCATTGGCCGAACCTCACCAATCCCATTTGGATTTCTTAATCCATTCTAATCACATTAATCATCCAAACTTTAATCCACTAAAACCACTCCATGGGGTTCTTTTATCCATTATTCTTCACCATAATGTCATAACTTAGACCCTTCTCTTTAATCATAAAAACCATATGGTTCAGCCATTCAATGGCCAATCAAAAACAGTAACCTTATCACATAAAAATCTCCACTATTGGTATGGTTTTATCTCTCCAAAAATCATACCAACTTATCAAACACTTTTATGGCGTTCGGCCATCCAATGTGGCCAAACCCTATGCCCATGTTTTGGACCCTTTTTAACTTACATTATATGTCCATTAAATCATGTAATAATCAACATAGTATTGTATGGTTTTTACACTTCAAAAACCATCCAATTACCCAAACAAGATCATGGGGTTCGGCCATCCCATGTGGCCGAACCCAATGATACATTTATGCCATTTTAATCAATCTTAATCCAAGGTTTTATTCCTTGATGCATTCGGCCATTCCATGGCCCAAAACATGACATCCAATTTCATGATTTAAAAACCCTTTCACCTTGTATCTTAGATCATACAAAAACAGTCCATGATTTTACAAAAACCATCACTTTAAACAAATAAATTTCATGGGGTTCGGCCACCCAAAGTGGCAGAACCCTATGGTCCATGTTTTCCATCTTTTAAACCATTGTTTTAGACCATGTTAACTTCAGCCTTTTTGTCATTCAGATCCAGGTTTATAATCCTTTCTATAACATTTATTTGATTCTTAAATAAAACCCAAAAATCAGTCCATTAACCTCCATGGTTTCCATGTTTCAAAACATGAAAAACCACCCATCTTTTACATAGGGTTCGGCCCTCCATGGTGGCCGAACCCAATGGTTATTTTTACCATTTTAAATCCTCCATTAATCAAGGTTAAAACCCTGGTGTAATCGGCCATAACCTTGGCCCAATACACATCCATTTTATTAATTAAAAGTCCATGGAAATACTTACCAAATTCCAAGCTTTTCTTATACCTTTGCTCTTTGCCTTCTTCCCTCTTGTTTCCTTCCTTCTTTCTTCCTTTGTCTCAGCTGGTTAGAAGCATGAACCAATGGTGAAATCACCAAGGTAAAACTCGGCCAAGAGAGTGTGTTCTTGAGTGAGGGAAAGAGATGAGAATTCTAAGGTTTTGCAATGATAAAATCGGCCAAGTGATGGTGTTGGTTGCTTTTGTTTAACAACCCCATAACACCCATTTAATCCTCATCAAATCTTACTCAAACCAAGGAGTCACTTGCAGCCAAGCAAAGCACCCCTTGGCACTCCCAACACACCCATTGGCAGCCCCATGCAATCTTATCTCATTCCCATGCATTTCATTTACCATTCATCATGGAAATCACCCCCAAACAAGTCCCCAACGTGTGGGACTTGTTTTGGTGGTTAAAGCTGAGCCAACCTCTTCATATTCCCTCTAAACTCACTGATTTACAGTCCCATTGACTTCCATTTTGACTCACCCTAACTCACATGTCCAACTCACCATACTTAATGCATTTCATTTAATGCACATGAGTTAACTCACCACTTGATTTAATTCCAACTCACTTCAGTCCCACTCAACTGATTTAACTCGTGTTTTAGCTCCCTTGAGGGTCCACACGGTCAACCATAGTCAACTCGACCCGTTGGGTCCACCTTTAGCTCCTTGACCCGTTTTTGACTTCATGACCCAATTATGGGTATTTTGGTCATTTGTAAATGGTTTTTACATATGTATCAAGCCTACCCATTTTTGCTATAGCTGATTTCCTATCAGTTTAGCTTGACCTCATTTAATTTGAGCTTACAGAATGGTCAAATCATCCAATTTGACCCATTGGGTCCAATTGAGCCATTTGACCCATTTAACCATTTTCGACCCAATTGATGTTCATTATCCAACCAATCAAATTTGATATTTATAATGTGCTCATATGACCTTAATTTGAGCAATGGGCCCCACCATTTCCTTATTTGACATCACAAAATAATTAATTTAACAACTCAGGGGCATTTTCGTAATTATCCACTTCATTGATAAATCGGGGTGTCACAAGTAAATTTGATGCTGTTCAAATGATTTGGTATTTAATGAAAATAAGGATATGTATCTTGAGATAGTTTGGGTTTATGAATTATTATTGTATTTTTTTTTTAAAAGAGAATAAGAGCATGAAACATACATGAGTAGAAGTAGCATGACAAAGAATGCATTGACATACATGGTATGGTCATTTGCATCCATCCTCGGGTACCTGGAAAGGGATGGGAAGACTGTGGATAGAACAGAGGGACATTGGTCCAGTTTAAGTGTTAAGTAATGTGATGAATGATATAGACACTACAATTGACAAATCAATGGGCTGAGCAGTTCCGGACAAACCTTGATGTTGTAACTGGGAATGGCAGTAGTCACAAATGATGAGACCAATAGGCTGAGCAGTCCGGAACAGACCTTGGTATTGTGACTGAAATTTATATGACTGTGAATGTCAGTATGTAGAAATGTAGGAATGGGAATGAAGGTATGTGAATGTAATACTCCTCGGTGAATCTGGTTGAGTTGTATGGGGTATGGTACCCCAAGGTGTAAATTGAAATAAGAGTATGAGAATGTAGTATTTCCCGTGGTTGTTAGTGAGTCCAGGAAACATCTAGGCATGGGGCATGATTAGAGCGTACATGGATCATGATACTCATGGCATGAGCACATTGCATATTAATGAGTATTTTATATGAATTGAGTATGGAAGTTGGAAATAAAGAAGTATGATTTCAATATGTGTTTTGATTTTGATATCATTATAAGAATGAGATTATGAAAGGAAGTTTTGAAATGACTTTTGTAATATGAAGTTTTCCTAAAATGATGATGTTTTGAAGAAGAGTATTAAGTATGATATTTTCATGAGGAAAAGATATGAATTTCAAATATGAGAGTAAAGTATGATTTGAATGAGGGATTTTTACAACCATGTAGAAGATAGAAAAGTATATGATACATTTAATGATAAAATATAATTTTGGAATCGAATATGTAAGTAGAAGTATGGTTTTCTGTAAAGTTCATCAGTGTACCTTTATGATCAGAATTCATACTGGCGTGTTGACTAAGCCCATAAATTCCCCCACTAGATGTGTATGCAGGTTCAAAGTACGTAATTGAGATCGAGCCAAGGGATGGCCGGATTTGGACGAAGTGAAGAACCAAGTGGAAAGCTTGGTTGATTTAGATCTTTTATGTTTTGAGAGTTGTGAGGTTATTGAAGTTGTATAATGATATTCAAATATGAGATTTGTAATATTATACCTCTTTTGTACTTTGTTTGTATTTGACTCAATGTAATCATTGGTGGGAACTTCCTTGTCTGCTATGGAATGTATGTTGACTATTCATGCGATATTATGACATGTTCATAAATATTCCGCAGGATTATGTTAGTGTGTGCAAAATTATAATGCACACTAGTTGGGCCAGTCGAGGGCCAGGTCTTCGGACTCGGACTCGGCTTGCGTCGTGGCGTCTCCACCCCTTTCCTCCTGATCTCTTTAAAAAAAAAATTATACTATGATTTAAGCGGTGGAAAAGGGCGGGGCGCTACAATTTTCCCTATTTTTCTCAACATAGAATAGCTTAAGGCTAGTAACTCGAGGCTTAACGTGACGCACTTTTGGTATTGGCACTGGTAGAGTAGTGGACCCTCAGTGATTTACGAGGATAACCCCGATTTTTACCCAGTAGTAGGCTCCGTAAACTTGACTGTGTAACGCCCCGCCCTTTTTCACTCGCTTTCTCTTCTGAAAATCAAAGTCTATTTTTTTTTTTTTTATAAACATAGAATGATAGAGAGCTGGGACGTCACGACGCGAGTTAAGTCTGAACTTCTAAAGTCTGACCCTTAACTGGCCAACCCTATGTGTGCATGGACTAAGTCCATGAAAACGGTTCACACATAACAATATAGACTTGTGGAATAAAATCTTAACATGCGGAATTATACTAGAACTCAGTTCTATTCCATTCAGACAGCAAAGTACGTCAAATCCTTATCCAATAAATCATCCAACCATAGCAAATTCATCTAAGTTATTACATGCTCGGAAACTAGTTACTCAAATACATGTCCATAAGTAACTGTATTCAAAACATAAACTAAATCATCCAAGCTCCTATGCTTGGCCCTCCTTGCGTTCATCGTTCCCCTGATTTCCTGTGTCATCCACTAGGGTAGAAGTAGGGCGTTAAAACGACGCGCCCAGTAGGTATTTCAATTAGGGCTAACACATGGTTAGTACAAAACATATATAATAATATCGTAATGTCAAAAACCATACAAACCATGCCATGCAATGATGACAAATGCAATGAGTCCCACCCATCACATGTACATAAAAGTATCCCCACATAGGTCTTTCGGATGCTCCGACGGAGTGTGGTCCCTCCGGTTACAAATCCTTCATCCCATGTCATGCATGAGATGCCAATGAAACACATGTTATTTTATCATATAAACATAGCATTTATTATCACATTTTGAAACATATCCAACACATGCTATTTTATCATATAAACATAGCATTTAAAATCATAATTTGAAACATATCCTTTGCAACATATATTCATCAAAAGTAAGATAAAAACAATGTACATAAACCCATGATTTCAAAGAGGTAGAATCCTACCAAAGACCGCTAACGTGTCCTTGTGTCTTTCGTCCGGTAACCGCTCACGATCGTACACACCTTGTGAGGTCCCGTTACCTTATAATATAACAATCAATTAAAACCAAGTCCCACTTGATTTACAACAATGTCTAAGTCCATAAACCAAACTTGAGGGGTTCGGCCATGCACCATGGCCGAACCTCACCCCTTTTTGTTTTAGTTTCCTTTTTGCTTATTTATTCAATTAAGTCCACAACCATGTCATCCTTGATTCATAAAACCAAACACTTGTTGATTAATCATCTAACCTCAACTTTTCAATTCAGTCGACTGAATCAGTAATTCAGTAGAATGAATCCTCCCGGATACAGTCCTCTGCCTTACCCGCAGACTTTCAGTTGGCTGAAATATACTTTCAGTCGGCTGAACTATAACTCAGAACTGTTCTTACCCTGACTCGTAACCTTTCAGTCTACTGAATCACAGATTCAGTCAGCTGACTCTGAGTCAAACCTTTCGTATCTCTAGTCAATCCTCTTTTAGTCGACTGAATCAGAGATTTAGTCGAGTGACTTTGGATCAGATTGACTGTATGTTCGGCCAGTGTAGATTCAGTTGGCTGAATCCATGATTCGGTCGACTGAATCCTCAACCAACAATTTTCGTGTTTGATAAGCAATCTTTCAGTCGACTGAATCATAGATTCAGCCAGCTGAAACTTCCAGAATCCTTTTCTTATCCGTTACATCTGAGTTCAATCGACTGAATCACCAATTCAGTCGGCTGAAACTCCCAGAACCTCTTTCTATTTTTGGCCACCATTAGTTCAGTCGACTGAATCCCATGTTCATTCTGCTGAAACTCCCAGAAACTCGTTTCTGATTTATCCAATAACAGTTCAGTCGACTGAATCACAGATTCAGTCGACTGACTTTTTGTCAGTCTTCTCCATTGCATATTTTGTACGTCCTTTTTTCATGAAATTCCCTCTTAACATTATTCCAACATATTTAACATCATCCACGTAATTCTTAGATGGATTACTCTCTTCACTAAAACAACATATTTATCCATTCATTTTCTTCCATTAAAACTCACCAAAGTCCTTCCATGGGGTTCGTCCTTTTTCATTAAACCTCAACATATTCATCTCCCAATTCTCTTCCATGGGGTTCGGCAATACACCATGGCCGAACCCTATGGTTCTTTTTCCTTAAACAAAATTTATAAAATACTAATCGGTTCCGCGACTCCTCCTGTTCTCTTCGCGTGTTCTTGCTCTTCCAATCTTCTTCTTCCTTGGCCTTCTCTCCTCCTGCTGGCTGCCTCCTTCTCTTCCTCTTTGTTTCGCCGAGAATGAGAATTGAGATAGGGAGAGAATTCGGCTATGGTGGTATTGCCGTGCGCCCCTCCCTTTTTTTTTTAAGAACTCCCTCTTGATCCCAACTTAGAAGGTACTAAGATAACAATTCCCCCTTAGGGTCGTGCGCCCCTTGCTAATTTTGCCATTGCCTTGTGCTCCTCTTATTGTCCCTTTTAGAAGGTGCCATGCGCATAACCCTTGTGTCTATAATTAGTAGTTGCCGACCCTTCAATTAGTAATTCCCCTAGTGCCGATTTTAATCAAGGGAAAGAACCCTTTTTAGATATATTCTAACAGCTCATGCGCATATCTCATTAGATGTGCAAATCCCATTCACACGACCATAAACAATTTCTTAATTTAGACATCTTCTTTTTAAAATTATTCTAGCACATAATCTTGGATATGGATATCTAAAATTCGGCCATGCAATATTTATTTAATTTTAGATATCTTCTCAAGATATTTTATCATATCAATGTGGATATGAAAATCCCATTTAAATTTTATTGAAACCATTTCCAAAACCGTTGGGTCTTAATTAGGCTATGACCCAACACTTTACCCATATAAAATCCATATCTAATAATTCACAAATTAAATGGGTAATTTTCATTTATATTAATAAACTGAAAATCCGGGGTGTTACAGACTATTAGTTTTATACAGATATTTGCGCGAGGCAAAGGTGGAGACCGTCAGGGACGAGATACTCCGGGGAGGATACTTGCAGTGATACCTTAGACTGGGGAAACAGCTGATTCTCCACTTATGCAGAGTATTCTATCTTCCTACAGTTTTTGAGCACATGTGTTATTTGATAATGGTGTATCCCCTTCATTTTTTGCATCATGGTTTGCTCATTTTTTTTGCGACATGAGATTGAGTTAGTTCGCACACCCTTGCATGTCATATCCACATTGGGTCGGGAGACTGTGGTTGACAGAGTGTGCAAGAATTGTGTTATGACCATTGATAAGTTAGATGTAGTGCCCCTACCTCTAACCACCGTCATCAGAGTAATATATTAGGAATATTTTAGTGGAGAGGGAGGCGAGGATCATGACGTGAGCCAAGTCCGAGTCCGAAGACCCGACCCTTGAATGGCCCAATTAGTGTGTGCATGATATTTGGCAAACACTCTCATAATCCTGCGGAGATTTAAAACATTTTGAATTTTACATTAATAGTCAACACATCTCAAAACAAGATAAGTAATTCACACAGACTAGAGTCAAATACAAAACAACTTAAATACATGCTTTCAATCATAAATATTGCATTCTCCGAAATAACAACATTCTTACAAATTTACATTGTCTTATAATTTCCAAATTACAAGGTACATTAAGCCAAGATATTCAAGCTTCAATTCTTTTGTGTATCTCGCTCATATTCGACCATCACTTGATCTAATTTCATCTACGCACTTCAACCTGCATACAAAATCTGGACGGGGGGAATTTATGGGCTTAATCAACACGCCCAGTAGGAATTCTGATCACATAATATTCACTACGGCATGTCATTCTAAGACAATATACATACTTGTAATCTTATCAAATCTCGATTTTATCTTATTTCAAAATTATATAAAATCCTTACTCCAAAAGATACTTAAGTCGTAAAAACCGATATCTAGATCACAAACTATCTTTTTTCAATATATACATAATATTTTCCTTAAAATATTCATCCCACTAAAAATCTCATATTCAACTCATTAAGGAAAGCTCACGCTTGAAAACATAATACATATTTCAATCTCAAAAACGGTGTCGAACCAGTGCTTTTAATGAAACCGTATTCACTTGTTCTTTCAAAATACTACATGCCAACCATATATCAAAGTACTTTTCTCAAAACTCATTTCTACATTATTTTAGGAAAACCTGCCGTTCAACACATATATAGTATATATTTCCTCCCATTATTTCTAGATCCAAATAGGAAACTCAAAACATGACCATTACCATTTCATAGTGAAAATACCACATTGAAAATTTCATCATTAAGACCTTTCATGAAAACCATACTCTTTCCTTTATTTCAAATACCATCCCAATTCATGTAAATGTTCATCAATATTTAACATGTTATACCATGGGAGTCATGATTCATGCATACCCTTATCATGCCCCATGCGTAGGTATTTCAACATTTCCTTTAGAACAATGGGGCATTTCATCCTCCCGTTGAAACATTCTTTCTTTGCCATACATACACGACATCAAAGCCTGCCCGAGACAATTTAGCACTTTGATTCGTCAATCATGACATGACACCAAAGCCCGTCCGGACATTCGGTACTTTGGTTCGTTGACAGTAACCCCATAACAATAATCATGACCCTAAGGTCCATTTGGACAAACTGGTCCTTGGTTATCATTTCATGTATTTCTCATCCCATGCTTCATGCATGAGGAATATGAATGCAAATGAATGCTAATGTTCATACATATGACATATCTCCAATCATTATCAAGGGCATAAAAAATCACTTTTCAGCATATAAACTTTCAAAACATTTCAATTCTATTCAACATAGTCATATAGATTATCTATGTATGATTTACAAATCCCAAGGTAGTTCAAAACCCCATATAGTTGGAGTCTATAATGTACATTTCAAAAACACCTCATCTATCATATAATTCTAGATTGTGAAATAGTCAAAAGTACTTCAATTGAAAATAAACTCAATTTAATAAATCAAGAACACATGATTTTCAAAGGGACTCAAAACATCATTTTCTTATTGTTAAAAGGGTATTAGATTCACACCCATTGTATTTCAACGAAGTAGGAAAACCTACTTGATCTTATCCAACCAGCAAATACAAGCGATCCACGAACAAACTTGCTCGATCCCTGGTTCACTTTTTAGCCATTCGTTCAATGTTCGTGCATCAAAATATCACATACATAGTATTAGATTACTTCTCATTAATTTTACAATTCTCTAATTCTTACATTTTATTTCTCCACATCTAAGGTCTCATTAGGTCCCGTAGGTCCAATAGATAAAGGCTAACATAGCCTAGGTGATCCCACATTAATGATCAAAACAAAAGTGTGGGGTTAAGATCAAAACAGTCTGGTCACTACCAGTTCAGAACTTGGGTCACTCTGTTCGTAACTTCCGAAGCTTGTTCCGAAGCTTCGGAACATCCGGATTATCCTTCAGATCGTCCGAAGTATACAATCACGTTGGTCTACTTGTAATTTGGTTTCGGAACCTCTGAACCAAGTTCCGAGAATTTGAAAATTTTGAGCTTCCTCTCTGCACTGCTGAGATATGTAGATTTTCAATTTACACTAGATTGCTCGGAACTTGATCTCGATACTTCTGAGCCTTGTTCTGAGACCTCGGGTCCTCTTTTGAACTTAATAGATATTTCCTAAGTGTTTAGTACTTATCGGGTTTCATTGATCTTCTCGAAACTTGGCCTCGGAACGTCCGGGCTAGGTTCCGAGGCCTCATACATTTCAATGGTCCTCAGAAGTCATTCATTCCCTCGGACTGTTTGAGCCTTCGGCACTTGTCTCAGAACGTTTGGGGAGGTTTCAAGACAGCTTCCGAGACCTGTCTTTCTCAGACAGTCACTTGCAGAAAACTGCAGTGCCGACCGAGTTCCTTGAACTCGAAAATTACATTAGGGTGGGTCACTGGCCTTGATTCTTACTCCTAACCCCTTAGATTGATTCTGTAACACCCGCCCCTTTTTCACCGAAATCAGAGTCTATTTTTTTTTTAATGGAGAGTGAGAGAGGGCGCGGACGTCACGACACAAGTTAAGTCCGAGCTTCTAAAGCCCGACCCTTAACTGGCCAACCCCACGCATGCGCGGAACTAAGTCCACGGGAACAGTTCACGGGTAGGAAGTAAGCTCGTGGAATATAATTACGTGCGGAACGTTATAATAGAGACTATCCTACCGGTTTTAGATAGAAGGGAAGATACAACATTAAATTACCAAAATACCCCTTTGTTCACATTTATGCCTCAAAACGATACTGTCAATAATGCAGTCCAAACCATAGCAAGAAATATAAATTATACAGTCCGACGAGCTAAGCTACTTTAAATTACATCTCCAAAATGAAACTGAAATAAAACTAGATATCCGCTTCCCAAGCTCCTAAGCTTGACTCCCAGCGTGTCCACCGTTTCCGCCATCTCCTGCGTCATCGGCTAGGGTAGAAGTAGGGTGTTAGTCAACGCGCCCAGTAGGACTCCGAGTAGGGCTAGCACATGGATTAGTGATAACATGCATACCAAATAATAATAAAGTAAACATATGATGAATGCCATGCCATGGGTGCCTATGTCATGTGTCCCACCCATCCACCATATCATCATAAAATATCGTATCCCCCTTAACGGCAAAGCCTCGTCAAGGTGTCCCCATGTTTGCTTCTCGGTCGCCCCAACGGAGCATGGACTCCGGTTATAGCATAAGAGCTATCCCCATGTCTGATTCTCGGTCGCCCCGACGGAGCATGGACTCCGGTTATAGCCCCTCAGGCTATCCCCATGTTTGCTTCTCGATCGCACCGATGGAGCATGGACTCTGCTTTCATTATTTTCCCGCCCATGCCATGCATGAGATGTAAGTGCATTATGCTATGTAATATATATATAATCCATATAAAATCCATAGCATCTAAGTATAGTCCATAGTCTTAAAAAATATTATCCATAGCATTAATCATAATCCATAGTACTTAAACATATAATTCATAATTCGAAATCCCATCATAAGATAAATCATATAATTATCAAATTAAAGAACCATCACATATCCAAGGCTTACAAAAAGGTAGGAATCCTACCGAATACCGTTTAGCGTCCCGTTACGTTTCCGTTCGATAATCCCATCGCCGATCGCGTACCGTTTGCGACGTCTCGGTACCTTATTACATATTTACCGAATTAGTCCATATGTTATCCATGATTAAGTCCTTAACTTATTACAACCTTAGGTTCTTAATTACGTTATCCGTTTACCAAAATCAGCCCCTAACTTAGCCTCGCTTTCCGTGGTTTAAAACACATCCATAAATCCAATTTTGGCCATTTTAAATATTCCGATTTGCAAGTCTAAAACGCAGCATCTATCCATTTCATTTAATCATTCGCAATGTATCCAATTTTATGTCTAACATACATAGGGTTCGGCCATGCATCATGGCCGAACCCATGGTTCTTCAATGTGGCCACTAATTACGGTTTTGCCACTAGACCTCCATGGTTTAATATTTCCTCATTCATGCATATTTTTAAGTCAAAAAATTCATCCATAACTTAGATCCATTAGGCATTCATTGACTATGCCCTAATATCCATAAAAATAGCCACCTACTTTGATTAAATTTGAAAACATTTAATCCCATAATTCATTCCACATTTGGCCTAAGATGTGGCCCACATAAGGGGTCATGGGTTCATTTTATCCCCTTTTAATCCCACCTCCAATGAAATTAAATCATTCATTTAAATCCCCATTAAAATTTTTCATCTCTTTTCATCATTTTCCATTCTTTTTACCTTCATTAAAAATCACTAAATCATCACCATAGGGTTCGGCCATTCACCATGGCCGAACCCATGGTTCATGGCTCACCTTCATGGGTGCCCTTTTAAGACCAATGTTTTGTCCAAAAAAAATCCATTTTTAAAATCAATAACCTTCATTCATTTTGGCCCTTTAAAAACTTCCAAAATATTAACATATTAATCCATCATTTCCATCCTTTAAAGCCATTTAAAAAAAATCACTTTTCAACACCATAGGGTTCGGCCATACACCATGGCCGAACCCATGGTTCATGGTCCATCTTATCCATGACGAAAATACCTATTTACATTCCTCATGGTTTTCTCATTAAAACTCCTTAAAAATCAACAACTTTTCAATCACTTAAAACCTCAACATCATTAACCCTTCTCCATAATTTTAGACCTCAAACCCTAATTAAAAATCATCCATCATTTACCATGGGGTTTGGCCATGCTACATGGCCGAACCCTATGGCCCATGAATCCATTAAAAAATCCAAATTCTCTATGCTTAATAAAGACTTGAAATTCCATTAAAAATTCCATTCTTCCATTTCATCCATTTCTTATCCTACCATTTGATGGATCTTAGATCCATGGCCCACAACATTTTTGGCCATATTAAATCTAAGAAATGGATTCCATATCCTATCTAGAAAGCATAAATTCTTGTTTTAAGAAAATCTTACCACCCGACGACTCCTCCGGTCCTTCTTTCCTCTTTGCTCTCCTTAGCCTTCTCTTCTCTTCTTCTCCTTGATGTACGGTCAAGATGAGCTTGATCAAATGGTGAGGCTCTCCAAGCTTAGGATCGGCCAAGATTGAGTGGGTTTGCTTGAGAGAGGGAGAGGGGAAGGTGATGAGAAAGGTATCTCAAGTGTTTACCTTGAGGTGGTGGGTCAACACTTAGCCTTTTCCTTTTCTTTTCTTCTCTTTTCTTCTCTTTTTCTTCTAAGTTTTCTTCTTTCTTCCTCTTGTGAAGGTAGGGGACGGTTTTGAGAGTGCAAAGAGATGGAGAGAGTATATTGGTTAGATGGAAATGAGATGGGAAGTCATCTCATCTTTTTTTTTGGTTGTCATTCATTCCTCCCATGAACCAACATGGCATCAATGGTGGTGGTTGGGGTAAAACCACCATTTAAACCCATGGTTTCAATCTTGTGTTTCTTCAAAGTGGTTTGTGTTTGTTTGGGGTGGTTTGTGTTTGTTGGAATGGTTTTGACCATTTGACCATAATTAATTTAATCAATCTAATTCAATTGATCCTTAGGTTAAGTTAATTAATTAATTCCTACTTAATTTTAATCCCATTAATTTCCCTCTATGAAATCCACCCATGGTTGACCAAGTCAACCATGGTGGTCGGCTCCACCACCCTTGGGTCCACCTGCCACCTCAATTGGTGAGGTTAAGGTGGGCCCCACTTGGTCATGCCATTTCATTTCATTACTAACTTAGAGGGTTTAATTCCAATTCATCCTTTTTAAATCAATTGGGCCACCATTGGGCCCACGGCCCAACCAAATTATTTTCTACCCTTTACCTTAGAGTTTGGACCAATTTTGATCCATTGGGTCCCACATGGTGATCGGGTCCACTTTGACCATCGTTGACCCTTCCGACGAATTCCATTCACTCTATGGTCCATTGGGTCCTTCTTGGGCCTTTGTCCCAAAATTTGATCCATTTGGCATTCCATCACATCAAAATTCAAGTTAAAGTAAATAAATGCCAAATATATATTGATTTAAAATTTCGGGCTATTACAGATTCCACATATAATTGGTCACATTTTAGAAGCTTAATATTCATGATTTGATTAACAAATTCATGGATTTTAAATCAAAATCCATGTGTTATGGGAAAACCCAAAAATCCCCAAATTTTCCAATTTCCATTTCCTTAAACTAAATTTGTCTTGTGTTGATTCTAAACATCCTAATCTTCAAATTAAGTCTTAATACTACATCAAGGGAGAAAAACCAACCTTTTTTTAAGCTTTTTCAAAGGTTTATCTTCCTTCTTTTTTCTTCCTTTCTTCCCTTCTTCTCTTGCTTTCTCTCCTTGCTTGCGTTTCACTAATGGAGGAGAGAGAGGAGGAAAACCATGTGGAAGGTGGAAAAAGGGGTGCACGGTGGTGAGGAATGGTTATGGGAGCCTTTGCCGTGTGGAGGAGAAGAGGAAATGAGGGAGTGTCGTGTGAAACAAAGTGGAAGTGAGGGAGTGCTGTGTGAATAGGATAAAAAGGGAATTGGTGGCTTTTGCGTCTTTTGGTTGTCCTAAGTTATAAGGGTTTGTCTTATCATCCCATGTGGCATGCCATGCAATAGCCCGAATTTTTGAATCAATATATGTTTGGCAATTATTGATTTTAATTTGAATTTTGACATGATGGAATACCAAATGGTTCAAAAGTTGGGACAAGGGTCCAAGAATGGTCCAATGGGCCATGGATTGGATGAGATCCATTTAATAGGTCAATGAGGACTAATCGGGTCAAGGATGGTCAAATTGGGCCCAATACTCATTTGGGACCCAATGGACCCAATTGAGGTAGGCCTAAGGTAAGGAGGGAATTTAATTGGGCCATGGGCCCAATGTCTACCCAATAAACCATGAATTAGAATTAATTCATTTAATTGGTCAATGGTAAATAATTGGGTCAACTAGCCATATGGGGCCCAATGGGCCAAGGTAGGTAAGCCCTAAGATTAATGGGTAAGACAAAAATATAATTAGGCCATGGACCCATTGGTGATCTAATTAAGATAAATTAAATGGATTAGATAATTATAAAATTATCTAAGTTAAGATGTATCAAAGTTAAGTGATATGGCCAAATGGGGCCCACCTCCACCTCACCCATTGAGGTGGCGTGTGGACCAAGGAAAAAGTGGGGCCAACCATCATAGTTGACTTGGTCAACCATGGATAAATTTAAGAAGACTAAGGTGGATTAAGGTAAATTAAATTGATTAAAATTATTGTAAAATGCCCTAAGTTAAAATCAATGGAATTAAAATGACATGGCCAAGTGGGGCCCACCCCCACCTCACAAAGTGAGGTGGCGGGTGGGGTAGGTATAGGTGGGGGCCGTCCACTATGGTTGACTTGGTCAACCATGGGTGGATTTATTAGATAGATAATTTAATGGAATTAAATTGGATGGAAATTAATTAACTTAAGTGAGGACTTAACTTAACTAATTAGGTTGATTAATTAGGGTCAACATAGACAAGTCAAAGAGGACAAGGGAGCCATGCTTGGTGGTTGGGTCTCAACCACCACCACCAAAGTCAAGCTAGCCCATGCTTGGTTGGTGAGGCCATGATGGAGGGGTATGGTCCAAGTAAGACCAAGGAATGAGATGGGTTTTCCATCTCATCCCTCTCATTTCACTCTATCTTTCCCTCCCACTCTCAAAACCGTCCCATGCATTTGAGAAAAGAAAAAGAGAAGAAAACTTAGAAGAAGAAGAGAAGAAAAGAGAAAGAGAGAGCAAGCCTTGGTCCTACCCCTTCAAGATCAAAGGCTAAGATCTTGTTTTCCATCACCTTCCCCTCTCCCTCTCTCAATCTAACTCCATCTACCATAGCCGATCGAAGCATATTTCACCATTGATCAAGCACATCTAGCCGATCAAAAGAGGAGAGGAAGAAGAAAGGAGGCAAGGAAGTCGACGGGAGCGACAAAGACCGGAGGAGTCGTCGGATAGTAAGTATGTTCTAAACAAGAAATTTAATTTTTAGGGTTTTAAGTTTTGGAATCCATTTCCTTAGATTGGATGGTGGCCAAACCATCATAGGCTTTGAATTTAAAAATCCATCCAATGGTAGGATAAGGAATGGACAAAATGGAGGACCGACCCCATGGTAAATAATGGGTAATTTATTAAGATTATAAGGTTTAAAGATAATGGAGAAAAATGATAGATTTAAATGGATTTATTGAGTATAGAATGTGATGTTTAAATGGGATGAAAATGGTGATGTAAATAGATGATTTAATTCAAATGGGGGTATGATGTTTTAAAGAAATCATGAACTATAGGGTTCGGCCATACAAGGTGGCCAAACCCCATGGTTAGTGATCTATGAAGGTTAGGGCTCTTAGATGCTCAATGGTTAATGTTTTCTAAAGTTTGAAAATTATGAATATGGTAAGTGATTTTAAAATGGATTATTTTTGGGACAAAACATTAGTCTTTGAAAATGGCATCCATAAAGGTGAACCCTAGGCTGGTGATTAGTGGTTTTAATAAATGGAAAATGATGTAGAAGAATACTAGATTTCAATGGATTTATGAAAATGATATGTGAGGTTTTAAATGGGATGAGAATGAGGACTTAAATGAATAAATTAAATTCATTGGTGATAGGATTAAATGAGACAAAATGGACCCAAAAGAAGGGAGATAGGGTACCATGGGTTCGGCCATGGTGTATGGCCGAACCCATGATCCCTTTGTGGGCCACTTTAGGGCCAAATGTGAAAGGACATATGGGGATTAAATGTTTTTCAAAATTAAACAATAGGTGGCTGATTTTGGATATGTTATGGAATTATAAATGGGTCTAAGTTATGGATGAAATTTAGACTTAAAATAGACATAAGTGGGTGATGATTAATCATAGAGGAGAGAGTGGCAAAATGGTAATTATTAGCCACTTTGAAGAACCATGGGTTCGACCATGGTACATGGCCGAACCCTATGTGGATTAGACATGAAATCGGATGCATTATGAATGATTAATTGGAACGGATAGTTGCTGCGTTTAGGTTCACAAATTAGAGTATTTAAATGGCCAAAGAAATTGGATTTATGTATGTGTTTTAACCTATGGATAATGGGCTAAGTTAAGGACCAATTTTTGATAAACTTGTAATATACTTAAGGATCATCGAATGGATCTAGGGTTATGATCAGTTAGGAACTTAATCATGGATAACGTATGGACTAATTCGGTAAATGTAATAAGGTATCGGGACGTCGCAAACGGTACGCGATCGGCGACCGGATTATCAAACGGAAAGCGTAACGGAACGCTACGGGGTATTCGGTAGGATTCCTACCTTTTTGTAAGCGATGGATATGTGATGGTATTTTAGATTATTTTGATTTGGCTTATGATGGATTTATGATTATGATTTATCTTATGATGAGTTTTAAGTTATGAATCATATGGATTATATTTTAACATTATGCATTATATGGCTATGTATGGTATATCAAAATTATGGTTTATCTATATACTACATAGCATAATGCACGTACATCTCATGCATGGCATGGGCGGGAAAATAATGAAACCGGAGTCCATGCTCCGTCGGGGCGACCGAGAATCAGACATGGGGATAGCCTGAGGGTTGTAACCGGAGTCCATGCTCCGTCGGGGCGACCGAGAATCAAACATGGGGATAGTTCTATAACCGAGTCCATGCTCCGTCGGGGCGACCGAGAAGCAAACATGGGGATAATACATTGTATGATCATACGGATGATGGGTGGGACACATGACATAGGCACCCATGGCATAGCATTCATTACATGCTTATTTTGTTATATTTTATTGTATCGGTATGCGTGTTATCACTAATCCATGTGCTAGCCCTACTTGGAGTCCTACTGGGCGCGTTGACTAACGCCCTACTTCTACCCTAGCTGATGACGCAGGGGATGGCGGAAGCGGTGGACATGACAGGAGCCAAGCTTAGGAGCTTGGGAAGTGCAGTCTTAGTTTATTTACGTTTACATTTTGGAGATGTAATTTTAAAGTAACTTAGCTTGTCGGGTTGTATAAATTTACATTTCTTGCGATGGTTTGGACATTACTTATGGACAATTACATTTGGTGATATAAATATGATCATAGGGGCATTTTGGTAATTTAATGTTGTATCTTCCCTTCTATCTAAAAACCGGTAGGATAGACTCTATTATCATGTTCCGCAATGATTATAATCCGCGAGCTTACTTCCTACGCGTGAACCATTCTCGTGGACTTAGTTCCGCGCACGCATGGGGTTGGCCAGTTAAGGGTCGGGCTTTAGAAGCTCGGACTTAACTCGCGTCGTGGCATCCGCGCCCTCTCTCACTCTTCTATTTCAAAAAAAAAAAAATAGACTCTGATTTTCGGAAAACGGGCGAAAAAGGGGCGGGCGTTACATGCCACCTCACCACACCTTACCACGTCATCGCTTATGTGGCATGATGCCACATCATCCACTTAATTTCCATATTTAAATTCCACCTACTAAATTTCACACTTAGTTAATTATTTCCTTAATCCCACTCCATTAATTAATATTCAATGGAATTAACGAGATAAATCAAATCACTCTTAACCTCACTTAATTAACTAATCACAAAAATTTCCATCAATTATTTTAATTAACTAACACTTTTTGGAATTTTCGTCCCAAAAATTTAGACGGAGCTTGGATTCCAAGGTATTTCCTTATAAGTAATTTCAGATAGAATTTCCTAATCTCCGATATTTGTTCTCGAGTAAGTTCTTCATTGCCACATCGTCTCTCAAAAACCAACTCTTCCGTTGTTAACATGGGTCTTCAAATCTAGATGGGGAAACGCAACCATTATACAAGTTGACGTTTGTCGTCTACGTCGTACGTTTACTTTCCTTATCACTGGCGTTTGCGTTGATTGTGTTCTTCAACACTTCCTCGTATCATGATATACTATAATTTCATTTCCTACTAGTGCCCATTTCCTTCTTGAAACTCGTACCCTAGTCGCCATCAATAACTGTCATAAGGTGTTATTCAATGGTGTTACGTCAGAACGTCTTACTTATTTAACCTTAGGTCTTCTCATTTGAGTAGGTCTCATCCATCACGAGTTAATTTTATTCATGTATCATCCGACACAGGTATCGTATTCCTCTTCGGGTAATACGCTAAACACGAGTTCGTTCATTTATGTTTCAATGCTTCCTGTAAAACTGTTTTGTTCTCCGTGGTTTCGTATTTGATCTCACACATCTCCATCAAGAAGTCAACTAGATGTTACGTTCTTAGTCAAACTCACGCATAAAGTTTCATCTCAGAAGCCACACATCATAGTTCATAAATCTGATTACCCAATGCCATTCATACCATCCGTCATACACGGATATACAGTAATGCCATCATAGGGCCAATGCACTACAATTCAACACTTGGAATTCAAATTCCATTACATTTTGTCAACCGGTATTCTGGTAATCAAATACATCATTCACAAGTGGCTATCACATTATACCATCTATTAGGGTCTACACCACTCATTTTCATCACCATCTCTCATGTTAACCTGAGCTTTAAAATATTTCTATGTGTCGTCATTGTACCATTTCAAGTTCATACTATTACCGTGCTCAACTCTTCTAAGAGTGAGTCTATCACCTGTAGTCATATTTCATCATCAATCTAAACATATCAAGTCTTTCAAGCTTTCATGCACAATCTAATCATATCAGATCTTTCAAGCTCTCATGCACAATCCAATCATATCAGATCTTTCAGGCTCTCATGGAACTCCACTGGCTATCTACAGAGTCAACCGACCGGACTAACTCGATAGATGCCCATAGACTCCCAATCGGGCTTATCTCCATAAAATAAACCATAGTTTTCAATACTCTCCAAACTGAACACCTCTTCAATTGTGTTCAAGTCACTGTGTCACTAACACCTTTTATTCAAAACTTCTACAATGTAAAGCGTGCATCAACAATACCTCAAAACTAAGTACCACTTCTTTCCCATACAAGTATGACACGACTAACACCTTTTATTTATAACCTATATAATAAAATTACAATAAAAAATACATTTCAAGCATACACATTATGAGTCTCAACACAAAACATACATTCGTTGTTCAATGCCATTGGTTCATTAATATTTCCAGGTCAATCCCCACTATTTTCCATTGACCAACCACCCATGGTGCATCAACCATTAATTTTTTTTATTCGCACAATCTCCTTCGCTCAGGTGACTCCACGAATCATTCCTCTAAAGCAATAATTAATGTAATGCTCCATAATCAAGTAAATGAATTTTGTACATGAATTCATTGATAACTGTCGTACCTTAAATCGTCGAGTGTTTGGTTGTTTTCAGGTGTTGGGGCAAGAGGATCCAATCGTCCGAAAATCACTGGAACATGAGATCGTCCCACGTGAGCTTGGGATCGGGACATCTAATGACTATCTAGGCTTGCCCTGTGGGTGATGAGAAGTCCCTGCTTGAGGTCTTTGACTGAGTTAGGGACAATTCCTTTTGATATTGCCTCTATGTCCACGTTGATAACACGTGGAGGCATTCCCAGAGCTCTACACTGCATATTATTTGTAAAGATTTGGGTAACATCCCTTAATATGGTCGACTTGTCCACAGTGACGACACGTGGTGCTTGCAAATTTTATTGCTTGTATTTGGCGAAGTTGTGGACAACTTCCCTTGATATACCCAGTCTGCCCACATTGATAACATGAAGGTGTGTTCGCAGAAGACTGCACTATAAGTGCAACAACCGATGGGTGTTGAGAGTTTGATCGGGGCCTCTTGTGGCGTCGCGAAGAACTTCCACTCTTTTGCTCCCTCTCGTTTCCAACGTGCTCATTTGATTCCGCAATATCCCTTTCAACAATGCTTGCACTTCTCAATACCTCAGCAAATGTGGCAGCTCGGAAAGTTATTACTCTTGATCTGATGTCAGGTCGAAGACCTCTTTCAAATTTTCGAGCCTTCTTGTATTCTGTGTCAACCATGTGTGGTGCATAGCGGGAAAGTCTAATGAATTCCACTTGATATTCCACAACGGTTATGTCTCTTTGAGTCAACTTTATAAACTCTTGTGCCTTAGCCTCTTTTTCAATCTCAGGAAAATAGTTCTCAAGGAACAGGCCCTTGAAATTTTCCCATGTCGTCTCGGTTATCAAAAGGTTCTCTTTGGTTGATCTCCACCACTGACCTGCATCATCGACCAGTTGTGAGGAAGCTAGGGGGACTCTATCTTGATCCTTAGTGATTCTCAATAGCTCAAATATTTGAGTGATGTTGTCAATCCAATTTTCAGCTTCTCTGGGTCCTTCAATTTCCTTGAAGTATGGAGGACGCTGATGTTGAAAATCTCTCACGAGAGTCCGGTCTCGAGAGTCAATTGTGATAGTCAAGCCGATCCTTGTCTGATCAGGCTGCACTGCTGCACTTGTTATTGCCTGTAAAAGGCCCTGGAGTTCTGATGACACGAGTGGAACTTTGATACTAGTCCCATCAACATTTCCTAGGTGCATACGAGTTCTTCGGGTGCGTTCTCTTGGCGTCATCTTCCTATATCAAGAAGCAACCCGATTAATACTTCATTCATCTCATAATTTCATGCAAACTGTTCATCTTGCATCATATCATCTAGGAGGAATCATTCCATATGATTATCCAGTACTTAATTTGGGGAGGAATCCTAAATTGCCATTTCATCTCCCACGGATGGGTATTCTATGTCATGACTCAACATATAACTGGGGAGTGTCTTGACCACCTATCTACATTTCAAATGGGTAGTATTCTAAACTTGTTCATACTCAACTTTGTTTATACTTTAACTCGGGAATTTTCAACTTCTTTTTGAATTTGACATATGGAACATTCCTTATTTGCTTTTCATGCTCTGATACCAACTGTAACGTCCCTCCCTCTTACCACTGTCATCAGAGTAATAATTAGAAATATTTTAGTGGAGAGGGAGGCGAGCGTCACGACGCGAGTCTGTGTCTGAAGACCCGACCCTTGATTGGCCCAACTAGTCTGTGCATGATATTTTGTACACACTCTCATAATCCTGCGAAAATTTAAAACATTTTGAACTTTGCATGAATAGTCAACACATCTCAAAGCAAGATAAGGAATTTACAGAGACTAGAGTCAAATACAAAACAACTTAAGTACATGCTTTCAATCATAAATATTACATTCTACGAAATAACAACATTCTTACAAATTTACATTGTCTTCTAATTTCCAAATTACAAGTACATTAAGCCAAGCTATTCAAGCTTCAATTCTCATGTCCATCTCGTTCATATTCGACTATCACTTGATCTAATTTCATCTCCGCACTTCAACATGCATACACAATCTGGAAGGGGAAAATTTATGGGCTTAGTCAACGTGTGCACTAGGAATTCCGATCACATAATATGCACTACGACATGTCATACTAAGACAATATACATACTTGTACTCTTATCAAATCTTGATTTTATCGTATTTCAAAATTATATAAAATCCATACTCCGAAACATACTTCGGTCATAACAACCCATATCTAGATCACAAACTATCTTCTTTCAAGATATACATAGTACTTGCCTTAAAATATTCATTGCACTACAAATCTCATATTCAACTCGTTAGGGAAAGCTCACACTTGAAAACATAATACATATTTCATTCTCAAGAATAGTGTCGAACTAGTGCTTTCAATGAAATCGTATTCACTTGTTCTTTCAAAATACTATATGCCAACCATATATCAAAGTACTTTTCTAAAGACTCATTCCTATATTGTTTTAGGGAAACCTCCTGTTCAACACATATATAGTATATATTTCCTCCCATTATTTCTAGATCAAGATAGGAAACTCAAGACAAGACCATAACCATTTCATAACGAAAATACCACATTAAAAATTCATCATTAAGACCTTTCACGAAAACCATACTCTTTCCTTTATTTCAAATGCCATGTTGAATTCATGTAAATGTTCATCAATATGTAACATGTTATGCCATGGGTGTCATGATTCATGCATACCCTTATCATGCCCCATGCATAGGTATTTCAACATTTCCTTTAGAACAATGGGGCATTTCATCCTCCCGTTGAAACATTCTTTCATGCATAGGTATCTCACTTGCAAAAAATCGTGTGAAGCTCTGTCTTCTTAGTCTTTCTCCAACCTTTAGTCCTTTTAAACTCCAGCTCATATTTGAATTTTACCCTTGGGTGAAGTGGGGTATTTATAGGTTTTGAAAAAAGACGAAGGGTTGAGATTAAATCAAGGTTTAAGTTGGAGATTGAAGGGCTAAGATTAGGTCAAGATAGAATTGGGTGATGGAGATTTAAAGTTGGATTTTAGGGTTACACAAGGAGGGTCACACGAATTTGGAGTGTGTTGGCGTGGAGTTTAAGTCAAGGTGGAGAGAAGATAGGAAATTAGGAGAAAAGAAAGGAATTGGATTGGGCAATGAGAAATTCAAATTTAGCTATGTAGTTTTAGGGTTTGTGCATGAGATGATAAATGAATGGATGAGATTTGAAGATGGGGTGATTGAATGGTGGAGATGGATGGAAGTGATGTGGAGAGTTGACTATGCAATATGTGCATGAGGTGACTTTGGATGGAGCAAAATCATGTGGGATGCAAAGAGATAGGATGGTGATGTGGCATGAATGAATCTAAATGGAAATTGGGTTAAAAACATTAAAAAATCATGTGGATTAGGTTGTGGCAAATTCGAATGGAGGCTAGCTTGTTCTCCAAATTGTGTAAACTTAAGGTTAAAATGAATGGATGCGATTACTTAGGATTAAGATCTATGCTCTAGGTTGATTTGACAAAAAAATAATTATAGAACTGGGTAGGTAATTGATGGAGGGTTTGGATTCAAAGGTTAATCCTAGATGATTAATGAAATGGATGACCTAAATTTAAGATAATGTGTGTATGTGGTGGATGCATGTGGAGGCTCTAGGGTTTCTAATATCTAACAGCTAAGATGATCAATGCATGAATTAGTAAGTGATGCATGGATCAATACTAATCTAAGGTTAAAATGATCATGATGATGATGGATGACCTAGATCTAATGATAAATGAATGAATGGGTTAGATTTAATGGTGGATATAAGGTTTGACCTAATTTGGTATGTGAGATGGAAGGTTATATTTTAAGATAAGAATTGGATGGTGTAGATGCGAAGTTAGGTTAAGGGTTTTGGCCATGGATAATTGGGTTGGGTTTAGGTGAAACATGGACCATGGAGTTGACTTGGGCTTAGACTTGGATCTAGACCTCAACTTAGGCCCACTGGTATTGGATTTGAGAGCTTGGGCCCTAGTTGGACTGAACTTGCACATTGGCCTGGTCCAATTTTAGAATGCGCATGGACTTGTATGTGGACTGGCCCATTTGAAGTGAGTCTTGGGCCAATGACTTGAAATTCAGGCTTTGGCTCATGGATTTACAGCTTCTAACATCTAGAATTAAGTAATTATTCAGCCACTTAAAATCTAAAAATTATTAGTTAATCTTAGACTCTCATAAATGTATCCAGATTAATTAATTTACATGAAGAGACCCTAAAAGGTGGCATTAAATAATTATAAAAATTCTAGGTCTTCAAATTAAAATTTAAACTTGAAATTTTCCACTAAATTAGCTTGATTTTCTTGAACTTTCCATTTTCTACTACAAAACTGATAAACTACATTAAAAACATCATTATATACAAAAATGAGAGCTAACTGGTCCAATAATTAGGGGTAAAAATGTAATATTTTAATGCTCAACAGTCTGCTCGAACCTGGTTTCGGAACCTCCAAACCAAGTTCCGAGACTTCGAAACTTCTAAGCTTCCTCTCGGCACTCCCGAGACATACAGATTTTTAATTTACAATAGATTGCTCGGAACTTGATCTTGGTACTTCCGAGCCAGGTTTCGAGACCACGGGTCCTCTTTTGGACTTAACAGATTTTTCCTAAGTGATTAGTACTTCTGAGGTTAGTACCGAGACCTCATACCTTTCAATGGTCCTCGGAACGTCATTCATTCCCTCGAATTGTCCGAGGCTTCGGCATTTGTCTCGAAACATCCCGAGGAGGTTCCGAGACATGTCTTCCTCAGATAGTCACTTGCAGAAAACTGCAATGTGGGTCGAGTTCCTTGAACTCAAAAATTACATTAGGGTGGGTCGTTGCCTTGATTCTTACTCCTAACCCCTTAGATTCATTCCACACATAATTTGTCACATTTAGAAGCTTAATACTCACGATTTGAATAACAAATTCATGGATTTTAAATAAAATTCCATGAGTTGTTGGAAAACACAAGAATCCCCAAAATTTTCAATTCCATTTCCTTAACCCAAAGTTGTCTAGGGTTGATACTAAACCATCCTAATATTCAAATTAAGTCTTAATACTACATCTAGGGAGAAAAACCAACCTTTTGTGAAGCTTTTTCAAAGATTTCTCTTCTTTTTTTCTTTTTCCTTTCTTCCCATCTTCTCTTGCTTTCTCCCATGCTTGAGTTTCACTAATGGAGGAGAGAGAGAAAGGAGGAAAACCGCGTGGAAGGTGGAAGAAGGGGTGCACGGTGGTGAGGAATGGTGATGGGAGCCTTTGCCGTGTGGAGGAGAGGAGGAAATGAGGGAGTGTTTTGTGAAACAAAGTGGAAGTGAGGGTGTTCTGTGTGACTAGGATAAAAAGGGAAGTGGTGGCTTTTCCTACTTTTGGTTGCCCTATGTTATAGGGGTTTGTCTTATCATCCCATGTGGCATGCCACCTCACCACACATTGCCACGTCATCGCTTATGTGGCATGTCGTCACATCATCAATTTAATTTCCATAATTTAAATTCCACCTATTAAATCACACTTAGTTAATTATTTCCTTAATCTTACTTCATTAATTAATATTCAATGGTATTAACGAGATAAATCAAATCACTCTTAACGTCACTTAATTAACTAATCACCAAAATTTCCATCAATTAATTTAATTAATTATATTCCACTCCACTTTCAAAATTATTTAGCTAAATCATTCCTTAATTAGTCTTTCTTAAATCTCCTTTAATTACTTAATTACGTCCCCTTAATCTCAATTAATCATTAATCACCCTTTCTAATCCCGTTAATTAATATTAAAATTTCTGAGGTGTTACATTAGAGCTTCGGTTTGATTTATTAGTGATGGTTATGCCCGATTTGATATGTTTTGGGCATGGACTGGATGTCGGCCCATAGAGTTCTGATTGATGGTTTTGAAAGAAAAATGACTTGTCGATCGTTGATGGGTGTAGAGTTTGCCTATCGACTGAGTTTTATTCTTAGTCCGGTTGCGAATGTGTTCCGCGGTGATGAAGTTGTACATAACATGATTGCTAGTATGGGTTGGGAGGATGTGCGGGATACTCAGATTGATATACCTCGAGTAGTGTGGGAGTTTCTGGATGTGTTTCCCAAGAAACGTACAGAGTTGCCTCCACCACAAGAAGTTGAGTTCGTGATTGAGTTGATCCCCGAATCTCACCCATATCTATTACACAATACTGCATAGCGCCGGCAGAGTTGATAGAGAGTTTCTAACTCAGATCACCGAGATTTCTTCTGTTGGCTTTATCTGCGCGAGTACTTCTCTTTAGGGTGTGTCGGCTTTGCCTTTTAAGAAGAAAGATGGCACTATGAGAATGTGTATTGACTACCGGAAGTTGAATCGAGTGACATTAAGGAATAAATACCCGTTACCGAGGATTGACAATCTCATTGATCAGTTGACAGGAGCCAAGTACTTCTCTAAGATAGATCTCCGGTCAGGTTATCACCAGTTGAGGGTGAGGGAGAGCGATATCTAGAAAACCACCTTTTGTTCCTGACTTGGATAGTTTGTTGTTATGCCATGTGGGTAGACAAATTAGCTTGTTACTTTCATGGATTCGATGAATCGCGCCTTCTGATTAGGGTTGCAACTCGGGTCGGGCGAGTTGGGTTTCTTAAACCCAGCCCAACCCGAGTTGATATATATGGAACCCGACCCGACTAGACCCGAATTCTCAACCCGAAATTCACAACCCGACCTGACCCGAATTCTAACTCGAATCAACCCAAATTCTGACCCAACCCGCATTTTGAACCCATTTTAGCCTTATTTTTGCCAGGTCAGGTCGGGTTGAGTCGGGTCGGGTCGAATTAACTTGTAAATCCTCAACCCGACCCAACCCAAATTTCATGCTGGTTTTTATTTTCTCGACCCGACCCGACCCGCTTACCCGAAGTTCCCAACCCGACCTACATGATTTCTCGGGTCAGGTCATGCGGGTCGGGCCTAAACCCGACTTGAGTTGCAGCCCTATTTCAGATCATATTGGGATCGTTTGATTGAGATGTTTATTGATATTTTGATTTATTCTAAGACAGAGGCAGAAAATGAGAAGAACATGTATACAATATTACAGACTTTATGAGAACACATGTTGTATGTAAAACTCAGCAACTGTGAGTTTTGGCTGAGAGAGGTGCAGTTTTTGGGCCATGTGATTTCAGTAATTGGCGTGGTAGTAGTAATGGACAACATTGAGTTAGTGGTTAATTGGAAAAGACTTCATAATGTGTTTGAGATATGCAATTTCTTGAATTTAGCAAGTTATCACCATCGGTTTATTAAGTGTTGGGAAAAGTAATTTATGCATTGAAATTTTGGCGGCATTATCTATTTGGTTAAAGTTTGAGGTGCTATCCAACCATAAGAGTCTCAAGTACTTATTCACTCAGAAGGACTTGAATTTGAGATAGTGGTGGTAGATGAAGTTTATTTGAGATTATGACTTCTAAATCTCATACCACCCTGGTAAAGCCAATGTAGTGGCTGATGCATTGAGCCGAAAATCCTGGAGCATAGTGGCCAGTATCAGGATTGGTCAGTAGCAGATACTTGAGACAACAGCAGATTATGATCTTCAGATGGTCGAACTCGATGGTTCAGTTGGATACAAAATTTAGCTGTGCAACCTATGCTTGTGGATAAGGTAATAAAGGCACAACAGGTAGAGCCTTTGGCTTCAAAGTTGAGACAGAAAGTGTTCCAAGGGCAAGGCCCTAGTGATTGTTTAGTTAAATTAGATGGTAGATTGGTTCTTCAAGGACGTTTCTTTGTACCTACCACGGATCAATGTGGAGAGGAGGTACTCAGTTAGTTTCATCACTTCCATTTCGCAGTACACCCAGGCCGTACGAAGATGTATCAGGATGTTTGACAGCAGTTTTGGTGGAAATGTTTGAAACGAGATGTTGCTAAGTGTGTATGCTATTGTCTTATATGTCAGCAAGTTAAAGTTGAACACCGAAGACCCGGCGGAGCATTACAGAACCTTCCAGTGTCTCAGTGGAAATGAGAAGACATTACTATGGATTTTGTGATGAGTTTACCGAGGTCACCTAGGAGCGGAAGTTCTATTTTGGGCGGTTGTGGATTGTGTAACCAATCAACCCATTTCGTACCCATGAAGGTGACATACTAGATGGAAACCTTGAGTAGATTGGGCATCAAGGAGATAATGGTTCATAATAGGGCATTTGTTTTGAACTACACTGTGTTGTCCACGTTGCATACGTGTTGAAGCCGTTTTGCATAGATTACATTGGTAGTGAAATTTGAGCCAAGGAGCTTGAGTACATTTGATGACAGTGATTGTCTACGGAGAGCCGGTGATATGTTTCAACTAATAGCTATCCGAGATAAGTTTATAATCACTTTTGCGCACAATTTTGTTGTGTTTAGTGGTGGAGAGTTTCTTGCGTGCATTGATGTGCCTTGCGTTGTGTCAAGACTTGTTAAACTATGGCACACGTTTGGAATTCTGTGACAATCGATGTTAGTAGGTATGAATATGTGTATGGCTACGACATAGTTTATTGGAGAGCTTTTAGTCTCCAGGTTATTGGCCGTAGGTATCTCGGGCTCTTCGATGTTTGTTGTTTGGAAGTCTTCGAGACTCCTAGTTCGATAGAGTGCCTTGATGAGATGTACCCAGATTTTACATTCGTTGTGTTGGATTATAGGGTCTTTTAGCCACTTATTCACTATATATTTGCTTTGAGATGAAATTTTTATTTGTGATGAGTTAGTGTGCAATGTGTTGAGTTGCAATATGAGGGCCATGGGTAGGCCATCTTGCATTGTCCACGAGTGATTTAAGCATGTTGATGGCATTGTTTGGTTGAGTCCAGAGAGATTGATGACCAGTAGCTATATTTGAGGGCCCTATGGATGAAGCCCTGAACGATTTGTGAGATTATGGAGAGAAGCTAGAGCCATAGAATAATTGAATTTCGAGGGTGGAATTTCTTTTAACGGGGGTGGATTGTAATGGCCCGGCCTAAAAAATATATATATTATTAAAATATTAAGTTTGTACATAAGTCCATGTTTGCAAGAAATTAGGCTTATTTCAGCTCCTTCCTCTTCCAAACAGCTAACCCTTTTTCCCTAACAGCAAACCCTTGCTTCTTTTTTTTCCCTCTATTGATTTTCACCCACTAAAGGTTTTGGATTCGGATTTCCTACACTTGGAGCGCCCCTTTGCACAGTTCATTCTCCTCCAAAAGTAAGATCTATGATCATTCTCTTTCCATTTCCTCTTATTTGATGAGATCTTAATGGGATGTGTTTGAGAATGGAGCATGTGATGGCTTTTAGGTCTTATTTGGAGAGGAATCCATGGAAGTAATTGGGGATTTTTGTTATATAACCTTGTTTGGGTCTATATCTGAGTTGGTATTGAGTTTTGAACCCATAGAAAGGATAGTAAATTGGGAAAAAGGGTATATGCTATTTTTGGATATTATTCATGGGACGATATTTGGGGATTTCCCTTAGATTGAAAGAATTAATCTGTTTAGGGGTAAATCTTGGGTCTAATTCTGGGGGTTTTCCCTTTAAGCTTTGATTTGGTCTAATCTATGAACTAATAGGGATGTATTATGTTCTTTTTGATTGATTAGGGATTTTGAACCCCGAACCCGTTGTGGTGATGATTGCTACACACAAATTGTATGATTGCATGTATGATATTTCCTTGATTTAGGGAATGTACTGTGTTATTGATGTTGGATTTATGGGTCAAAGCCTTATTGGGCCTGAGTTGTCTAATGGGCCCAGGCCCTGTTTGTGGTAACACTATATAATGTCTTTTTCTGTAGGGTTTCTTTGATTGGTGCAGCTTCTCTTGGGGAGAAACAGAGAGGAGAGTGATTGAGAGGAAGGGTGGGTAAGATTGTTAATCCTCATATCCTGAAAGGGCATTCTTCATCTTACTGGATTCGTTGCACGCTCCATGGACGTAGGCAACATTACCGAACCACGTACATCCCGTGTTCTTCGTGTTTTGCTTGGTGTGTGCTTGTGAATCTGTGATTTGTGTATGTGGGTGTTAGGTCTAATCTCCAACAATTGGTATCAGAGCTCCGGATTCGGAATCAGCACCGGGAAAATCGTAAATCAAATAAGAACAATACTAGAGGACGGAAACTGCAAGTGTTGTCTGTAGGTGGAGGCGCACTAGCAGAGGTGCATAGGAGAGCCACACTGTTTGAGCAGAGTGGCTGCAGCAGCTACAGACGTGCAGCAAGCTAGAGGCGGCCAAATAACAGAGGAGCTCAAGCATGCAGGAACCTCCAACAACCAGATCTGAGATTGGGAAGCATTTCCTTCAATCCAAGTCCATCCCTCGGTTTAGCAGCCAAGCAAGCAAGAACAAGTAAAAAAAATTATCAGATCTGAGATCTTTGATTTGGAGTAGATCTGAGAAGAAGAAGAGGAAACCTGGGTTTCTCAATCCAGAAGAAGCAGTAGCTGCGGTGGAAGGAGAAGCGAAGCCGTAGTGTCGTCGGAGGAACAGATCTGCAGATCTGACATCAGAGGATTCGCGGCAAAGGAGGGCCAACAGTGACCAACAATATCTCCATGCATTAGGCCGAGATCAGAGAACAGCTACGAGCAAAGGAGTCTGCTGCAGAGCAGATTTGGAATTAATTATCCGGATCTGATTCAGATCGATGGAGCATTAGATGAGGAAACGGCAGATCTGGAACCTCCACTATACGGACGCATCAACACTTGCGGTCCAGATCTGGAGTAGAACTGAGGCGCGACCGTCAGCGAGTTGCGGCAGAGGAAGCCACGTTTACTGCAGATCTGGGGCAGATCTGATCGGCATATCTGAGATCGGCAACACAAGAAGGAGCGTAGGAGGTGGCTCAACAAAGGGTGTTGATCTAGGACAAAAGGTAGCGAGATCAACATGAGTAGTGTTCATAGGCGGGAGCAGCAAGGCTGGCAACAGATCAGCCACTAGCTGCAAATAACAGGAAGGGTGTTGCAGGGCCGCCCGTTCTCAGGTTGCAGATCTGATCTCAATGGGGGCAAAGGGGTTTTGTTGGGAAGAAACTCCAAAGGGGCAGATATGGAACCATGCACCCACGCACAGCAGATCTGAGATCAGGAGTGCTCAGATCAGTGTTGCTTTGAGAGATTCAGACTGAGGTCAGATCTCGGCAGAAGATCTCTGTTTCATAGAACCCAGAAGAGGAGTTCAAGCACAACTACTGTAACACCTTGGATTTTCAATTTATTATTTTTATGAAATTTATCCATTTTTAATTGTGAATTTTAGATTGGATCTTATTTAGATAAAGAATTGGGCCATGACCCAATTAAGACCCAATTGATTGTGGAATTAGTGTTATTAAAAAATTAAATGGGTTTGAATTAATTTAGTGATGCATTTAAATAAAAGAGTGCATGGCCGATTATAGGGATTTCCCATATCTATCATATGCACATAAAATCATCTAGAAAAGGTCAATACACGGCATTGCTATATTTATTTTTAGCATTGGCTGATTGGGAGGTTACTAATCTAAGCAAGGGAGGTCGGTAACTTCCAATTAAGGTACAAGGAAAGGTGCACACGGCATGGGCTAAATAAGTCTTAGCCGTGTGGGGTTTTTATTAAAAGGGAAAGACAAGGGCCGCATGGCCTAAGGGGGGGAAGTCGCTATTTTAAGCACTTCCTAAATATGGACCAAAGAAAGGCTTTAAAAGGAGAGGAGGACATGGGCACATGGTTTTACAACCCCCTTAGCCGAATTTTATTTCCTCTCTCCCAATTGTCATTCTCACCAAGATCAAGAGCAAGGAGAAGAAGAAAGAGCAGCCAGCAAGAGGGAAAAATCAAAGGGAAAGGAGAAGAAGATTAGAAGAACAAGAAATCGAAAAAAGGTTAGTATCTTAATGGAATGATTTATTTTGAAATAAAAGAACCATAGGGTTCGGCCATGGTGAATGGCCGAACCCCATGGAAGAAGTTTGGATGATGATTGATAATTTTTAAATGGAAAGAAATGAACCATAGGGTTCGGCCATGGTGAATGGCCGAACCCCATGATTGATTAAATGAAGATCATCGATTTATGCTTATGTCTTAAGAGGATTTTAAATGGAGATATGGTAGGAATGTGGGTCGGCCATGGCATGGCCGAACCATGATTGCTTTATGGCTAAGCTGATTGGAGCAAAAGAATGGGAAAGAAAGGGGTGAGGTTCGGCCATGGTGTATGGCCGAACCCCATCAATTGTATTTATGTTTTAATTGATTATAATGGATGGTAATCGGTTAAATTTAATAAGAGGTTAATGTGATTGATATGTAACTTTTCAAGGGATTAATTAATCAAGATCATGAACCATAGGGTTCGGCCATGGTGTATGGCCGAACCCCATGGGGTTGTTTGTGGAATGGAGATGGTAAATATCGCCTAAATTGAAAGATCATGGATTCGGCCATGATGTATGGCCGAACCCCATGAGTTGGTTTGTGGATCAAACATTAACTTAGGCAATTGTTTCAATAATTGAAAAGACGGGATTGTGGAATAATAGCTATGGATGGCATTTTCGTAAATAGGTGTGAAAAATGGTAAGCCATGGGTTCGGCCATGGTGCATGGCCGAACCCCATGGGGTTTTGTTTATGAACTTAGAACCTTGTAATCAAGTGGGACTTGGTGTTGGTTTATTATTATATTATAAGGTAACGGGATCTTGCAAGCGGTGCGCGATCGGTGATCGATTCTTGGATGAAAACGCAAAGACTCGTGAACGGTCTTTGGTAGGATTCCACCTCTTTGAAACCATGGTTTATGTACTTTGTTTTATCTTATGTTTGATAAAAATATGTTTCAAAGGATATGCTTTATTATTGAATTTCAAATGCTATGTTTAACTTGTTTAAATAGCATGGAGTGATTGTGTTTCAAAAGTGATTTTAAATGCTATGTTTATGTTATTAAAATAGCATGTGTTTCATTGGCATCTCATGCATGGCATGGGGTGGAAGAATTATAACCGGAGGGGTCACCCTCCGTCGGGGCGTCCGAAAAACCTATGTGTGGTACCTTGGTGTGATTTCCATCAAGAAGAATCCGGAAGGTCCACACTCCACCGGGGAGTCTGGAAGACCTATGTGGTGGGTACATTTATGTACATGTGATGGGTGGGACATTGCATATTTGTAATCATTGCATGGCATGGTTTTACATGGTTTTGGATATTATGTTATAATACATGTTTTGTACTAACCATGTGTTAGCCGTAACTGGAATACCTACTGGGCGCGTCGTTCTAACGCCCTACTTTTACCCTAGTTGATGATACATGTAATCAGGGGAACGAGGAACGCAAAACGGGCCAGGCTTAGGAGGCTTGGATGATTTATTTTATATGTTTTGAATAAAGTTACTTATGGACTTGTAATTGAGTAACTAGTTACAGAATGTAATAATTTAGATGGTCGGATGGTTAGTTTGATGATCATGACCTTTTTTTAATAATGATTAAGGACTTGACGTACTTTGCTATCTGAATGGAATAGAACTTGGTTCTATTATGATTCTGCATTTTGATGTTATGATTCTGCAGGTTATGATTTTTATTCCGCAAGTTGATATTGCTATGTGTGAGCCATTTTTCATGGACTTGATCCATGCACACATAGGGTTGGCCAATTAAGGGTCGGACTTTGAAAGTTCGGACTTAGCTCGTATCGTGACGTCCCGCACTCTATCACTTTACTCTGTTAAAAAAAAATAGACTCTGAATTTACGGGAAGAAGCGAGTGAAAAAGGGCGGGGCGTTACAACTACGGGCTACTAGATCTGGGAGAAACAGAACAGATCTGATGACGGGTGAAGGAGGCAACGACACGTGGATGAGCTGCAGCAAAAGAAAAGCAGCAGATCTGAGAGGTCATCAGACGCAGAGAGCTTGATCAATAATAGATCTGGGTTTCTGAGAAAGAGAGAGGCAGCGGCGATCAACAGAGGCAGCTGCAGTCGTACAACAGCAGGTGCGGCCACACCAGAGTCAGCAGGATCTAAGCAGATCTACATGTCAGTTTGCAAAGAGGGCAGTAGCGCCGGAAGCAGAAGCTGTAGCCGTGTTGAGCTTGCAAGCACAGAGGAGATCTGCGTCGGATCGGAAAAGAAGAAGGGGTCGAGCAGGAAGGGAACCCAAAAAGCATCGCCGATAGAAAAGGGAGGAAACATGGCAGAAATCTCTAGGAAATAGGGTGCATCCTTGGCCAGGCAAGAACAGAGAGGGTCGGCCAAGCCGATGGGAGCATCCAGTGGCAGGATGCATCGGGTCCCACTTGTTTAGGCTAAAAACGAGTGAAGAAGGATATTTAAAAAAGAAAATTTGGTGGTTTGGAGGACCACCATTTATGGTGCACATGAGAGACCACCATTTAAGGTAGTCACTGAGGACTACAGTTTTGAATAGTCTCGCGAGACTACAGATTTGGGTAGTCCTACAAGACCACTGCAGTGTTTTCTAGTAGTCTGCAGGACTACAGATTCGGGTGCCTCGCAAGACCACAAGTTCAGATACTACTTCAGCGGACAATTAACGCTCAAGATTAATTTGTAGTTCCGGAGTCATCAGGACTCGAAATTGAGATCCATCTTCGCCTATACGATCGCAGCGAAGAGATCTATACGGTGAATAGTATGGCTTTGGAAAAGGAAATAATTGTTTCTGGAGGAGTCAGGGAGTGGTCAATGGCGGTGCAAGGGACTTGGGCGGTAATGCTTAAGGTGAAGCCCATTTGGTGCGGAGTTGCAGAGGCAACACAAGGATCTCGACGGCTATGGTTCGAGGTGGAGCCCATTTGGTACTGAGTTGCAGATGCAACACAGGAAACTCGGGCAATAATGCTCGAAGTGGAGCCCAGTAGGGCTATTTAGTCTTACTCAAGACTTGGTGGGGCATCCCAAGGTAGGGGATGGACGTCTTACAGAAGATGGGGATTTGGAGGTGCTACACAGTAGGAGGAGGTGTCATAATTTGAGGGCAACAATTTTCATGGTGTCGGGCTTTTTCGCCAAGGTGGAGTTTGTTGGATTTATGGCTCAGAGCCCTATTGAGCCGAGTTATCTAATGGGCCCAGGCCCTGTTTGTTGTAAGACACTATATAATGTCTCTTTCTGTAGGGTTTCTTTGGCTGGTGCAGTTTCTCTTGAGGAGAAACAGAGAGGAGAGTGATTGAAAGGAAGGGTGGGTAGGATTGTTAATCCTTGTAGCCTGTATGGGCATTATTCCTCTTAGTGGATTCATTGCACGCCCTATGGACGTAGGCAACATTGCCGAACCACGTACATCCTGTGTTTTTCATGTTTTTCTTGGTGTGTGCTTGTGAATCTGTGATGTGTGTATGTGGGTGTTGGGTCTAATCTCTGACAATTGATGTGTTTAATGAATGATAAATAGGATAGATGTGCCCTATGCGATTAAATACCTATTATGTGATTTGTAGCATGCCCATTATCTTGTTATGATGATAGAAATTTGTGATAATTGTTGGAGACCCTTGTGAAGGGCTGAGATGATTTATGGATGAATTTAATTGGGTTTATGTTGTGAAAATAGAGTGATTGGACTTTCAGGGTATTAAACCACCATGAGACGAGTTGAATAAATTTAAGGACTAAGAATATGTGTAAATAAACCCGATGTATGTATCTCAAGGTTGATGTGTAGTCAATGTCCCTAAAATAACCCAATGTGATAATTATATTAAATGTATAAAAGTAATGGAATGTGCTATACTGCTATTATTGTGAAATTATGGTCATGATGTGATTATGAATATATGTTGCCCACGTAATTGTGAGTATGATCCTTTTTGCATTACTCACTCATGTGTGCTTAGAAGGTTATCGAGGATGTGAAGCAGAGATATTTGTTAATGGACGTGGTGATATTGAGAATTACTAGTATTGGGGTGAGACCCAAAGGGTATATAGGACTTCATGACGTACCTTTCTATTGCTTGGGCCCCGCTCCCTAGAGGAAGTTGGTGTAACAGGATAATGGTTTTGATTAAGGAACCCTATCGAAACGGTGGAGTCGAGTACGAAGACTTGGTCCCGTAGGTTTACCGTAGAGGAGTATAGTCCCTCACGTGCTACGCGATGTAGGACGCTCTCACGGTTGTTTGGCACACTTGGTGTGTTGTTGGACAGCAAGGTTGGTTACCATTTACTCATTAGACATTGGGCCAACTTGGTAAGGCATTCATGTTTATGCGCAGGACTAGATACATCTACACTCCACGAGGGTGGTACTAGCTTAATAACATGTGATGGTTGGACGTAGAGTTAGACATTGTCCATCTTTAGATGACGAGTCAGCTTGGTAAGACGCCCATGTTTGTGCGCAGGGTCTGATATTACACCCTTGTTGGAAGATATGCCAGCCTAATAAGGCGCAATTTTTGGATCACCTTGGCATTGGATAGAAGGGACGCAAGGCGAACTGGACAAATACTCGCTAGGCATGAGTCACCCGCATAGTAAGTCGTGGACCCTAAGTCACGCTAGGGATCTAGATATTATGATTTTATATGACTGCCCATTCCATAGTGGTGACCTTATGTGGGTTTACCTTTCCTCAAATGATATTGATAACATGGCATGACAGCATAGCCTTATTTATATTCCATTTCATACATTATTATTATGTAGGTGTGTGAGTGTGTAGCATGCATATTTCCTCACTAGGTATTTTTTATACTCACGTCCTTGCAATTTTAGGTAATGTAGCACCGATTGGGTCCGAAGGACCCCATGGAAGAGCTTAGTTTATCATGCTGCTTTATACGCCCTACATATTGAGTTAATTGCCTTATTTATTTGATTTAAGTTGGTAATGTTGTTTATACCATTTTACTCATTGTGGATTTTGTTGTAATAAATTCTAGAATGTTTGATAACATGTATGGTAGAGAATTTATATCCCCTTTGAAATATTAATGGTATTTGAGTTCATTCATGGTCTCGTTGATTGAGTTGTGAGCACACGTGTGTTTTCCAAGTGTGATATTAAAAAAAGTAAAATTATTCCGCTTCACGTGCCTATGTTTTGGGTCAGGGCGTGACACTAGATTTAGTTCAACTTGCACCCCAAGTAACTCAAAACTTATCCACTCGAATTTGCCATATCATATACACCTCACACGATTTTCCTAATCTCCATTCAATCCATTCGAATTTCACAAGTCAAACCATTAGCCACATCATCATCGCTCATGTCATTCATCCATTCATAATAACTTTGCATCTCATCCATTCATATCATGCATTATATTAACCCTAATCCCATGTGCAAAATTCGCCCATATCATATCCAAATCCATTCGAAATTCTTTGCTTAGGCACCAAGCCAACTTGATCTCCAAGCTACTCCCTTCGACCAACCCTACTGTAACCCTAATCTCTTTCATTTTAAAATCCCAACCATCCATGTTTAATGAGATCTAATCTTAGCCTTTTACTCATCTCTCAAACCAAGATTAAATTTCAGCCATTCATTCTAACCCGAGACCTAGAAATAGAGCACTGAGGCACAGTGAAATTCGAATGGGACAGAAGCCAGAAGAACATTGAACTTTGGAATACATAGAAGACATAGAGCAGAATTCAAATTTTCTATGTGAGTTGTAAATTTTATTTTTTATTTCTGATGTATTTTCCAAAGTATGTGTATTACTTTGAATTGAATAAATATGGGATATACTTTTAGATATGTTGGACAGGCCAATCTTTCGAATTTAATGGTGATTGTTTGATTTCTTTTTAAAGCTTATATTCTTTAATTAATTAATTAATTGGACATATGAAATATTTTAGAACTTTTGATTTCTTTAATCTCACATCTAAGGTTCTTCGAAACATATGAAATATTTTTATCAGTTTTTAACTATCTAAATCTATGGTCTAAGGTCCGTTTAATTAACGTGAGGAAAATGAAATTTAATTTTAATGAAATGCATGAATTGAATTTGGAATTTAAAGCATACTCCATGATCTAGATGTCATGTTTATTTATATTATTGGGTATGAAGTTCGATGGCTATGATTGTTCTAATCCATTTTTAAATTATTTTATTTTATTTATTTGTTTATCTTGTTCATTTAATTTGTTGTATCGTGTCTATATTATTTTATTTGTTTGTATTTATTGTACTCAATCAAATAATCAAATTCTTTCAATTCTTTGAATTAGGTTAGAAATATTTTATTTGTATCGTAATTGATTTTAAGTAAAGATTGAGATTATTAACCTTAATACCATTTTAACTAAGCATTGAAATATTAATTAATTCTAGATCTTATATTTGATTTAGGTTTCATTGTTAGATGTTAACTTGGATTTTCTAAAATTAAGAATATAACTCTATGATTAGAATTAATTCCATTATTTTCATTGATTATATTATTTTAAAAGGGTGTCAATTTAATTTTTAAACATATTTTGTGATTTCCTTTGGGTTCGACCTCACACTCATATTGTTATATTATACATGGTTTGTACTCTTATGAGTAATAAATGTAAAACATGATGAATCACACAACAAGTTTTTGACGTCGTCGCCGGGGAAATTGAAATTAAATTGAGTGCCAATAGAATTATGTGATTTGCTGAACAATTGCTATTTTAGAAACTTCTATTTTTGGAAAGTCTTTAAAAAGAGAAATTTTTGTTTTTGGAAATTCTAATTTTAGAAAGTTTCTTTAGATTAGCAACTTTTAAAATATCAATAAATCTTGAATTAATCTATTTTTGGAAAGTTTGTTATTTTTAGAAACTTCTATAAGTAGGATTTTCTATTTTTAGAAATTTTCTAATTTATTAGTTTCCTCTTTTAGACAATTCTTCTAATCTTAGAGATATGTCTTAATTTAGCAGTTATCTATTTTTGGAAAGTAACTATTTTTTGGAAAAATCTATTTTTGGAAAGTTGTGTCAATTTTTGGAAACTTAAATTTTAGACAATCTCCAAATTTAGAAATTTTATAAATCTAGAATTTCATCTAACTTTGGAACAATTTGTAAATATAATTTCATGGAAAAATCTTGAATCTTGATTGAACTTACAATTCCAATTCTTTTATTAATTTGGTGTAGTCTAATTTTTTATAATCGTGACTTAATTTAAAATTTTAATTAAATCACAAATATTGTATTTCTTTTACTAATTATAATTTTAGGACAAATGCATTTAGACTAAGATCATGCATTGTTTGAATTAGAATCTATATTGAGGCTTGTATGTACTGTTTTACAGGTTTTTAAATGCTCACTTAAAAATTGTTGCAAAATATGCACATTAGGCTAAGGTGAGTGCCTAATCACCTTCTTTTTATTTTACCTTTCTCATGCATTCATATAGAATTTTTACTTAGGGTGTTATTTAATTTCTTAGTTTGCCACATTACATATGTTCATGCATTTAGGATGCTAGTCTCATGCATTAGTTTAGATTGATTTATTGTTTTTGCATATTTGCTTGAATGATGTATTGGTAATTTTAGGATTGCATTTGTTTTCACAATATCTAGAAAAACAAGATAGTAAAATGGTTCATGCATCTCCCTGATAAAATCAATTTAGGAACCATTAGTTAGAAATTAGCGTTTCATGCTCATTAGGACCATTTTCAGACTAATGTGTTTTATGTTTCCAGTGGATAGTTTTTCTTCAAGAATGGTGTGTAAGGCTAGTTTTGTCACCAAGACGTGAGTTCGAGCATGTCTATAGATAAGTTGGGACGAACTGTCATCTGTGCTCCCCCACTTACCTGGGAACTTGCTTGGCCATCTTGTGGTTAAACTCTCATTGGAGGCTAAACTTGCTGAAAGAAAATTTGGAGCAAGGTCTATCTTTTAGGATCCCTGTAGTCACCAATAAAATTCAATTTCTCTAGTGAGATTCAAAATTTATACCAAGCATATTTTGTGTGATATTTGGTTGAGCGTTAATGATCGTGTCTGTGTATGCCTTGTTGATCTCGTAATTCTGCCAATCCCTTAGTTCGAGTTACATTGCCCATCAATTCATCGATCGTTGCGTCCAGAGCCCAGTCAAGCTTAGTCTTAGACATAGACACTCCACCCACATCACAATCCACTCCATCACCCAGAATGGCTGAATACCTGAAAATGAGAAAACTTTTCGAAACTACTTTCATCGGTCATAGCACATACACCCTCCAGTATAGTCATCCCAGCAACAAATGCAACCCATGGACTTAAACCAGCCCTTTTACATCTCCTACCTTCATTCCATGATCTTGATCGTGGGGATCCATACTTACATGTCAAAGAATTCCTAGAGATTTGTGCAATTATTAAAATTCAAAATGTTACTGAAGAATCCGTTGAACTTCACCTATTTCGTTTTTCTCTCAAAGAAAAAGAGAAATCTTGGTTGAACTTCCCACCTGCGAATTACATCAGAAAACGGGATCAACTTGTAACGCCCCGCCCTTTTTTCACTCGCTTTCTGAAAATCAAAGTCTATTTTTTTAAAAAAAAATAAACAAAGAGTGATAGAGAGCGGGACGTCACGACGCGAGTTAAGTCCGAACTTCTAAAGTCCGACCCTTAACTGGCCAACCCTATCTGTGCATGGACTAAGTCCATGAATACGGTTCACACATAATAATATATACATGCGGATTAAATCAGAAACTGTGGATTATAATAGAACCTAAATCTATTTCTTTTTAGATAGCAAAGTACTTCAAGCCTTAACCATAATTAAACTTAACTTAAATATCCAAACAAACCATTCAAACCATAGCAAAACTATCTAAGTTATTACATGCCCGAAATCTAGCTACTCAAATTACAAGTCCAAGAGTAACTTAAACAAAAATATAATCCAATCACATATCCAAGCTCCTGTGCTTGGCTCCGATCACGTTCATCGTTCCTTTCCTTTCTTGTGTCATCCACTAAGGTAGAAGTAGGGTGTTAGAAAAACATGCCCAGTAGGTATTCCATTTAGGGTTTACACATGGTTTGTACAAATCATATATAATAACATAATGTCAAAACCATATAAAAACAATGCCATGTCATATGTCAAATGCAATGAGTCCCACCCATCACAAGTACATATAACCTCTTGATGGAATTCTCCTCATCAAGGTAACCCCACAATGGTCTTTCGGACGCCCTGATGGAGTGTGGCCCCTGCGGTTACCTCTTGATAGGAAATGCACATCAAGGCATCCCCACAGTGGTCTTTCGGACGCCCCGACAGAGTGTGGCCTCCGGTTACATATCTTCCCTCCCATGCCATGCATGAGATGCAAAAGTCCACATGCTATGCAATTATACAACTCATAGCATTTAAAATCTCATATTTAAAACATAATCTTTTTACGACATAACTCATCAAAATAAACCAAATAAACCATATTACATAAACCATGTTTTCAAAGAGGTAGAATCCTACCAAAGACCACTAAAGTGTCCTTGCTTCTTAAACCGGCAACCGCTCACGATCGCGCACCGTTTATGAGGTCCCGTCACCTTGTTACATATCAACAAGTCAATCCCATATTCCATTTGATTTAACATTAGGTCTAAGTCCATAAACACAACCTTGTGGGGTTCGGCCATACAACATGGCCGAACCTCACCCACTTGAATTTGTCCCTCTTTTGATTTAATCACTTACATCCAAGTAAATCATTTCACAAACCCTAAGTCCGTAAAATTCCTTAGTGGAGTTCGGCCATACCACATGGCCGAACCTCACCATCTTAGTTTTAGTCCTTCCTTCAAGTCCTTTGATTCACTAATCTCATCACTTATACAACAATTATTTATCATTGATAATAACCTAAGTCCATAAAAATATTCCCCATGGGGTTCGGCCATACACCATGGCCAAACCCATGGTCCATTATTTTCACTTATTTTCATCCTTGCCATTATCCTATCATGGCTAATTATTTAGCTTAATCCTCCATTTATTTAAACATGCATAACACTCCAAATAACCCTTTAAAATGATCCATCAAATAGTTCATGGGGTTCGGCCATACACTATGGCCGAACCCATGTCCATCATTTTCACCTATTTACATTTTTTGCCATTTCCTCCATCACCTTATGTTTAGGTTCCAAAACATAGGTCCATTCATTTATTTAAGCATGCATAAAATAAAAAACCCTAATAGATCCCTCCATTCTTTAATTTGATCCTTCATTCATTTAGACATATTAGATCCATACATGACCCATAAAATTGGTTCATGGATGTCTTATTTTTTTTTTTCCATTTTCTCCTTAAAATGGTTTATACTCTTAGGTCCATATTCAAAGTCCTTCCATGGGGGTTTAACCATACATTTAGGTTCATCTTTTTGAATCATCATTTACATCTTCAAAATTAATTAAATTTAACTACACTATCCATTAAACATAACCAATGTTCTTCCATGGGGTTCGGCCATACATCATGGCCGAACCCTATGGTTCATCATCTTCTCTTAAACCACTTAAACCCATATAAATTCCTTAGTACTTTTCCATGGGGTTCGGCCATACAACATGGCCAAACCCTATGGTTCATCATTGGGTCTTTTATCCACAATAAAATTAGGGTTCGGCCATGTCCTTGGCCACTTTCTTCTTACTTTTTGCAATTTATTGAGCACTTACCGATTCTGCGTCTCCTCCATTTTTCCTTTGCTCCAACTTGTTCTTCCAATCCTTTCCTTCCTTAGCCTCTTCTTCCTTCTTTCTTAATCCTTGGCCGAGAGTGAGACTTGAGAGAGAAAGAGAGAGATTTCGGCCTTGAGTGATAGCTTGAGATCAAACACTTTTCTAAGTCTTTTGTCTTGAGGAGTGGTCGGCCAAGAGAGGGTTTGAGGGAGAGAAACAGCCAAGAGGGAGAGGGAGAGAGAGATGAATATCAAATTTGTTTTGTTCCAATGATATGGTCGGCCAAGGATGATGGCTTTGGTGAAGCCCTTTGTGTAACTCCCATTTTCCTTAACTTCCCTCCTTAGTGCTCCACTTGGGGGTTTCATCCATAAGATGAAACTCCCAAGGTTCCAACGGTGTAGCCTTGGTTGGCTTGTGTAACAACACAAAACTGCCATCTTCTCATTCATTATCCATTTGGGAGTTTCATCCATGAGATGAAACTCCAAGGCTCCAACGGTGTGCCTTTGTTTGAAATGTGTAACCACCCACCTCCCATTGATTCTCCATTTGGGAGTTTCATCCATGAGATGAAACTCCAAGGCTCCAACGTGTACCCTTGGTTTGAATTTGAAATAAGACGACTCCTCATCTCTCCATTAATGATCCAAGTGGGGGTTTCATCCATGAGATGAAACTCCCATGTCCAACGTGTAACCTTAGGTTGACTTGGGTTTTTGAAACAACCAAGCCTCCTTCATCTTCACACTTCACTCACTTAAGATAAATATCCCCATAACTTTTCATCCAACACATTTAACTCAACTCATCCATTCAATTCAACTCATCCCTTTAACTCAACTCACCTCCTTAATTCAACTCATTTAATTCACTTGAATCAACTCAATTATTTGATTCCATTTCCAATTCAAATCAGCCCCAACTTAATTAAGCTTGGACTCACTTGGCAGTCAACCAAGTCCACCACGATTGGGTCCCAATTGGGCATTTTGACCCAATTAACAAATTTTGACCCAATTAAATACATCTTACCCATTTATTTCAATTGAAACCATATTCATAACCCGTTGGGTAATAATTGGGCAATTGACCCAACACCTTACCCATCTAAGGTCCATATCATTTAAATTCACAAATTAAATGAGCAAATTCATATATATTTGATAACCTGAAAATCCGGGGTGTTATACAACTTGTCAATAAATTCTCGAATCAATTTTTCCCATATCTAAAACGAATGGCCTTAAAAAGGAAATTTCAAACTTTATTCAAAAAGAGAGTGAACTTTATTGAGCAATGTCCCCGTCATGGTTTTGAAATTTGGAGACTCGTACAATTTTTATATGATGGCTTAACCACATCTAGCCGTACTTTGGTCAAGTCTGTGAAAAATGAGGCATTTTTGGAACAAAGTAAAAATGAAGGATGAAATTTCTTGGAAAACTTGGCAGAGAACTCTCAACGATGGGACTTCTCCAAAAGAGAGAGTTCAGTGCAAACCTCTAAGAGAGGAGGTTTGTATGAAGTTAGCAATGACTTTGACGTTAAGTTTGCAATTGCAAACCTAATGAAAAATGTAGACGCGTTAGCGATGACTCATGTGATGAACTCACCATTAGGATTGAACACTGAGGTTTGTGTGATGTGTTCTAATCAAGGACACACTACCTATAATACCCTGACCCAAACTTAGGATTAATTATGTGATTTATGTTAATTAATTGTGTTTTTGACCTGTTAATCACGAAGATTACGGTTTGGGCTTTTCGAAAAGTCCAGGATCGGCCCAATCATAGCTCGATAGCTCATTTATCCAACTCATTTAAGTTGGATGGGCAAAATGGTAATTTACCATAACTGTTATTATTTATGGATTTAATTGTTGTTTGAATATTATTTGGGTTAAATTGGTTTTTAAGTTTATAGATTTATAAGGATTTAAATTCTAATTTTATAGGACCTTTTAAATTATACTTTTTAATTTTGAAACTATTAAATAATTTGACTCGAAAAGGTCCCGATCTATAAAAATAATTATTTTAAATAATTCTAGAAGTTAGAAAATTTTAAGAAAATACTTTATGATTAATCTGTTTTTAAACTTACCAGTTGAATTTTTAGATTTTGAAAATAACATTTTAAAATCCTTTAAATAAATGCAATTTGATTTAAGGAAATTGTCTAAAATATTATTTTTATTTAAATATATTGATTTTTAAAGAGTATTGTTTTCCAAAATTTAAAAGTAAATTTTAAAACCCAACATCTTGGATCAGTTGGATCAAATTAATTAAACCTTTTAATAGTCAAATAATGGAAATAAAAAAATGGATCAAAATATAAATAAGTTTTGATAGACTAAAATATAAATAAGAAGAAAATGTTAAACACCTGCGTAGAAGGTGACGAGTGAAGGCAGCTGTGTCAGCGTCGACTCATGCATGCTACATTCATAGTTTACAAATCGACGTGGGTTCCCCATGGCTTTTGCATGGGAGCCTATACCTCCCCTCCATTTCTCTATTTAAGCACAGCTCTGGTAGCAGGATTTCTACCATTTGCTAAAAACACAAACTACTGCTGCTCCAACTTCTTCTTCTTCTTCCTTAGTTTTCTTTCATTGATTGCAACTTGAAGTTTAGTGGAAAAGATTTCAAAGTCTTCAAAACTACACCGATTTGCAACGCGAAGGTATGCATTGTTTTTGTTTTTAAACTTTAACCAATCTAGTATCAAACAGAAATGATTTTGGTGTTGAATTGAGATTAAAATGATTTTCAAAGTTAGTGGAAACTATGATTTTTTCATGTGTTTTATTGATTTCACTAGTAAAATCAGAGGTTTCTCTTAACTGATTTCTGTCTAATTTATTTTGAAAATATACTAGACTTATAGAAGAACCCATCTAACTGGTTAGAGGAGAAGAACGAATCAAGGAGCATCTCTGTTTTCAGATTCGTATTTGTTTGTCCCATCATTGCACTGGTTGCAGGTGATATGTTGAAGAAGACGATCTTCGGAAGATCCAAGACTAAGCTCAAAAGTTTCGAAGATCTAAGCGAATAGAGGCCAACCATTCTCTCTGCCTCTGTTGGATAGTCACGGACTGTTCCGAGACTCAAAGTCAGGCGTTTCGAGCAGCTCGAATGGTCCGAACAGACTATGGCAAGTTCAGAAGGTTACTAGAGGCTAACTGTTTTCTACCTCGGTTCTGAACAGGGTCGAAAGTTCCGAGACCTGAAACTCGGAGGTTTCGAAGGGTTTAACCTAATTTCTGAAGGTTCTATTGAAACATGGTATTTAGGATAGTGGTTTGGAAGTTCCGAAGCCACAATACGAGGTTCTGAGGCATGTTCCAAGGGACCCAAAACTGATTTTTAATTTAGTTGTTAAGAATTGTAATTTAAAGATTATAATTGATCTTAACCAGTTTCCAGGAGCCTTTATTAATTAAAATATGATGCTAACTCTTGTGTGTTTATATTACAGCTTTATGTGTTCACTTCCAGGCCAAAAACCCTCTACCTGTAGTGTTGTATCTTAAATTTACTTTCAAGCGCACGAACCATTCATAGTATAACGTATGCAGGTCGAACCCAATGGAATTACGAAAAATATATCCATCAAATATTCACAATTATTTATTAATTAATTAATGTAAAATCTAACATTTAGACTCATGTTGGTTGTTTTAATTAGAAAACATAAATATACTTTAGATCTGACATGGATTTTAAGAAAAATTAATTAATTTAATATCAATCTTAGCTTATTTTCCAGATCTTGAAGTTTGGAGATGAATAAAAGAATTAAATAATAAAAGAATAATAGAAAGAATCAAAGAATTTTTAAAGAATTAAGAATACAAGTATCAAATAAAATAACTAGATCTAATATGACACAATGGAATTGACTTCAATCAAGATAACATCATTATTCAAGTTTTAATAACAAAATTAAAGCTAGCCCCATAGCTCACGTAAACTAATCATGTTTATATTAATGTTTATAATTCTTTTAAAAATTAAATCTATGGATTTTTCGTTAAAGTACTCATCACAAGACGGACCTTAGATTTGAATGATAAAGATAGGCCCTTCTTTCGACACTAAATATTTCATTACACTCTTACAAGTAAGAGCCTTAGAAATCAAAACAAGGGATCACCCAAAAATGGACCTTCTAATTGGATGATAAAGATAGGCCTCTATTTCAATTCTAAATTTTCATCACACTCTTAAAATAAGAGCCTTAGAAATTAAAATAGGCTCGGCAATAGACACCCCCGAATTCTGCCAGCAGACATCGCATTTCAAATTTGGAGTGGAAATTATGTTTCAGCCGTTCCGTACGAAATCGACCGATCGAACAGGCAACGCATTTTCGCTCCGATCGATCAATCTGAGGCGTATACAATCAATCGATTGATCAGACAGTTCATTTTCGAATCGATCGATTGATCCTAACATGAGATTCAATCGATCGCACGGTCCCATGGGATCGTACGATCGATTTTAACTGAGAGGTCGACATCTTGACAGTTGACCTCTCCTCTCAAGATCGATCGCACGATCTCTGTGATCAATCAATCGATTGTAACCCATTTAATCGATTTTAACTGAGAGGTCGACAGTTTGACAGTCGACCTCTCCTCTCAAGATCATTCGCACAATCTCTGTAATCAATCGATCGATTTTAAGTTTAGGGTAAGATTGATCGCACGATCACAGAAATCGTGCGATCGATCGCACACATGAAATTCAGAATAAATATCGATCGCCCCCCTTTTTCCCTTCCACTTTCGTTTCTATCTCTCCCCTTTCTAAACCCTACTCCCTCAAAACCCCCATTTCGAAATCTTCTCCCTCAAAGCTCTTTCTACACCCCTCTCACTCAAACCCCTCTCTATCAAACTCCTTTCCAACTATTTTCCCTCAAACCCCAAACCCCCTTTCCAAAACGAACCACTCCCCTCTTTGAAGATAGTCTCTCAATCTCGATTCGAAGGTATTTCTCTGAAACTATTCTCTTAATCTCCTAACCGGAATCAAAGGTAACTCTTTCTCAAACCCAAGACTTTCGAAATTTCTTTGAAAATAGTACTATGGATTGTGAGGGAGTTTATCCACATTTGTTGAAAATGATGAGAATGTTGAGAATGAGAATGCTGAGAATGAGATTGTTGAGAGGTATTTTTTAAGTTGCGAAGATTTAGTGAAGCATGTTAAGGAAGTTTCCATTGCGCAAGGATTTGTAGCTACCATTAAGAGGTCATGTAATAAGCGCAATGTAGTTATTCTTAGTTGCGATAGAGGGGGTACATATCGTAGCACAGTTAATTTGAAAGACGATGAGAGGAAGAAGAAAGCATATCTCTCCTTGTTAATTGTTCATTTGAAGTGAAAGGGAGACAAATTGTTAATGGGTCATGGAAGTTGACCATAAAAGATGTGGAGCACAATCATGATTTCACGAGCGTATTATTAGGTCATCCAGATACAAAGTGTTTTTCAGATGAAGAGAAAAGACTTATCATTGAAATGAGTAATAGCAATATACCACCCTGCCAAATTATGACGACCCTTCGAAACGAAAATCTACAGATTGGAGTATCATCTACTGATTTGTACAATTTTTTGTCTTCGATTCGAAAAGAGCAACTTAGAGGTCGTACTTCAATTGAAGCCTTGATAGAAGATCTTCAAGAAGGTGGTTACCAATATTTCTTGACTATGACACTCAAGGTCATTTATCTCATCTTTTCTTTGCACATCCATTGTCAGTTGTACTTACGAAGAGCTATCATAATGTCTTCCTCATTGATTGCACTTACAAAACCAACAGATATCATATGACATTGCCTAATATCGTTGGTATCACATGTTTCAACAATAATTTCTACTCATGCTCTGCATTTATGAGGAATGAAAAATTTGAAGATTACGTATGGGCGTTACAGATATTCAAAAAGGTCTTCGGAGTCTATCATGATCAACAAGTTTTTTGACCGATAGAGATTTGGCATTGAAGAATGCCATTGATTCAGAGTTCCCTAATGCTGTACATATCTTGTGTATTTGACACATCAAAAAGAATATTCTTGCTCATTGTAAGCCTCTTTTCAAGAAAGTGGAAGAATGGAATGTATTTATAACCCAATGGAATGACTTGGTCGAGTCTCCATCCGAAGTTGCATTTAATGGAGCGTTTGAGGCATTCAAACAAGAGTTTAGAGAATATTTGGATGCAGTGAACTATATAAAAAGAGCATGGATCCCATATAAGAAGCAATTCGTCAAGGCATGGATCGGTTGGAGGTTGCTAACTCCACTAGTGATCTATATGTTGTCTAAAGGAAGATATCTCATGCCATTGAAAATCAGTTTCAGAACTTCAAGATTCAAATGGAGGATGCGAAAATCTGGTTTGCTCTTCCTATTTCGATTCCTTTTTTGATGAAGTGAACGGCAGAGTATCACAATTTGCATTGTCTAAGGTTTACAAGCAATATGTTATGCTCATAAACAAGTCATTTTCACCCAATTGTACACATGAGTTTACACCTTCCATGGGCTTACCTTGTGCTCACAAAATGCAATGGATGATCAAGTTACTTTTGGATTAGATCCATCCACAATAAAGAATCGATTTGATTTCACTTGATGACTTGAACATTGAAATGAATCGACATGGGGATGAATTAGATGTACACTGGGAAGGCATTAAGAAAAAATATGGAAATCTGTCTACATTTGATCAAGAGGGGCTCCGAGATCATCTTGAAGATCTTGACAATGATGAGATGCATATCAGTCAACCTATTATGCATTACAGCAGAGGACGTCATCCAGGTTCAAAGAATTCAAAGGGTCAAACATCTACAAGACGAAATCCTTCTGCATTTGAGATTGTAGAGAATCAATTGAATGGAAGAAGATGTGGGTTATGCAAAAATGTTGGTCATACGAAGAGAACCTGTCCGAATAGAAGTGCTGGACATGCATCCTGTAGTGTAGATGTAAATGCTTTGCCTCAACTTCATGATTTCCATGAATCACAAACAACGGGTTTGTCTCAATTATCCTACGTAAGTTCCTTTATTACATTCTCATTCATATAGAATAAGGCAAAAAATACTAACATGTACTCCTTTTTCCACAATTGACTGGTTCTTATGACTTCTACCACGAATCGACATATAGCTCTGGTGATCTTAGAGATACTAGCGAATTCCAGCATTGGTGGAATCAGTGATGGGTGTCTATAATTTTCTCATACATTCAGTTGAAAGAATGTGTTTCATTTGCAAAAAGTTGTATTAGTTTTCATTCCGATGTGCTGAAGCATGTATTCAAGCAACAATTGTTATTTTGAATAAATCCAGCATTGAGTGGTTTGTTACGAAAATGCCCTTGGATTGGTAAATTTATTAATTATGATGTTAATGAGAAAATAGTGGGGCCCATTGCGTAAACTAAGATCCTATGAACATATTATAAGGGTCAAATTATAATGGATGGTAATGTACATCAAATTGGGTCAAAATGGTTAATTGGGTTAAAGAATTCTCAATGATTGGAATAATTATGAAAATGCCCCTGGATTGGTGAATTCAATAAATATGATTGTAAATAAGGAAATAGTGGGGCCCATTGTTCAAATGAATACCCTATGAGCATATTATAAATGCCAAATTTGATTGGATGGGTAATGAACATCACATTGGGTCAAAATGGCTAATTGGGTCAAAGGACCCAATTGGAACCCAATGGGTCATAATGGATTATTAGACCATTGGGTGAGCTCAATTTAAATGGGGTTAAGCTGAATTGATTGGAAATCAAGTGGAGCAAAAATGGGTAGGCCCGATGCACATCTGAAAACCAATTATAAATGACCAAAATACCCATAATTGGGTCATGGAGTCAAAAACGGGTCAAGGAGCTAAAGGGGGACCCAACGGGTCGGGTTGACTTTGTTGACCACAGCTGACCGTGTGGGTCCACAAATGAGTTCAATGGTGAGTTAAATCAGGTTAAGTGGAACTGATTTTATTTAATTTGAATTAAGAATGAGTTGACTCAAATGCATTAAATGATTGCCAATTAATGAGGTGAGTTGGACATGTGAGTTGGGTGAGTCAAAATGGAAATCAATGGGACTGTAAATCAGTGAGTTCAAAGGGAATATGAGTAGGTTGGCTCAGTCATAACCACAAAACAAGTCCCACACGTTGGGGACTTGTTGGGGTGATTTTCATGATGGATTTTAAATGAAATACATGGGAAATGGGAGGTGATGCTTGGGGAGTTGGGAGGCTACATTGGCAGGTGCCAAGGGGTGCATTGGATAGCACCCAAGACCCATCGTTTTTTATAAGAATTGATGAGGGAATGGAGGGGTCTTGGGGGTTGAATTACAAAAGGGAATGACCACCATGGTTAGCCGATTTTTACATTGAAAATCTAAGATTTCCCATCTCTCTCTCCCTCTCTCCAATTCATTTTCCTGGCTGGAACAGCAGAGGTGTTTGCACTAGTAGATCAAGCATAAACCAGCAAAGGAAGGAAGGCAAAGAAGGATAGGAAGTAAAGAGCAAAGGCAAGACAAGAAGCTTGAGAAATTTGGTAAGAATTCTTATGGATTTTGGTTTCAAATATGAGTGTTAAGTTATGAATTTGGATGACATAATTTGGTCATGTATGGCAGAATTTGTCATAGGTCTAGACCATGGAAGATGGTGTCAAAGAATGATGGAATGGACCATAGGGTTCAGCCACTTTGGATGGCCGAACCCCATGAAGATAATTGGTTGATTTTGATGGTTTTTGGAATTTAAAACCATACAAGTTTGGGACTGTTATTATATATTTTATTAGATTTAAAATGCATGTTTTAAGAAGTTTAAAACATGGATTTGGATGTTTAATTCGGACCTAAGATGAAGGGTTAAGTGGTTCAAAACCAAAGGTCATAGTGTTCGGCCAATGAGCATGGCCGAACCCCATGAAATTGGGTTGGTTTTAGATGATTTTTAAATGGTTAAACTCGGTGATAATACACTGTTTTTTACATGATTATTGAAACATAAAAATATGTTTATGAGGATCAAGTCATGGACATAGGGTTCGGCCACCTTGGAGGGCCGAACCCCATGAAAGAATTTGATGAAATGTATGGTTTTGGAGAGTTGGAAATCATGTGAAATTATGGGGTTTTTATGTGATTTAAATGAAGGTATAATTACTGCTTTTGGTCGGCCAATACATGGCTAAACCATGTTAAGGTTGAGGTTAAGATATTGATTTAAATCAAGGTTAGTTGATTACATAATTAAATCAAGAGAACCATTGTGTTTGGCCATGTGTATGGCCGAACCCCACGGGTTGTTTTTGGATGATAGGATTGGATTGAATCCTATTGAAAAACTATGATGTGATATGCTTTTGATTTAAAAATTACCTAGGTTTAGGTATGGATTTAATATGGAGCTGATTAATTATGATATAAGATGAAAAGTGGGGTCAAAAATCAGATTAGTGAGGTTCGGCCATGTGGTATGGCCGAACCCCACTAAGGGTCTTTGTGTGGCCTTATTGTGTAGCCGATTTTGTGATTAAAGATATGGAATATAATGATTTAAAGAATCAATAAAAATGTGAGGCTCGGCCATGTGTATCGCCGAACCCCACCAAGGTGGTTTGGTCATAGTTAAGGATGTTTAAGGAAAAGATTGGTCTCAATGGCATAATGGTAATTATGGGTGAAATGATCAAACGTGGAATGATCATAGGTATGGTTGTATGGACCCAAATCAAAGGGGTATGGTTTGGCCATGCTGTATGGCCGAACCCTACAAAGGTATTTTTGTAGAACTTGATGTTTAATAAAGACTAAACGAATGAGAAACCAAACGATAAATAGGTGAGGTTCGGCCATGGGCATGGCCGAACCCCACATAGTGCATTTTTGGGACATTGACCAAGTTGGAATTACATGATGAATATTTGGTTTGCTGCTATTTAAATAGGGTATCCAGACTTGCGTATACGGCGTGCGAGTCGTGAACGGGTGACGATTAAGAAAGATCGAACACTGAAGTGAATCTTCAGTAGGTTTCCTACCTACTTGTAACCACAAATGTGATTTGGTTTTATCATGTTTTTATGAGATATGTTGTATTTGATATTATGTTTCAAATGTGGCTTTTGAATGATGAGTTATGTATTTACAAATGATATACAATGCATTGACATCTCATGCATGGCATGGGGTGATGATTATGGGTTACCTTGACTTGAGAGTCCTAATGAAAGAACACTGTGAAACAACTCAATGATGAAGTGTCTTTCCAGAGAAAATGAGAACTACTGTGGATTACCTTATCATGTGAGTCCCAATGAAAGAACACTGTGAACAACTCAATGATGAAGTGTCTTTCCACAAAAAATGAGGATTACTGTGGATTACCTTATCATGTGAGTTCCAATGAAAGAACACTGTGAAACAACTCAATGATGAAGTGTCTTTCCACAGAAAATGAGGATTACTGTGGATTACCTTATCGTGTGAGTCCCACATGAAAGTGTATTGTGATTTACCTTGACGGTGAGAGTCCCGTCAAGTGATGGCTATGTATATGTGTGATGGGGAGGGGCTCATTACATTCGCATACATAGCATTGATTTATCTGTTTTTGATGACCATATATACTATGATATATGCATGTTTTATACTCTAACCCTGTGGTAGCCTTAATTGGAAAACCTACTGGGCGCGTTGATCTAACGCCCTGATTCTATCCTTAGAGGAAAATGCAGGAACAAGGAAGGGGAAAGAGAAGGACGATGACCAGGAGGGGAGTCAAGTTTAAGAGCCTGTTGTTGGAATGATTTTTATAATTTACTGTTATTTGGATTTCTTTTATGGCCTTGTAATAGCTAGTATCTTTAATATGGTTTGAATTATAGTCTTGATGTTGGATATATGAATTAAGTTATTGTGGACAAATGCTAAGTTTGAGAATAGTCTAATGAGGTTATTATGTTAAAGCAAACTTGACTTGTACTTTGCTATTTGTTAATGGAGCAGTCTGAGTATTGTTTATAATTCCGCATATTTGACTTATTCCGCAATCAGTTATGTCTATTCCGCAAGTTTTACTTAGTTCCATGTGTGGATTATTTATCATGGGTTTAGTCCATGCACACATGGGTGGCCAGTTAAGGGTCGGACTTTGATAGTCCGGACTTAGCTCGCGTCGTGCCTCCTCCCGCTCTTGTTCACTCTATGTTTTTCTCAAAAGAAATTTTTAGACTCTGATTTTCGGAAGGGTGAAAAGGGCAGGGCGTTACAGTTGGTATCAGAGCGAACATGAGCTCATAACCTAACTGATCCCAACGTTACAGTTGGTATCAGAGCGAAACGGGAAGTTGAATCATCGAAGTAAGATTAAGACGGTTTCATGTCTCACTGACAGATAAGAATCCCAACTGACCGACTCTTCGGAGTCCGCTGACTAGGGGCCAGATTAATTTACTTCGAGTGACTCAGACTGAACAATCAATCTGAGAACGACAATGAAAGATAGCAAAGTAAAGTGCAGTCATCATAATTGGACATGTCAAACATAGCAAAGTAGGATGCATTTCCCCGATATCCCCACATTGAAAAACAAACAACTGGAATTTAGAGATTTTCCCCCGAAACAAAAGAAACAAAGAGTGATGATTTGGCAATATCCCCAAACTGAGAAGTGATACATAATACTTAGGGAAGTTTTTCCCGAGAACAGGAGAACATCAAGATTTCCCCAAACTGAGAAGTGATACATAATACTTAGGGAAGTTTTTCCCCGAGAACAGCAGAACACCAGGATTTCCCCAAATTGAGAAATGATACTCGCTATTTAGGAAGTTTTCTCAAAAACAAAGAAATACAAAGAGTGCTGATTTGGCAATTTTCCCAAATTATGAAGAACACAAAAGTTTACTTAGAAGCTAAGTCAACTGATGTTTCCATGACTTAGGAAAAATGTCTCCAAAGGAAGAAGAACATAACGGAGAGGGTCGGAAGGGTGCAAACATTCCTTAAGTACCTCCAGAATTACGGAACCTAGTACAGGCGGTGGTCACTTCCGTTCTACGACAACTCGTGAGCGGAAATGGAGACACAAACCCAAATAAAACACAGGACCAAAAAGGTTGGGGTGGGAGAAATACTTTTTGCTCTCGCATAAGACTCAGACCCTACTTATGGAGATCTTCAGCCATTACTGGTTTCACTGGAAGTTCCTGTTTCCAGTGTGGTAGACCAGGCCATTTCAAAAGAGAGCATCCACAGAATGTTAGATCTCCTAGTACCTACTTCCAATGTGATCAGCCGGGTCATTTCAAAAGAGTATGTCCGCAGAATAGTGAATATCCTTATTCCTGTTACCGATGTGGTCAGAAGGGCCATTTCAAAAGAGAGTGTCCACAGAACAAAAGATCTCCTCACTTCAGGGGTTCTCTCCTTGGTCCGGCTCAACTAGCTCAATCATAAGAGTCTGAACGACTAAATATTTTGACTTTTCCTCTAGAGACAGTGGAACATTCGGTAACTCAAGGTATGGCAGTAATTTACAGTTCATATGCTTATGCATTATTTGATCTATTGCCTTCGCATTTGTTACTAGCACCATAATACAACAAGTTTCCCACTGCACTTATTATAGTATTCCCTATAGATAGACGATGACGATTATTGGTGAATGATGTGCCTGGATTAACTATGAACAAGAATGAATTATTTTCCATGAATGGATTATACCCATAGGTGGGTGATATTCATGGATGGTTAGTAACTAAGGATATATGATACTCATGGTCAGAGTGATGCTCAAGGATGAATTATTTCCATGAATGGATTATACCCATGGGAGGGTTATATTCATGGATGATTATAAAACAGGGATAGATGATATTTACTGAAAGCGAAACACCAGGGATGGATGTATTTAACCACGGGTGATTATTCCCATGGTGGTTTGGATTGATGCCTGGAATTGGTATCGTGGAAGTTGGAACGAAAGGTGTTAGTCACATAGCGACATATGTGCAAATGAAGATCTGGAAAATTTTGGAGACGTATTTAACGGGAAAGATAAGAGTCTAGTGAAACTTGAATGGGAAACTATGGGCGACTGTCGAGTTAGACTGATCAGCTGACTCTGTAGTTAGCCGATGGAGTTCCAGGAGAGTATAACTAGAAACCTAGTTGAAATGGAATCAGAAAAAGCTTTGAGCATAGGCTCGCATTGGCAGGCTACCTCACACAGAAAGTAGATAAAAGAACGTATTGAGCCGGTACGTGTGGAAAATATCATGAGAACAGGTAAAAGTGAAACAGGGTAGATTGATCTACGTGCGATCACAAATGGGTCACGAGAAAAAGATATAACATGAGACCGAGCAAAGGGTGTTGCGAAATAGAGCGATTCAGTTCGTAAAAGTGGTAAGGAACCGACATGGAGTTGAAGAAGCCACATGGGAACTCGAATCGGAGATGAGAACCACTCACCCTGAATTATTTATGTAGTTTACTTTGGGAACCCTACTTCGCTCGATTTTCGGGACGAAAATTTTAAAAAGAGGGTTATAATGTAACACCCCAATTTCTCAATGAAATGGATAATACGAAAATGCCCCTGGATTGGTAAATTTATTAATTATGATGTTAAATGAGAAAATAGTGGGGCCCATTGCTCAAACTAAGATCCTATGAACATATTATAAGGTTCAAATTATAATGGATGGGTAATGTACATCAAATTGGGTCAAAATGGTTAATTGGGTCAAAGAATTCTCAATGATTGGAATAATTACGAAAATGACACTGGATTGGTGAATTCAATAAATATGATTGTAAATAAGGAAATAGTGGGGCCCATTGTTCAAATGAATACCCTATGAACATATTATAAATGCCAAATTTGATTGGATGGGTAATGAACATCACATTGGGTCAAAATGGCTAATTGGGTCAAAGGACCCAATTGGGACCCAATGGGTCATAATGGATTATTAGACCATTGAGTGAGCTCAATTTAAATGGGGTTAAGCTGAATTGATTAGAAATCAAGTGGAGCAAAAATGGGTAGGCCCGATGCACATGTGAAAACCAATTACAAATGACCAAAATACCCATAATTGGGTCAGGGAGTCAAAAATGGGTCAAGGAGCTAAAGGGGGACCCAACTGGTTGGGTTGACTTTGTTGACCACAGCCGACCGTGTGGGGCCACAAATGAGTTCAATGGTGTGTTAAACCAGGTTAAGTGGAATTGATTTTATTTAATTTGAATTAAGAATGAGTTGACTCAAATGCATTAAATGATTGCCAATTAATGAGGTGAGTTGGACATGTGAGTTGGGTGAGTCAAAATGGAAATCAATGGGACTGTAAATCAGTGAGTTCAAAGGGAATATGAGTAGGTTGGCTCAGTCATAACCACCAAAACAAGTCCCACACGTTGGGGACTTGTTGGGGTGATTTTCATGATGGATTTTAAATGAAATACATGGGAAATGGGAGGTGATGCTTGGGGAGTTGGGAGGCTGCATTGGCAGGTGCCAAGGGGTGCATTGAATAGCACCCAAGACCCATCGTTTTTTATAAGAATTGATGAGGGAATGGAGGGGTCTTGGGGGTTGAAGTACAAAAGGGAATGACCACCATGGTTAGCCGATTTTTACATTGAAAATCTAAGATTTCCCATCTCTCTCTCCCTCTCTCCAATTCGTTTTCCTGGCTGGAACAGCAGAGGTGTTTGCACCAGTAGATCAAGCATAAACCAGCAAAGGAAGGAAGGCAAAGAAGGATAGGAAGTAAAGAGCAAAGGCAAGACAAAAAGCTTGAGAAATTTGGTAAGAATTCTTATGGATTTTGGTTTTAAATATGAGTGTTAAGTTATGAATTTGGATGACATAATTTGGTCATGTATGGCTGAATTTGTCATAGGTCTAGACCATGGAAGATGGTGTCAAAGAATGATGGAAATGGACCATAGGGTTCAGCGACTTTGGATGGCTGAACCCCATGAAGATAATTGGTTGATTTTGATGGTTTTTGGAATTTAAAACCATACAAGTTTGGGACTGTTATTATATGTTTTATTAGATTTAAAATGCATGTTTTAAGAAGGTTAAACCATGGATTTGGATGTTTAATTCGGACCTAAGATGAAGGGTTAAGTGGTTCAAAACCAAAGGTCATAGTGTTCGGCAAATGAGCATGGCCGAACCCCATGAAATTGGGTTGGTTTTAGATGATTTTTAAATGGTTAAACTAGGTGATAATACACTGTTTTTTACATGATTATTGAAACATAAAAATATGTTTATGAGGATCAAGTCATGGACATAGGGTTCGGCCACCTTGGAGGGCTGAACCCCATGAAAGAATTTGATGAAATGTATGGTTTTGGAGAGTTGGAAATCATGTGAAATTATGGGGTTTTTATGTGATTTAAATGAAGGTACAATTACTGTTTTTGGTCGGCCAATACATGGCTGAACCATGTTAAGGTTGAGGTTAAGATATTGATTTAAATCAAGGTTAGTTGATTACATAATTAAATCAAGAGAACCATTGTGTTTGGCCATGTGTATGGCCGAACCCCACGGGTTGTTTTTGGATGATAGGATTGGATTGAATCCTATTGAAAAACTATGATGTGATATGCTTTTGATTTAAAAATTACCTAGGTTTAGGTATGGATTTAATATGGAGCTGATTAATTATGATATAAGATGAAAAGTGGGGTAAAAAATCAGATTAGTGAGGTTCGGCCATGTGGTATGGCCGAACCCCACTAAGGCTCTTTGTGTGGCCTTATTGTGTAGCTGATTTTGTGATTAAAGATATGGAATATAATGATTTAAAGAATCAATAAAAATGTGAGGCTCGGCCATGTGTATGGCCGAACCCCACCAAGGTGGTTTGGTCATAGTTAAGGATGTTTAAGGAAAAGATTGGTCTCAATGGCATAATGGTAATTATGGGTGAAATGATCAAAGGTGGAATGATCATAGGTATGGTTGTATGGACCCAATCAAAGGGGTATGGTTCGGCCATGCTGTATGGCCGAACCCTACCAAGGTATTTTTGTAGAACTTGATGTTTAATAAAGATTAAACGAATGAGAAACCAAAGGATAAATAGGTGAGGTTCGGCCATGGGCATGGCCGAACCCCACATAGTGCATTTTTGGGACATTGACCAAGTTGGAATTACATGATGAATATTTGGTTTGCTGCTATTTAAATAGGGTATCCAGACTTGCGTATACGGCGTGCGAGTCGTGAACCGGTGACGATTAAGAAAGATCGAACACTGAAGTGAATCTTCAGTAGGTTTCCTACCTACTTGTAACCACAAATGTGATTTGGTTTTATCATGTTTTTATGAGATATGTCGTATTTGATATTATGTTTCAAATGTGGTTTTTGAATGATGAGTTATGTATTTACAAATGATATACAATGTGTTGACATCTCATGCATGGCATGGGGTGATGATTATGGGTTACCTTGACTTGAGAGTCCTAATGAAAGAACACTGTGAAACAACTCAATGATGAAGTGTCTTTCCACAGAAAATGAGGATTACTGTGGATTACCTTATCATGTGAGTCCCAATGAAAGAACACTGTGAAACAACTCAATGATGAAGTGTCTTGCCATAGAAATTGAGGATTACTGTGGATTACCTTATCATGTGAGTCCCAATGAAAGAACACTGTGAAACAACTCAGTGATGAAGTGTCTTTCCACAGAAAATGAGGATTACTGTGGATTACCTTTTCATGTGAGTTCCAGTGAAAGAACACTGTGAAACAACTCAATGATGAAGTGTCTTTCCACAGAAAATGAGGATTACTGTGGATTACCTTATCGTGTGAGTCCCAAATGAAAGTGTATTGTGATTTACCTTGACGGTGAGAGTCCTGTCAAGTGATGGCTATGTATATGTGTGATGGGGAGGGGCTCATTACATTCGCATACCTAGCATTGATTTATCTGTTTTTTATGACCATATATACTATGAAATATGCATGTTTTATACTCTAACCCTGTGGTAGCCTTAATTGGAAAACCTACTGGGCGCGTTGATCTAACGCCCTAATTCTATCCTTAGAGGAAAATGCAGGAACAAGGAAGGGGAAAGAGAAGGACGATGACCAGGAGGGGAGTCAAGCTTAAGAGTCTGTTGTTGGAATGACTTTTATAATTTACTGTTATTTGGATTTCGTTTATGGACTTGTAATAGCTAGATTCTTTGCTATGGTTTGAATTATAGTCTTGATGTTGGATATATGAATTAAGTTATTGTGGACAAATGCTAAGTTTGAGAATAGTCTAATGAGGTTATTATGTTAAAGCAAACTTGACTTGTACTTTGCTATCTGTTAATGGAGCAGTCTGAGTATTGTTTATAATTCCGCATATTTGACTTATTCCGCAATCAGTTATGTCTATTCTGCAAGTTTTACTTAGTTCCATGTGTGGATTATTTATCATGGGTTTAGTCCATACACACATGGGTGGCCAGTTAAGGGTCGGACTTTGATAGTCTGGACTTGTCTCGCGTCGTGGCGCCTCCCGCTCTTGTTCACTCTATGTTTCTTTAAACAAAAAATTTTAGACTCTGATTTTCAGAAGGGTGAAAAAGGGAGGGCGTTACAGGACCCTTGCATGGGGCTATCACTAAATATGGAACATTTTCATGGTTTGACGCTAAACATGGGACCTTTGAGTGGTCTGTCGCTAAATATAGGACTTTAGAGTGGTCTATCACTAAACATGTGACCTTTGAGTGGTCAGCCAATAACTATGTGACCTTATAAATCAGATGGTCTGATTAAAGAAGAGTTTTTCCCATTAGTGAGGAAGTTTGTCAAAGAATGTTGGAGTAAACAACCACATAATTAGTGAAAAACTCTTTGACAAACTTAGTAAACAACCACATACTTAGTAAACAACCACAGGTTGTTTACTCCAGCATTCTTTGACAAACTTCCTCACTAATGGGAAAAACTCTTCTTTAATCAGGCCATCTGATTTATAAGGTCTCATACTTAGTGACTGACCACTCAAAGGTCTCATGTTTAGTGATAGACCACTCTAAGGTCCCATATTTAGCGACAGACCACTCAAAGGTCCCATGTTTAGCGACAAACCACTGAATCCCATATTTAGTGTCAGAACACTCAAGGGTCCCATATTTAGTGACTGACCACTCAATGTTCTCATATTTAGTGACAGACAAAGGGTCCCATGTTCATTCAGTTGTTTACAAAATTTACATACAAACAAAACATTCATCATGTTCATTCAAATAGACAAAATAGGTCATAAAAAGAAATCATTCACTATGTTCATTCAAAATTGACAAAAGATGTCATAAAAAAAAAAAAAAACATTCACCATGTTCATTCAAAATTTACAAAATTGACATATGAATATCAAAATATGAAAATTACAAAAATTCCAAACAGAACGGCTACTCAGAGGCAGGAACTGGGGCAGATATAGAAGTAGGTGCAGATGAAGGAGGTGCATCAACATCAATAGAAGCAGGATCCGATGAAGGAGGTGAATCAACATCAATAGGAGCAGGATCCGATGAAGGAGGTGCTGGTGCCGATGAAGGAGGGGCTGGTGCAGATGAAGGAGGTGCTGGTGCAGTATCAAGAGACTTAGGTCCTTCCAATGGAAGGCGCCCAGTCGCACTCAATAGGAGGCCAGCCGAACGCACCTTGACGAGGCTGAGTGGGGCCAGTAGGATGAGGTTGAGTTAAACGAGGCTGAGTGGGGACAGTAGGACGAGCTGAATGGGTCCAGTCAGATGAGGTTGAGTGGGGACAGTAGGACGAGGCTGAGTGGGTCCAGTTAGACGAGGTTGAGTGGGGACAGTAGGACGAGGCTGAGTGGTGCCAATCGGACGAGGCTGAGTGGTGCCAGTCGGGCCAGCCTCAGTGGTGCCAGTTGGAGAGCCTCAGTGGTGTCAGTGGACGAAGAGGAAACCCCCCAAGATCGATTTATCATCGATTCACCTGAGAATGTTCTTACGGTCCCCGTTTTCTCTTCGCGTCCTAGTTGTGATCGTATTCCTGTTTTTTGCACTAAAAGAACAGAGTTTCTCATTATATCTACCATTTGATTCTCCAAGTTATTCAGCTTTCTCGTCATCATTCCAACCAAGTCACCATTTTTCTTATCAATTTTTTTCATTCAGCCTCCCTTCTATCTCAGACAATTTCTCATCAACCATTCCTTCAAGCTTTCCAATAAGCCTTCCTTCCATCTCAGCCAATTTCTCATCAACATTCCTTCAAGCCTTCCAAAGCCTTCCTTCAATCTCAGTAAATTTGACATCAATTTTTCATTCAATTTTTCAATGCTGACGAGGATTAACATCGTACTGACTCCAGTATCATGTGCCTATGCCCTCCCAAATCCAGGTGCCTCTGTCCCCCCGAACTTCAGGTGCCTCTGCCGTGCCAACTTTGGCTTCAAGTGCATCACCCTCCCCCTCAGGTGCCTCAACCTCAATAGGAGCATGTTCTACTTTGGGAACCCAACGTGCATTGTCGAGTTTGAATCCCATCTTGCCCAAAGTAGACGTATCCAATGTATCGGTCTTTTTCAAAGCTATTTTTCTCTTCAGAGGGAAGGGTGATTCCTTTTTGTCGAAACAAGTAAGACATAAATATGCTATATGGATGGCTACATTTTCTCGTCTTATGGCAAGCAACCATGTGTTTTATGATGATGAAGGAGCTGTCAATTTACTTGCCATTCAAAATGCACTCCATGAGAAAACTATCAAAATAGGGCACCTGATTAATAAGCCCTTTTCTATAATAAAATATTCTTCCTAATAATGTAATATAGAATTCGAGCTTCTAGGGTTAGCTCTATTAGCGCGGGCTTTTTTGCTTTGGTATCACTCCGCCCACACATTTGGGTCATGGCCTATGAGGGAACGAATCCAACAACATCGGTGGGCCATGAGTTTGATTCATACTTCACAATAATGGCACTGGGACACTTAAACATTCTGTCCAGTGCCGAAGTTGAAATCTCAATTTCAGTCCCTCTAACTTCGGATTTTATGGAATGTCTCGCCCTATCTTCGAACATGTTAGCATAAAATTCCTTCACTAATTTAGGATAAAAATCCTCTTTTATTGCCAAGAATTTGCCCTAACCAAGTCTCTCGATATATTCATGAATTCTTATTTTAAAGGGTGGAAAAAAACTAAGGTCAATGATTTTACCATATATCATCGACCTAGAGTACAAATCCTCTCGGTACAATGTGGCCACTTCCAAGGAGGTGAACTGGTTGGGGTGGAAAGTCTCAGTCTCCGGCTCCGTCGCTGTCTCCGTCAGTCTTTGTCTCTTCCCTCTGGATGCAGCCGTCACCCTGGACTTCCTCACTCTTGATGAAGATCCTTGTGATGCCATGTGAAAGGGGGTGCAAAGAGAATCGATTTGGAGGAGAAGGAAGGGTAGAAGAGGGGAGAATCGGTTTGATCGATCGATTGGAGAAGAAGAAGAGAAAGGGTTTTCGGAGAGGGCAAGATCGATCGATTTTGGAAGAGAGGAGAGGGCAAGATTGATCGATTTGGACAACCGTGCCGTTGATTTGGTGAAGAGGAAAGGGTAGATTGATCGATTGGAGAAGAAGAAGATAAAGGGTTTTCGGTTTCTAGGGTTTCAATCGAACGACTGCGAAAATTTCGATCGCTGCCTTCTATATAAGTTTATGATCGATCGCACGATTTCTGTGATCGTGCGATCGATCTTGCCCTAAACATAAAATCGATCGAATGATCACAGAGGATCGTATGATCGATCTTCAGACGAGAGGTCGACTGTGAAACTGTTGACCTCTCAGTTAAAATCGATCGCACGATTTCTGTGATGGTGCGATCGATTTACCCTAAACATAAAATCGATCGATTGATCACAGAGATCGTGTGATCGATCTTGAGAGGAGAGGTCGATTGTCAAACTGTCGACCTCCCAGTTAAAATCGATTGCACAATCCTTTGTGATCGTACAATCGATCTTAAAATGGGTTACAATCGATCGATTGATCACAGAGATCGTGCGATCGATCTTGAGAGGAGAGGTCGACTGTTAAGATGTCGACCTCTCAGTTAAAATCGATCGTACGATCCCATGGGACCGTGTGATCGATTGAATCTCTTGTTAGGATCAATCGATCGATTCGAAAATGAACTGTCTGATCGATCGATCGATCATATACTCCTCAGATCCATCGATCGAAGCGAAAATGCGTTGCCTGTTCGATAGGTCGATTTCGAGTGGGAGGGCAGAAACGTAATTTCCACTCCAAATTTGAAATGTGGCGTCTACTGGCACAATTCGGAGGTGTCTATATGTCGAGCCTTAAAATAGAGGATCATCCAAAAATTCTTGTTCACACAATAAATTCATCCATAGAGTTAATTCTAGAAAATAAAAATAAACATGAGTACAATCATAGATTAATTTGAAAACTGGAAACTAATATTTCACTGTACTTTGAATCTTATTATTAAATATGAAATTTATATTTACAATACTAGGATTTGAATCAAAGAAATACAAGAAATAAACAATGGAAATCAAACTAACTTCAAACTAGAGAGCATTCGAATTTCTAGGATTTTCTCTTGCTTTTTTCCTTTCCTCTTCCTCTGTCCACGCAACTGCTTGATGTACTGAGTCCAATTCCAGTTTCAATGGAGACATTAGTGTTCTATTTATAGGCTCTGGGTTAGAATAAATTGCTCAGATTAAATCTTGGTTTAAGTGATGGTATGGGTTAAGATTAAATCTTCTTAATGGTGAATGGCTGGGATTAAAGGTTGAAAAGACTAGGGTTTACATAGGTATACATGAATTTTGTAGCTTGGAGAGGAAGTTCGCTTGGTGGCTAAGTAGGGAATGAGAAAAGGTAGGGATTGGATTGGGTAAAATGGAGTTTGACACATGGGATTAGGGTTGGACGAATTTTACATGTGTTTAAGGCTTAATGCAAATGCAATGCATGGATGGATGAGACTAAAAGTTGAAATGCATGAATGGTTGGATGAATAAGAGATGATGTGGAGGGTTGAATATATGTGAAATTCGCATGGATCTAGTGGGATATGATAAAATCATGTGAGGAGAAATGATAGGTGATGAGGTGTGTGTGATGTGGCATATGCGCATGGATAGGATTGGGTTGTTTGGGTTCCAAGTTGTTCTAATCATAGGGTTTTATGAATGAGTGATTATGATTATTTTAGGTTTAGATCTATTGGTTCTAAGGTTAATTGGTTAAAATAAATTATATAAAAGGTAAGGTTTCTAATGGAGGGTTGAGATTCAAAGGTTGATGTATATGATGGATGAAATGCATGGCCTAGATCTAACACATTTGCCATGGATTAGGTAAGATGGCTCTAGGGTTTTCCTAAGTTTATGCATGAGATGAATAGTCTGGATTAAAGATGGTAGATGGATGGTGTGGATGACATGGAGAAGGACAAGGCTTTGGGCGTGTAGACTTAGGGTTTATAGTGAATTTCGAGTATGGGCTTTGGAATAGGTTATTGGATTGGGTTTAGAGCATTTAGGCCTCCAATGAATTTTTGACTTTAAGCTCTTGAACTTGAACTTTGGCCGGCTGGACTTGGACTTTGACAATGGCTAGGCCCAACTGTGAATTACGCATGGACTATGGACTGTTTGAGTTTGGCCCAATGCTTGGCATGTAGAGCATAGTTTGGCCCATTTGGAGTGGATTTCTAACCCGTGGATTTGAATTTCAGACTTTGGCCATTGAATTGCAACTTCTCTCTTCCAGAATTAAATAATTAATTCGTCACTTAAAGTCTAAAAATATTGAATTAATCTAGACTCTCATAATTGGATCTAGATTATTCAATTTACGATAATATCCCTAAAAGTGGTCAGAAATTAATTATAAAAATTCTGGGTCTTCCATTTTTAGCACAAATCCTTGCAATTTCTTCTGGATTTAAATTGATTTCACGTACTTTCCATTTTTATCTACAAATCTCACAAACTATATTAAATGCACCTACTATATACATAATTGAGCGCTAATTAGTCCAATAATCAGGGATAAAATTGTCATTTGTCAAATCTCAACAAATACTCCAAACTTAGATTTTCTAGTTCTAGAGCAAAACTTCCTAAAAACAAAAATAAAAATCCTAATCTAATCCTAATATAGTCCTATAAATCGATCTCATGAATGGATGCCACTTTCCTGATAATGTTGAGTCAAACACCATCATTTTCCTTCCTTTAGTTTCTACATGAAACACTATATTCCGACTTAAGATCAATAGGACTTCCTAATAGGATGAAACGTGGCTTGGGATCGGATTATATCAAAGAAGGATATAAGGCTCTAAAAACAATTTGAACAGAAAAAATTAGGGCTCTTCATGATGTTGAATGGGATATTTTTTTCCTCTATTTCTCTTTTCAGCACTTTTTTGAAATATTCTTTTATTATTATTATTATTATTATCTTTTCACATCTTTCTTTGATGTCTGGATGTTCCATTTTTCCTTTCTTTTTCTTTTATGTTTTTTCAGCATTAATTTTTTTTTTTTTTTTGGAGTACCATCCCAGTTTTTCATCTTTAACCTTTCTTGCCCTAGGATAGGTCACAGATATTTCAATGAGGCTTAGGCTTAAACTCCACAACCGGAGTTGGGTACGGTGGGTAATCAATAAAATAGGCTATATATGACTCAATTGGGAAACTATCAAGATAGACTGACCAAAATAGGTAGACTTGAATGCTCAAACGATCCAAAAAATGGCATATATCCTATCCTAAGCTTCATATGGTGATTTCATTGCTTCAAATAAATTCAAAAAAAATTCAGGTGTACTAACCCAAATTTGATGGCGTTCTTAGTAATATGACCAAAATTGAAGAAAGATGAGATCAACAACGACTTAATGCTCTTATCAAAGAAAATAAGACTAGACTTATAACCCTCAGAAAAATTGAAAGGCTCTAAAGCTCACTGGGTATAAGTTTCTGCTAGTATTCCTCCAATGATCACTAGACTCAATGAATATTTTTCCTTTTTCAGACTAAACTTAATATGGCTGTGTACAGATGCTTTAGGTATAAATCTCATAAAAATCTTTTTGTAAAAGTATGATATAAAGATTTTTATTCATGTCTTAATGCTAAAAATGTGATGTAAGTTCTTCCATTGGTGCTAGAGCACGATTGACTCTAGAGGAGGAGGAGGAAGGGGAAGGGGGAGAGGGGGGCTAAGGGAGGTGATGAATAGGTCAAACCCAGTTTTCATGGTGTTCACAAATTTTTTGATTGTTTAAAGTTTGAGTACAGCGGAATGTCAATATTAATCAAGAGACTTGTTTAGTGTGATAAATTGTTTACAATTTCTTAAACAATCACACTAAGTTTAGCAGCCTTTGCATATTGCTTGATTATCTATGCTTGTGCACAATGTAGAAATAAAGATAATCAAATGCAAAGTGATGTGTGTTGAGAAGAGTGCTTAAATACTAAAATACAAACACACAATGATCAAATACCATAAGACCAAATTCATAGTGGTTCGGTTAGCCAACCTACATCCACTATTAGGACTAGCTCAACATTGAGCTATCCTCAAATCTACTAAGTGGAGACTTACACCCTCACAATTAGAGTAGGAATTCCACCTCACTCAATTGGCTGAGAATTTCACCCACCAGAATAGGAATTCCACCTTTTCATTTGGCTGGGAATTCCACTCACCACATGTGCTAGAAACTACGCTCTAGATTTTTTTATAGTGGTTCCAGAGCCAAGCATCCTTAATCCACTTTCACGGGATAAATGTTTTAAATAAAATTAAAACCAATAAACACTTGCCTTTGAAGCTCTTTCTCATTGATGTGTGCTTCTCCAAAATCCATCCAATGTGTGCCGATGCTCCACCTTGTAGCCATCGTACAACAATCACATTTTCAGGGTGACTAGGAAATTGGTTCTACCAATATCTATCCTAGTTGTTTATCCTTTACCCTCTCTCTCTCACAAACTCAATCCATATGATTGGTTGTATTAGATTTCTAAAGTGTAGGCACAAGAGAGAGAGAGTAATCCTTTTGTTGGCCCTTGTTTAAGCTCACTGATAATGATGAGGGTCCAATGGATTTGCCAAAGGATGTCCAACTCGTTGCACAAGGATTTGTATTTATAGAGAAGTCAACCAATTTTTCGGAGCAGTCCAGTGCAGACAGGTTAGGAGCACCGAGGGGTCGGTGACTAAAAATATTACCGTTCAACTACCCGACCGTTGAGCATTAAATGTACTTTCAACGACACAATTTTTATATGACCGACTATTCCAGAAACTAGTCTTACCCAGACCTACCTGTCGCACTTTATCGAGGTGTTGATCCCTGTACTCTCGATCTGTCTGTATTACCGATATGTCTGTTTTCTAGAGAATCCACCTGAGTTCTAACTTACAGAACTCACAAGTATTTATCGAAGAGTCATTGAATATGAGAGGTCGTTTCAGCCTTTCACCAAGGGGTCGGTGCATACGAGACACTCGATCAGAGGCATACCCAGAATGACAGTTCTATGATCCAGAACCTTTGTCAATCTGGCTGACCAATCTTTGACCACGATGGGTCGATCCAGTCTCCACCAAGGGGTCGGTGAGAACGACTGGTCTAGCTGCAAGTGAACCTTAATTCATGTTTCCATGTTTCCTTCCAATTCACTATCCAACTTCCTCTCTAGGGTTTTGCATGATTTTACCATTTGTTTAGCTAAGCCTAGGAATGGTCCTCTTAAGGTGTGGGTACCACCTAAAGTCATCTATGGCCAAATACCTATTTTGTGATTGCCATAACAATGAGCTTCAATCTGGTGGAGCATGATTTTCACTCTTGATCACCTTGAGTCTTCAAGCTTCTAACTAGTGCTTTTGCCCGAGTCATGGAATAGACAAACGTAGGGACTCGGCAAGCCAGGGCACTAACAATCTCCCGATTTCATTACAAAACCTAGAAGCTAACCCAATTACAAACCCATCCTTATTACATCACAGTTGAATACAATATATTACATTGCTTACATGTACATATTCAAATGGAAAACAAGATTATGATCTTCGCAGATCTTGCTTAGCTTGCTTCAAATTATGAATTTCTGTTTCAGCGCATAAGTAAGCAACACTAGACAATCATTAGAAAGATTAGTCCAAAACATAAATATGCAACCATGCACTAAATAAGATTAGCATTCATTGTCCCCCATACAAGAATGATTTCCTAACAACCAACACTACGCATAGCATATCCAACCTATCAATGTTGAGAAAATTTTCTCCCCCAATCTTCTTTGAGTTTGAAGTCCCAAACTCCAAGCATAGACATTTTCCCATGTCCATTGGCTTCTTCATATTTCTCCCCATCAAGGCTCTTTCTTTCTAGAGGCCCAAGCACTTAGGCTTCACCAATTACTTCCCATAATTTGTTTTAATGTTTATAGCTTCTACTAATTTCTCCCCCATTTTCTCATACAATTGACAAAGATTTAGTAGGTAGACATCAATTCAATTTCAAGCGGTCTCCCATGCTTCTTGCATTTAGTGCTTAAATAAGTTCTGCTCCAACTCATGGTTCTCCCCCACAGTTCAATGCATACTTCTCGTGCATCATAATTTATTTGCCCTTGCACAAGCTAAGTTCCAGCTTAGCTGATTTCTTCCAGGAGTCAAGCTAATTTACCTAGCTTACCTAGAATCTTGTCCACATTCTACAACCTATCTTTTCTAGCTTCTTCGACCCAGCTCCCTCATAAACTTAGCTGGTTCTAAGTTCATTTTTCTCCAAGCTTTCTTTCAAGCTTGCATCATCCTTCCTCCCTCCACTGTTATGAGCAGTCCGATCCCTATATTTTGTGCTCCCTCATTCTCCAAATATGTGTGCAACATCTCAGCCCGATCCCTATCTCCCTAACATGCCAATACAAAACCAACTCATTCAAACCTGCATGTTAGTCTATTTAACAACAGCCATGTTAACCATAGACAAGAGATAGAAGGCATTCAACATAGCAATACACACATCAAACCATAGCAAATCATATCATATCATTGATAATCAACATGTGTAGTACATAAGGTTTTGGAGAGGGCATCATGGATGCTTAGATAAACTATCAACAATATAGTTTTTCCAAAATATAAAACTTAAAACATGAAAAACTATCCTAAGCAAAGCCACCCTGAGGAGGTGATGCTGGAAGGGAAGGGGATTTTTGTCGAGAGAGAAGACGACGCAGGGCAAGATAGTCGTCATAAACTCTCTGAGCTAAATTTTTTACACTACTATCTAGTGCGTCCAGCTGCTCCTCTAATTGAGATACAAGCACTTCGTTTTTGCAGACAAATCGAGTCAGGGGTTGCGACACTAGTGGTTTTGCTTCACCACTTCCTTGTTCTGCAGCAGGGTTACCGAAGAAGTGGGTATAGACTCAAAGCAGTCAGTATCTTCGACATTTACCCCTTCTTCCTGATCAGGAGTGTCCTCAACGGAAGTCACTTCTGTTTCGATTCTTAGGTTTATTCCAGATTGAGACATGAGATGATATCGACGGCTAGATCCAGTCCTAGGGGTAGGGATTTTTCGGTGAAGGGTACTTTTAGGAGCAAAGGTTGATTCGAGAGTATTTTGCACGAACCTAGGTGATCTCCTGAGGGAATGGGAGCTGGATTCAGGAATTTTCCAGTGGTTGAAGAATGAGATTTAGCAGTCCTCCCTTTTTGACATGGTTACTTGGGAAGAGTTTCTCAAATAGTGATTGAAAATAGGGGAAAGAAGATAACAAGATGACCAAGGCTTACCTGACCACTAAATCTCACAAACATCGTTACACCCTTGCTTCTTTAAGTGAGAGAAGCAAAAACCCTATGGTTTTCAGGCGAGAAAACGCTCTGAGATGTCCTATCGACTGGTCTAGGGTACAGGAGACAAAAGGGAAATCGCTAGAGCTCAGCGGGAGAAGGAACAACTATTTTGAAATAATCTGTTGTTTTCGTAGAAAGAGACCTTTTAACTTAATCTTTCTGACTCACCAACGGGTTGTGACCAACTACCAGTCTGTGTCGACAAGTATCGACCTGTCTCTCCTTTCGATTTTTCCCCTTTTTTGGTCCGTTTTCTTATTTCCTAACAGAACTAACATGTATGCTCCTCCGACTAGTCTATCATTCTACCTGGGTTTTAAAATTGAAGAATGTCTGTGTGTGTGTGTACGCTTGCGATGCTCATAATTCATCATGCTTTGCTTATACACCTTTCAATGCCAGTGTAGATACATACATTCACACAGGTTCTGTGCCATTAAAAGATTCAATAAATCCTTCTAAAGGTAGGCACAAAAAATGGATTACGAATCTCTTTTCCTGAATCCAAACTAATCCAAGTACATTGGGCACATTTAATTTACCAATTTAAATATATTGCCCAAGTTTGTGATATCATGAGATGTGGCATTTCTAGGTTTTAACAAAGACGAGGTGTCTATGAACACAAATCACACATAATGTATAAAACAACAAATATTGGAATGAGACACTAAACACACAAACCATACATTCATTTCACATTTAGAATATATGGAAAAGAAGTATGACGCTACCCACATAGTTCTCATGTCTATTATCATGTTATTACCCAAAACATGATAAACACTTTTACCATTCTTTCAAGCATACTCCAATGAAGTTCATTCCTTGGAAAGAGCTGGTATATAAATGGATTACAGATAAGCATATTTGATCATTTTGATCAATACTTTTGGTAATTCATACCACACCAAAAATCCATTTAAAGACAGAGAGCATGTCTCATTCCATAAGGGATTTACAAGTTTAAGAACTTGGAATGAAACGATACTGTGTATGAGTACCATATACACCTATACATGAGGTAATGCACAAACTACATTTATTTCCTAAAGATGCACAAATCACATGGCATATGAAATGAAATGAGATAAGTATATTCCAATACTACTGTTAGTGGCCCGGCTTGGCCGAGTCCATAAGTTTGTCAATTCCATGACTCGAGCAGAAGCACTTGCTACTAGCTTAAAGACCCAAAGTGATCAAGAGTGAAGATCATGCTCCACCGGATTGAAGTTCATCGTTATAGCAATCACAAAACAGGTATTATGGCCATTGATGACTTTAGGTGGTACACACACCTTAGAGAGGACCTTCCCTAGGCTTAGTTGAACAAATGGTAAATTCATAAAAAGCCCAGAGAGGAAGTTTGACAGTGAATTAGAACCCAACTTGGAAATATGTATTTGGTTTCATTGTCAGCTCATCCAAGCGTTCTCACCAGCCCCCCGGTGGAGACAGGATCGACCCATCGTGGTAAAAGACTGGTCGGCTAGATTAACATAGGTTATGGATCATAGAACTGTCATTTTGGGAAAGCCTTTGATCGAGAGTCTCGTATGCACCGACCCCTCGATGATAAGTTGAAATGAACCCTCATGGTCAACGACTCTCAATTTATGAGTTCTGGAACTTAAAACTCAAGTGGGCTCTCGAGAAAACAGACATATCTATAGTTCAAGACTGATCGGGAGTATCAGGACCGAACCCTCGGTAAAGGGCGACAGGTCGTTTTGAGTAAGACTGGTTTCTGGACATGAAACTCAGTCAGCATGGTGTTACCCCAGACCGAGTCTCTCATATAGACCGACCTATCGGTGCCATGACTGTCGACCCATCGGCGACGCCGACATGTCGACCAGGAAAGAATTATACCGTTGGAAGTGCATTAATGAACAACGGTCGAGTTGTTGAACGGTAACATTTCTAGTCACCAATCCCTCGGTGAGCCCAACATGTCGGTACATTACCGTTGCTAAACCTGGTTGCCTTCTCTATATAAACCAATTTTTATGCAACTAGTTGGCATCCTTTAACAAAACAGTTGGACCATCATCATTATCAATGAGCTTAAATAAGGGCCAACGAAAGGATCACTCTCACTCTCTCGTACCTACACTTGGGGAGTTTACTACAACCAATCATATGTATTGAGTTTGTTAGAGAGAGAGGAAAGGATAATAAACTAGGAAAGCTATGGGATAATCAGTTTCCTTGTCGCCTTGGGTTGTGATTGCCTTACGATGGCTACAAGGTGGAGCGTAGGCACACATTGGGTGGATCTTGAAGAAGCACACATCAAGAGATAGAGCTACAAAGGCAAGTGCTTCTTAGTTTTAATTTTGTTTATAAACCTTTGTCCCGAAAGTGGTTTAAGGAGGATTGGCTCTAAAAACAGTATAAAAAACTCTAGAGCATCGTCTTTGGCACAATGGTGGGTGGAATTCCCAGCCACATGGATTAGTGGAATTCCTATTCTACAGTGGTGGGTGAAATTCTCACCCGTTTGAGTGAGGTGGAATTTCTACTCTAATTGTGAGGGTGTAAGTCCCCACTTAGTGGATTTGGGGATAACTCAAGGTTGAGTTAGTCCTAACAGTTGATGTAGGTTGGCTAATCGAACCACTTTAAATTGGTCTTATGGTGTTTGATCTTTGTGTGTTTGTCTTTTAGTATTTAAGTACTCTTCTCAATACACGTCACTTTGCATATTGATTGTCTTATTTTACACATTATACACAAGCATCAATAATCAAGCAATATATAAAGGGTCATAATCTTAGTATGATCGTTTAAAGAAATTGTAAACAATCTATCACACTAAACAAATCTTTGTATTAATGTTCTGCTGCATATAAATCAATCAACAAATTTGTAAACACCATGGAAACTAGGATTGACCTATTCACCCCCTCTCCTCTAGGGTCAATCGTATTGTTCTAGCACCATGAGAAAGGGACTATCAATTGGTATTAAAGCCTCGTGCTCTACATAAAGGATCTAACCATTCGAGTTGATCAGTGCTAGAACAATGGTTGTGAGAGAAAGCAATGATATTTCCAAACTTCCATTTGTGATGAAAAATGAAATGAAAAACTTTAAATGTTTTCATCAATAAATGTGTTTGGAAATAAGTGAATAAAAAGTGGTCAAGTGAATAAAAAGTGGTCTATGCCTATCGAAAAGGTATTGGATAAACCTTCAACTTCCATGACCAATCAGCCCGAAGATCAAATTACTTGGACTAGTGATGAATTGGCTATGCACTTTAATCAAACACTTGTAGCATTCATCATTGTTGTTTAATAATATGTCTTTAAAATATTCAAAAACTTATGAAACAACAAAAGAGGCTGAAAGAATCCACAGAAAAATTGCCTCTTCTAGCCCAATGGATGCCATCACCTATCATGACAAATTTGTGTACTGATAGAATAGGTGATTGACTATAGTTCATCCATTGAAAAAGTCCAAGCTAAATCCTCTAGAGAAAAAGAGGATGAAGTAAAGGAACTTGATAAAGGTAGTAACCTCCAAGTATCATTTGTGGCCATGTACCAAGAATGTTTGCCTCTTAGGTAAGTCAACATCGTGGTACAAAATTTGGAACTTTGATTCATAAGATCAAACGGGAAGGCACTTAAGATTAAAATCAGATTTGATAAAAGACCATCCCTGAATTGTGGACTTAGATTCCAAGTCTCACAATGTTATGTTCAAATGTGTAAAAGGCTACCATTGTTAGTATCACATTTGAAATATGTTTTTCGAATCACTTGTATATCTTGCATTCAATCCATGTTCTTGTTTGATTGTTGGATTGATCTAATGTAAGATATTCGTTGTACATGGAGGTTTTCATTCTAGTATTGGAATATGAAAGTTCCCATTTTCAATGACCCATTTTCAATGAGCTAGAACATGATATTGACCCTAGAGAAAGTGGGGGGGGGGGGGTTGTGAATACGTCAACTTCATTTACGTCAACTTCATTTTTCATGGTGTTTACAAATTTCTTGATTGATTTGAGTGTAGCGGAACATTTATCAAGAGAATTGTTTAGTGTGATAAATTCTCTAAATGATCACGCTAAGATTTTGACCCTTTACATAAACTTTGATTATCGATGCTTGTGTGCAATGTGTATAATAAGATAATCAATATGTAAAGTGATGTGTGTTAAGAAGAGTACTTAAATACTAAATACAGACACACATGAATCAAACACAAGAAGACCAGTTTAAAGTGGTTCGGTTAGCCAACCTACATCCACTGTTAGGACTCGCTCAACCTTGAGGTATCCCCAAAATCCACTAAGTGGGGACTTACACCCTCACAATTAGAGTAGGAATTTCACCTCACTCAATCGGCTGAGAATTTCACCCACCACTGTCGAATAGGAATTCTACCTATCCATTTGGCGGGAAGTTCCACCCACCTCTATGCCAGAGACAATGCTCCAGAATTTTTTATAGTGGTTCCGGGGTACCTCCCCTTAATCTACTTTCGGAATAAAGATTTTAAAGAAAATTAAAACCAAGAAGTACTTGCCTTTGAAGATCTTTCTTCTGATGTGTGTTTCTTCAAGATCCCACACATGTATACCAAATACTTCCTAGATTATGGTTCTATCCTTCTCACTTTCAAACCCAATCCTAAGATTGGTTGTTTATGAGGTTTTATCCTTCCTCTCTCTCTCACAACTCAATCAATTTGATTGGTTGTATTTGATTCCCCTAGAGGAAGCACGAGAGAGAGTGATCCTTCTGGTGATCCTTGTTTAAGTCAATGGTGAAGATGAGGGTCCAACTGATCCGTTCGAAGGATACCAACTGGTTGCATAAAGGTTGTTTTTTAACACCCCACCCTTTTCACTCTAATTTTCGGAGTTTATTTTTTTTTTGAAATATAATAATCATGTGATCGGGGCGGAGTGTCACGATGCGAGTTAAGTTCGGATCTCTAAATCCGACCCTTAACTGGCCAAACCCGTGTGCGTATGAACTATGTCCATAAAACTGATCCACACATGGTACAAATATAACTTGCGGAATTAACTTAGTCTTAAACTAACTGAGGTTATAATAGATCCTAAGACTAATACATTTTTTAACTTAAGATAGCAAAGTACAAGATTTATTTTCCAAAATTACCAAATAACTTTAGTCTACCATTCATTTTAAACCATCCAAAATAAAGCAAACGATAGCATCTACCTAATTACTTATTACATGCCAACACATCTAATTACCAAATTACATTGTCCGAATAAATCAAATAACCATAAATAGTCCATTCAAAGTTCATTCCAAATCATTCAAACCGCCCAAGTTTCCTTGCTTGGTCCCCTTCTTGATCCTCAATCTTTGACTTTCCTGCGTCATCCACTAAGGATATAGATAGGGCGTTAGATCAACGCGCCCAGTAGTGTGTCCGAATAGGGCTACCACATGGTTAGTCAAAAACATGCAAATAGTATAATAATAATACAAGTGTGACAAAATTCCATAAAAACAATCTATGTATGAAATGAACATGTAATGAGTCCCACCCATCACCATTCAACGTAGTCGTCACTTGACGGGATTCTCATCGTCAAGGTAACCCACAGTGGTCTTTCGGACGCCCCGACGGAGTGTGGCCTCCGGATTCCTCCTGATGGGATTCTCATCATCAGGGTACCCCACAGTGATCTTTCGGACGCCCCGACGGAGTGTGGCCTCCGGTTACAACACCATTATCCCATGAGATGCATGAGATGTCTATGCAAACATTACATTTAGAAATATAACTTTACATTCACCAAAACTTATCAAAATCAACTTAAAACAGTAAATAGGAGTGTGGTTACAATAAAGGTAGGAAACCTACACTAGATTACTTTGTTTGACCCTTCCTTTGAGCTGTCTTCCGATCACGGTTTGTACACCGTTCTAGAAATCCAAATACCCTATGTACATAGCAGCAAGTTAATCATTTGACCATATGATTCTAATTTGATCTAAATCCCAAAAATCCACTTTGTGGGGTTCGGCCATACCCCATGGCCGAACCTCACCCATTTAAAACTTTGATCTCTTTTATTTTACTCCATAAACATTCAAACAACCAAATCCTCCAAATAAACCTTGGTAGGGTTCGGCCATACTACATGGTCGAATCTTACCACCTTGGGTTTTGGCTCATATGTCCATTCTTTTGATCATTTCATCTTTTCATCCATATTTACAATAACGCCATTATACTACCCTTTGCTTAATTTTTCCTTAGAAAATAAAGTTCATCATCAAACCACCTTAGTGGGGTTCGGCCATACAACATGGCCGAACCTCACCATTTACTTTGGTCATTTAAATCCTTTACTCATATATCTCATTTGCCCAAATTCATTATGAATGAATCACCAAGTCCATCAAATGACAATTGGTGGGGTTCTGCCACACAACATGGCCGAACCTCACCCTAGAGATTTTAATCCTATGTTCCATCATCCTTCATGTTTAATCACCTTAATACTAAGTCCATAATTGATATGATTTCCATCTTCTTGAAAGCCAAACCAAACAATCAATTACTTACATGGGGTTCGGCCATCCAAGGTGGCCGAACCCTATGTCCATGTTTTGGTCCTCTTAAACATGTTTTAGGTCTCATTTAGACATATGGTAACTGTATATGTAATAGCCCGAATTTTCGAATCAATAGATATTTGGCATTTATTGATTTTAATTTAAATTTTGACATGATGGAAAACCAAATGGATCAAAAGTTGGGACAAGGGTCCAAGAATGGCCCAATTGGGCCATGGATTGGATGAAATCCATTTAATGGGTCAATGAGAACTAAGTGGGTCAACGATGGTCAAAGGGGGCCCGATAGCCATATGGGGCCCAATGGGCCAAGGTAGGTAAGCCCTAAGATAAATGGGTAAGACAAAATATAATTGGGCCATGACCCAATGGTGATCCAATTAAGATAAATTAAATGGATTAGATAATTATAAAATTATCTAAGTTAGGATGTATCAAGATTAAGTGATATGGCCAAATGGGGCCCACCTCCACCTCACCAATTGAGGTGGCGTGTGGACCAAGGAAAAAGTGGGGCCAACCATCATGGTTGACTTGTTCAACCATGGATAAATTTAAGAAGACTAAGGTGGATTAAGGTAAATTAAATTGATTAAAATCATTGTAAAATGCCCTAAGTTAAAATCAATGGAATTAAAATGACATGGCCAAGTGGGGCCCACCCCCACCTCACCAAGTGAGGTGGCAGGTGAGGTAGGTATAGGTGGGGGCCGTCCACCATGGTTGACTTGGTCAACCATGGGTGGGTTTCTTAGATAGATAAATTGTATGAAATTAAATTAGATGAAAATTAATTAACCTAAATGAGGACTTAACTTAATTAATTAGGTTGGTTAATTAGGGTCAACATAGAAAAGTCAAAGAGGACAAGGGAGCCATGCTTGGTGGTTGGGTCTCAACCACTACCACCAAAGTCAAGCTAGCCCATGCTTGGTTGGTGAGGAAGTTAATGTTGGAGTGAAGGCTACTCCAACCATCTCCATCTCATTTCAAACAAACATTTTTCACTCTATCTCTCCCTCCCACTCTCAAAAACCGTCCCATGCATTGGAGAAAAGAAAAAGAGAAGAAAACTTAGAAGAAGAAGAGAAGAAAAGAGAAAGAGAGAGCAAGCCTTGGTCCACCCCTTCAAGATCAAAGGCTAAGATCTTGTTTTCCATCACCCTCCCCTCTCCCTCTCTCAATCTAACTCCATCTACCATAGCCGATCCAAGCATATTTCACCATTGATCAAGCACATCTAGCCGATCAAACAAGGAGAGGAAGAAGAAAGGAGGCCAAGGAAGTCGACGGGAGCGACAAAGACCGGAGGAGTCGTCGGATCGTAAGTATGTTCTAAACAAGAAATTTAATTTTTAGGGTTTAAGTTTTGGAATCCATTTCCTTGGATTGGATGGTGGCCAAACCATCATAGGCTTTGAATTTAAAAATCCATCCAATGGTAGGATAAGGAATGGATAAGATGGAGGAATGGATTAAGTAATGGATTAGGGATGTTAAGTATTTAAAATAATTGTTATGGACTTGTGAGGAAATTTTGGGCCATAGGGTTCGGCCATGTAGCATGGCCGAACCCCATGGTGGCAAATTTAAATGATGGATGATGGAAGTATGGAAAAATATGGAGAAAAGGTTAGGTTTCCTAAATGCTAAGTAATTGATGATTTTATTAAGATTAGAAAGTTTAAAATGTTGGGGAATGATTAATGATAATTAGTTTTCAAATGATTTAAAATGGTGATGTAAATGGATGATTAAATTCAAATGGAGGTATGATGTTCTAAAGAAAAATCATGGACTATAGGGTTCGGCCATACAAGGTGGCCGAACCCCATGGTTAGTGATCTATGAGGGTTAGGGCTCTTAGATGCTCAATGGTTAATGGTTGCTAAGGTTTGAAAATTATGAGTATGGTATGTGATTTTCAAATGGGATGGAAGTGGTGGATTAAATATTTTTGAATTATAGAAGATGATGGAGGAAATGATAGTTTTTAAATGGATTTACAAAGTGTAAGATATAAGTTTTAAAAAGGGGCCAAAATGAATGTAGGGTATTAATTTTTAAAAATGGAATTTTTGGCAAAGAAAACCATGGACAAAACATTGGTCCTTAATGGCACTAATAAAAGTGAGCCATGAACCATGGGTTCGGCCATGATGTATGGCCGAACCCTATGGTAATAATTTGGGATTTTTATGCATAAAAAAATGATGAAGAGGAATGGAAATTTTAATGGATTGGTATATAGTATTTTAAATGGGATGAAAATGAGGATGTAAATGAATGATTTAAATTCATTGAGGTAGGACTAAATGAGGCAATATGGACTCAAGAAATGGGAAAATGGACACCATGGGTTCGGCCATGGTGTATGGCCGAACCCATGACCCCTTTTTGTGGGCCACATCTTAGGCCAAATATGGGATGATTTATGGGATTAAATGTTTTCAAATTTAATTAAAAGTAGGTGGCCGATTTGATGATGCTAGGTCGTGATTAAATGGATGTAAGTATAAATGAAATTTGGACTTAGAATGTACATAAATAAATGGATGATTAACCATGGAAGAGAGAGTGGCAAAATGGTAATTATTAGCCACTTTGAACAACCATGGGTTCGGCCATGGTACATGGCCGAACCCTATGTGGATTGAACATGGAATTGGATATATTAAAAGGACATTATGAATGATTAAATAAAACGTATAGATGCTGCATTTTAGGCTCGCTCAATGGAATATTTGAAATGGCCAAAATCGGATTTATGTATGTGTTTTAACCAATGGATAATGGGCTAAGTTAAGGACCGATTTTTGATAAACTTGTAATATATTTAAGGATCATTGAATGGATCTAGGGTTATGATCACTTAGGAACTTAATCATGGATAACGTATGGACTAATTCGGTAAATGTAATAAGGTATTGGGACGTCGCAAACGGTACGCGATCGGCGACCGGATTATTGAACGGAAAACCTAACGGAACGCTACACGGTATTCGGTAGGATTCCTACCCTTTTGTAAGCGATGGATATATGATGGTATTTTAAATTATTTTGATTTGGCTTATGATGGATTTATGATTATGAATTATCTTATGACGAGTTTTAAGTTATGAATCATATGGATTATATTTTAACATTATGCATTATATGGCTATGTATGGTGTATCAAAATTATGGTTTATCTATATACTACATAGCATAATGCACGTATATCTCATGCATGGCATGGGCGGGAAAATAATGAAACCGGAGTCCATGCTCCGTCGGGGCGACCGAGAATCAGACATGGGGATGGCCTGAGGGCTATAACCGGAGACCATGCTCCGTTGGGGCGACCGAGAATCAAACATGGGGATAGTTCTATAACCGGAGTCCATGCTCCGTCGGGGCGACCGAGAAGCAAACATGGGGACAATACATTGTATGATCATACGAATGATGGGTGGGACACATGACATTGGCACCCATGGCATAACACTCATTACATGCTTATTTTGTTATATTTTATTGTATCAGTATGCATGTTATCACTAATCCATATGCTAGCCCTACTCGGAGTCCTACTGGGCGCGTTGACTAACGCCCTACTTCTACCCTAACTGATGACGCAGGAGAGGCAGGAAACGGTGGACATGACAGGAGCCAAGCTTAGGAGCTTGGGACATGCAGTCTTAGTTTATTTACGTTTACATTTTGGAGATGTAATTTTAAAGTAACTTAGCTTGTCGGGTTGTCTAAATTTACATTTCTTGCGATGGTTTGGACGTTACTTATGGACGAGTACCTTTGGTGATATAAATATGAATATAGGGGCATTTTGGTAATTCAATGTTGTATCTTCCCTTCTATCTAAAAACCGGCAGGATAGACTCTATTATCATGTTCCGCAATGATTATAATCCGCGACCTTACTTCCTACGCGTGAACCATTCTCGTGGACTTAGTTCCGCGCACGCGTGGGGTTGGCCAGTTAAGGGTCGGGCTTTAGAAGCTCGGACTTAACTCGCGTCGTGGCGTCCGCGCCCTCTCTCACTCTTCTATTTAAAAAAAAAAAAATAGACTCTGATTTTCGGAAAGCAGGTGAAAAAGGGGCGGGCGTTACAATATAATGTTACCATGTTTTTACCCTTCAAAACCATCCAATAAGTCCATCACTTTGTATGATTTCCATTTTGTAAAACTCAATCCAAATAACCATAATACTTCATGGAATTCGGCCATTCAAGACGGCCGATCCCAATGGTCCATTTCATCAATTTAAATCTATGATTTAGACCCATGATACCTTCAGTCCTTATGTCATTCAAATCCATGTTTTTAACCCTCTTTAAAACATGCATTTGAGTCTTAAAGAAACATTAAAAACAGTCCACAAAATTCATAGTTTCTATGTTTCAAAAACGTCAAAAACAACCAATCTTTTCCATGGTGTTCTGCCATCCAATGGGGCCGAACCCTATGGTCCATATTTTATCAATTTAAACATCATAATCCTAGATCTAAACCATTGATGGATCTAGCGATACAATGGCCAGATCTCATTTTCTTTACCAATTTATTAAACAAGGGTTCAAAATGCACTTACTAATACCGCGTCTCCTTCGGTTCTTTTGACTCCTTCTTTGACCCTTTTCCTTGACCTCTCCTTCTCTCTTACTGTTCTTTGGACTGAGACTGATCTTGTTGCAAGCTCCTTGAGATAATTCAACCAGATGACAAGGATTGAGAGAGAGAGTGAGAAAGAATTTTGGCTTTGGATGGGAAACCTTGATGCCAACTCCTTTGCTCAATGTATGCTTTGTCTTGGTGAAATAAATCAATCAAGGACTGATTTCATATCAGTAACCAGCTGCTGTTCTTGATCTTAAAGAGATGATAATAGTCCAAGGAAGAGAGAGATAGAGAGAGTAAAATGAGAGCCCTTTGTTTAACCAAAACCAGCCCAAGGTTAACCTTGTGTAACTCACCTTACCTTAATCAAAGTTCTTTATGTTACTTGGGGGTTTCATCTATGAAATGAAACACCCCAAACAACCAACGTCTCCCATGCAAAGTCTTGAGTAACCCCCACAAACCCCATTCATCTTCCATCTTGAAGTTTCAACCAAAATGTGAAACACCCATGAGCCCCAACGGCATGTATGGGTTTGAAATCTATAGCCACCATTCCCCATTTACTTAACCCTTGTGGGGGTTTCATCCATGAGATGAAACTCCCCCCATCCAACGGTTTTGTATTGTATTTGAGTACCAAACCATTCAACTCCCTTTGACCCTCTTTAACGTCCATGTGAGAGTTTCATTTTTTCAAATAAAACTCCCCCCCTGCAAGTGTGAACACATCTTGAAACTCCATAAAACGGTACCTTCCATTTATTTTCTATCTTGGGGTTTCATGCATGGGATGCCCACCCATGTATCCAACGTGTGGACCATCTTATTTGAATATGAAAACCAGCCCTTCAACTTCATATTCCACTCATTTATAATTTAAAAGAACTCACTTACTCATAACTTATTTCAAATCAACTCACTCACTTATAATTTATTTCCAACCAACTCACTCATTTAACACAACTATTAATTCCATTTTCAAAATCCAATCAGCCCCAACTTAATCAAGCTTGGACTCATTTGATGGTCAACCAAGTCAAACCCGACCCATTGGGTCCAATTTGGTAATTTTGACCCATTTAACGAAATTTGACCCAATTATGATTCTTGACCCGTTTAAGTTCATCTTATCCATTTATTTGTTTTGTAATCAAAACTACTAACCTTGGGTCTTGATTGGACCATTGACCCATTTAAATTCAACTCAAATATATCACAATGGCAATTCCGTAAATATGAATAAATTCATATAAATTGATAACTTTGAAATTCCAGGGTGTTACAATACAATACTCTTTTTATAATTTTCGTCCCGAAAATCAAACTAAGTAGGATTTCAAAATAAATCATACAAACAATTCAGGGTGAGATGTTCTCATCTCCGATTCCAGTTCCCAAGTGGCTTCCTCAACACCATGTCGATCCCATACCACCTTGACGAATTGAATCGCTCGGTTACGCAACACCCTTTGCTCATTCTCTATTATTCTGACCTGCTTCTCAATGTAAGTGGCGTCGCTTTGCACATCTATGTCTTGCACATTCAAGACATGAGACGGATCGGGGTTGTACTTCCTCAGCATCGACACATGGAATACATCATGTAGAGACGCCAACTGCGAAGGAAGTGCCAACTGATAGGCTACATCTCCCATCCTTCCTATAATTAAAAATGGTCCCACATACCTTGGTGACAGTTTTCCCTTCTTCCCAAATCTCATGTGCCCTTTTCGTGGCGAGACTTTCAAGAATACCATGTCTCCCACTTCAAATTCGAGAAACCTCCTCCTCTTATCAACATAGCTCTTTTGCCGACTCTGTACGGTCAACAAATGTTGACGTATCAACTGGATCTGTGCAGTAGTTTCGGCAACCAACTCGGGTCCTATCAGCGCAGGTTCGCCGACCTCGGTCCAGCACACTGGTGACCTGCATGGTCTACCATACAAAGCTTCGAATGGTGCCATCTGAAGGCTTGCTTGGTAGCTATTGTTATAAGAAAACTCCACCAATGGCAAATGATCCTCCCATCCACCTTTGAAGTCTAGCATGCACGCCCTCAGCATGTCCTCCAGTGTTTGTATTGTTTTTTTCGACTATCCATCAGTCTGTGGATGGAACGCTATGCCAGTCAGTAAATCTGTTCCCATGGCTGACTGCGTACTCTGCCATACCCTGCCGGTGAATCGGCCATCTCTATCAGATACGATTGTCCGAGGAATACCATGTAATCTGATGATGTCCTTGATATACCGCCGACCCAATGTCTCAGATGAATCCGACATCTTGATAGGAATAAAATGCGCGGATTTGGTCAGTCGGTCTACCACGACCCATATAGCGTCATTGCCCTTCGAGGACCTCGGTAATCCCGTCACAAAGTCCATGAAAATGTGCTCCCATTTCCATTCTGGCACAAATAAGGGTTTGAGTAACCCTGGTGGCTTCTGATGTTCCGTCTTAACTTGCTGACAAGTTAAACAATGAGCCACAAACTCTGCAACATCCTTCTTGAGTCCATGCCACCAATAATGTCTTTTTAAGTCATGATACATTTTTGTGCTACCCGGATGAATGGAGAGCTTGCTCTGATGTGCCTCTATCAGTAATTCTTTTCTGCAGCTTCTTGGCACATAAATTCTACCCAGAACATGTGATCCTGTCCTGGTCGTAATTCCCAATCTGGTACAACCTCACCAATAGACATCTTGGCCCATGTCTCTGCCATTTCTGGATCTGCACGCTGCTCCTGTTCAATCTTTGTAACCATGTTGGATCGTATGATCAAATTGTACATACTCCCATGGTTTGTGATATATAGATTGAACTCACGAATGGTATTCAACATCTCCCATTCGATCCTGATCAGACATGCCACTGATGCATGAGACATGCGGCTAAGAGCATCCGCCACCTTGTTGGCCTTCCCCGGATGATACTGGAGCGCAAATTCATAATCTGCCAAGTATTCCATCCATCTGCGCTGCCTCAAGTTGAGCTCTTTCTGATCAAATAAATACTTCAAGCTCTTGTGATCTGAAAATACTTCAAACTTCTCACCATATAGATAGTGTCTCTAGCTTTTAAGAGCGAAGACCACCGCAGCTAATTCCAGATCATGTGTGGGGTAGAGGCGTTCATGTATCTTTAGTTGTCTTGAACCATATGCCACCACACGATCACGTTGCATGAGTGAACATCCCAGTCCCTCTCCTGATGCATCGCATTGTACTTTGTAACCTTTGCCTCTTTCCCGCAAAACTAAAATAGGAGCAGTTGTAAGTCTCTCTTTCAGCTCCTCAAACCTCTGATTGCACAACTCTGACCACTCATATTTGACCCCTTTCTGAGTGAGTCGAGTCAATGGAGATGCTATTTTAAAGAAATCCATGATGAACTTCCTATAATATCCAGCCAAACCCAGGAAGCTACGGATCTCAATGACATTCTTCGGTGCTTTCCACTCCCTCACTGTTGCCACCTTTGCCGGATCAATGGCTATACCATCAGCTGTTATAACATGCCCTAAGAATTTGACCTCAGGTAGCCAAAATTCGCATTTGCTTGCTTTGGCATACAGCTTGTTCTGTCTCAAGGTGTTCAATACTATTCGTAGATGCTCAGCATGATCCTCCTGACTCTTGGAATAGATCAGGATATCGTCAATGAACACTATAACAAACCGATCCAGATATGGACGAAAGATTATGTTCATTAAGTCCATGAATACAGCCGGTGCGTTGGTAAGCCCAAAAGGCATGACTACAAATTCAAATAGTCCATACCGTGTTCTGAAAGTTGTCTTCTCTATATCTTCCTCCCTGACCCGGATTTGATGATAATCGGACATCAGGTCAATCTTGGAAAAGTGACTGGAACGCCTCAACTGATCAAATAAATCATCCATCCAATAAGTCCATCACTTTGTATGATTTCCATTTTGTAAAACTCAATCCAAACAACCATAATACTTCATGGAATTCGGCCATTCAAGATGGCCGATCCCAATGGTCCATTTCATCAATTTAAATCTATGATTTAGACCCATGATACCTTCAGTCCTTATGTCATTCAAATCCATGTTTTTAACCCTCTTTAAAACATGCATTTGAGTCTTAAAGAAACATTAAAAACAGTCCACAAAATTCATAGTTTCTATGTTTCAAAAACATCAAAAACAACCAATCTTTTCCATGGGGTTCGGCCATCCAATGGGGCCGAACCCTATGGTCCATATTTTATCATTTTAAACATCATAATCCTAGATCTAAACCATTGATGGATCTGGCCTAACAATGGCCAGATCTCATTTTCTTAACCAATTTATTAAACAAGGGTTCAAAATGCACTTACTAATACCGCGTCTCCTTCGGTTCTTTTGACTCCTTCTTTGACCCTTTATTTCCTTGACCTCTCCTTCTCTCTTACTGTTCTTTGGACTGAGACTGATCTTGTTGCAAGCTCCTTAAGATAATTCAACTAGATGACAAGGATTGAGAGAGAGAGAGAGAAAGAATTTTGGCTTTGGATGGGGAACCTTGATGCCAACTCCTTTGCTCAATGTATGCTTTTGTCTTGGTGAAATAAATCAATCAAGGACTGACTTCATATCAGTAACCAGCTGTTGTTCTTGATCTTAGAGAGATGATAATAGTCCAAGGAAGAGAGAGATAGAGAGAGTAAAATGAGAGCCCTTTGTTTAACCAAAACCAGCCCAAGGTTAACCTTGTGTAACTCACCTCACCTTAATCAAAGTTCTTTATGTTACTTGGGGGTTTCATCTATGAAATGAAACACCCCAAGCAACCAACGTCTCCCATGCAAAGTCTTGAGTAACCCCCACAAACCCCATTCATCTTCCATCTTGAAGTTTCAACCAAAATGTGAAACACCCATGAGCCCCAACGGCATGTATGGGTTTGAAATCTATAGCCACCATTCCCCATTTACTTAACCCTTGTGGGGGTTTCATCCATGAGATGAAACTCCCCCCATCCAACGGTTTTGTATTGCATTTGAGTACCAAACCATTCAGCTCCCTTTGACCCTCTTTAACATCCATGTGAGAGTTTCATTTTTTCAAATGAAACTTCCCCCCTTCAAGTGTGAACACATCTTGTAACTCCATAAAACGGTACCTTCCATTTATTTTCTATCTTGGGGTTTCATGCATGGGATGCCCACCCATGTATCCAACGTGTGGACCATCTTATTTGAATATGAAAACCAGCCCTTCAACCTCATATTCCACTCATTTATAATTTAAAAGAACTCACTTACTCATAACTTATTTCAAATCAACTCACTCACTTATAATTTATTTCCAACCAACTCACTCATTTAACTCAACTATTAATTCCATTTTCAGAATCCAATCAGCCCCAACTTAATCAAGCTTGGACTCATTTGATGGTCAACCAAGTCAAACCCGACCCATTGGGTCCAATTTGGCAATTTTGACCCATTTAAAGAAAATTTGACCCAATTATGATTCTTGACCCGTTTAAGTTCATCTTATCCATTTATTTGTTTTGTAATCAAAACTACTAACCTTGGGTCATGATTGGACCATTGACCCATTTAAATTCAACTCAAATATATCACAATGGCAATTCCGTAAATATGAATAAATTCATATAAATTGATAACTTTGAAATTCCAGGGTGTTACAGGTTTATATAGAGAAGGCAACCAGTTGAAGTAACGGTAATATACTTACCGGTCGGTCGCACCGAGGGATCGGTGACTAGAAATGTTACCATTACAATTCCGACCGTTGTGCATTAAGTGCACTCCTAACGGTAATATTTATTCCCAGTCGACATGTCGTTGTTGCCGATGGGTCGACACTTATGGAACCGAGAGGTCGGTCCATACGAGAGGCTCGTTCTGGTGGAAAACATGCTTGACAGTAGTTTCAACTTAGAAACCTGTTACCGAGAACGACCTATCGCCCATTACCGAGGGGTCAGTCCTGGTACTCTTGATCGGTCTTTGATTGTCGATATGTCTGTTTCTTCGAGAGTCCACATGAGTTCAAGGTTACAGAACTCAAGATCTTTGATCGAGGATTCGTCGACCAAGAGGGATCGTTTCAGCCTTTCACCGGAGGTCAGTGCATACAAGTCTCTCGATCAGAGGAAAACCCAGAATGACAGTTCAATGTTCCAGAACCTATGTCATTCGGTCCGACCAATCTTTGACCACGATGGTTTGATCCTTACTTCACCGAGGGGTCATTGAGATAAGACTGATCGTTTTGACAGTTAACATAATTCATATTTCCAAGTTTGCTTCCAATTCACTGTCAAACTTCCTGACTAGGCTTTTTATGATTTAAACATTTGTTCATCTAAGCCTAAGGATAGTCCTCTCTAAGGTGTGGGAACCACCTAAAGTCATCTATGGACAAATACCTGTTTTGTGATTGCCATAATGATGCGATTCAATCCGGTGGAGCATGATCATTACTCTTGATCATCTTGGGTCTTCAAGCTTCCAGCAAGTACTTCTTTCCGAATCATGGAATTGACAAACATAGGGGCTTGGCCAAGCCGAGGCACTAACAGAATATACTTATCTCATTTCATTTCATATGCTATGTGATTTGTGCATCTTTAGGAAATGAATATACTATATGCATTACCTCATGTATAGGGAGTGTATGTAACACATACATAGTATCGTTTCATTCCAAGTTCCTAAACTTGTGAATCCATTGTGGAATGAAACAAGCTTTATGTCAATCAAATGGATTTTTAGTTTGGTAGTGTTTACCAAAAATGTTGATCAAAATGATTAAATATGCTTAACTGTAATCCATTTATGTACCAGCTCTTTCAATAAATTGAAGTATACTTGAAAGAATGGTAAAAATGTTTATCCTGTTTTGGGTAATAACATGATAACAGGCATAAAGCTGTGTGTGTAGCATCATACTTCATTTCCATATGCATAGTAACCGTATTCAAAATGGGAAATGAATTTATTATTAGTTTGCTTTGTGTCTCATTACAATATTCACTAGATTATACATTATGTGGAATGACTCATGTTCATAGACACCTTGTGTAACGTCCCGCCCTTTTTCACTCACTTTTTCCTGTAAATTCAGAGTATATTTTTTTTATAACAGAGTAGAGTGATAGAGCGCGGGACGCCACGACGCGAGCTAAGTCCGAACTTCCAAAGTCCGACCCTTAACTGGCCAACTCTATGTGTGCATGGATCAAGTCCATGAAAAATGGTTCACACATAGCAATATCAACTTGCGGAATAAATATCATAACCTGTGGAATCATAGCATAAAAATGCGGAATCATAATAGAACCAAGTTCTATTCCATTCAGATAGCAAAGTACGTCAAGTCCTTATTCATAATTAAAATATCATAATTATCCAATAAATTATTCGACCATCTAAGTTATTACATTCCGAAATCCAAATACTCAAATACAAATTCATGAGTAACTTTATTCAAAACATGTAAAATAAGTCTTCCAAGCTCCTATGCCTGGTCCGTCTTATGTTCATCGTTCCCCTGATTACCTGTATCATCAACTAGGGTAGAAGTAGGGCGTTAGAACAACGCGCCCAGTAGGTATTCCAGTTACGGCTAACATATGGTTAGTACAAAACATATATTATAACATAATATATAAAACCAGGTAAAATTCATGCCATGCAATGATGACAAATATGCAATGAGTCACACCCATCACATGTACATAAATGTGCCCACCACATAGGTCTTCCGGATGCCCCGGCGGAGTGTGGACCCTCCGGATTCTTCTTGATGGAAATCACATCAAGGTATCGCACATAGGTTTTTAGGACGCCCCGATGGAGTGTGACCCCTCCTGTTATAAATCATTCACTCATGCCATGCATGAGATGCCAATGAAACACATGCTATTTTATAACATAAAGATAGCATTTAAAATCACCTTTTGAAACATAATCAACACATGCTATTTATACAATTAAGCATAGCATTTGAAATTCAATAATAAAGCAAATCCTTTGAAACATATTTTCATTAAGATAAAACAAGTGTACATAAATCCATGGTTTCAAAGTGGTGGAATCCTACCAAAGACCGTCCACGAGTCCTTGCGTTTCCGTCCAAGAATCGATCACCGATTGCACACCATTTACGCAATCCCGTTACCTTATAATATAATAATAAATCAACACCAAGTCCCACTTGATTACAAGGTTCTAAGTCCATAAACAAAACCCCATGGGGTTCGGCCATACACCATGGCCGAACCCATGGCTTACCATTTTTCACACCTATTTACGAAAATGCCATCCATGGCTATTATTCCATAATCACATCTTTTCAATTATTGAAACAATTTCCTAAGTTAATGTTTGATCCATAAACCAACTCATGGGGTTCGGCCATACATCATGGCCGAACCCATGATCTTTCAATTTAGGTGATATTTACCATTTTGCCACTGGCTTAGGTTTATGTCGTCTCATTAATCCAAACATCATATTAAATCCATACAATACATTCTACTTGATTCATGGGGTTCGGCCACACACCATGGCCGAACCCTATGACATCTTAGTTCCATCTTAGGTCCATAAAATAAGCTTAACCTATAGAATTAATTCATAGGGTTCGGCCAAGCACCTTGGCCGAATCCTATGATGTCTAGGTTTCCTTTTTCCATCATCTTCCATTCTTAGCCAATCCATAATTGGATAGTTTCCAAATTTAGATTTCGCTTTCCAAAAATAGAACTTTCCCCATGTTAATTTCCCCTTTTATTTTTAGAAACTTACTTAATTGAACAACCTTCTATAAATAAAAAGGTTTCCAAAATAAATCCTAGTGGGGTTCAGCCATACACCATGGCCGAACCTCACTCATGGCATCCAATCCATTTATTCCCTTTTTAAATCCAATCTTCCTTAATTAAACTCCACCTTCTATTATTAGAAGGTTTCCATAATTAAACTTACTAAATTTATCAATCTCCTTCCATAAATGGAAGGTTTCCAAATTAAGTAAACCCTTCCATAATTAGATTGTTTCCATAAATAACCTACACATTTCCATAATTGGAAGGTTTCCATAAATCAACTCCTCCTTCCATTTTAATAGATAGTTTCCTAAATTAGAAACTGTCTTTCCTTAACTGGATTACTTTCCAATTTTAGCAACTCTTTCCATACTTGGATGCTTTCCATAATTAACAACCAAATCCATCTCCATTCCAAAAACAACCCCATGGGGTTCGGCCATACACCATGGCCGAACCCTATGGCTCATGATCTTGATTAATTAATCCCTTGAAAAGTTACATATCAATAACATTAACCTCTTATTAAATTTAACCGATTACCACCCATTATAATCAATTGAAACATAAACATAATTGATGGGGTTCGCCATACACCATGGCCGAACCTCACCCCTTTCTTTCCCATTCTTTTGATCCAATCATCTTAGCCATAAAGCAATCATGGTTCGGCCATGCCATGGCCGACCCACATTCCTACCATATCTCCATTGAAAATCCTCTTAAGACATAAGCATAAATCCATGATCTTCATTTAATCAATCATGGGGTTTGGCCATTCACCATGGCCGAACCCTATGGTTTCTTTCTTTCCATTTAAAAATTATCAATCATCATCCAAACTTCTTCCATGGGGTTCGGCCATTCACCATGGCCGAACCCTATGGTTCTTTTATTTCAAAATAAATCATTCCATTAAGATACTAACCTTTTTCTGATTTCTTGTTCTTCTAATCTTCTTCTCCTTTCCCTTTGATTTTTCCCTCTTGCTGGCTGCTCTTTCTTCTTCTCCTTGCTCTTGATCTTGGCGAGAATGACAATTGGGAGAGTGGAAATAAAATTCGGCTAAGGGGGTTGTAAAACCATGTGCCCATGTCATCCTCTCATTTTAAAGCCTTTCTTTGGTCCATATTTAGGAAGTGCTTAAAATAGCTACTTCCTCCCCTTAGGCCATGCGCCCCTTGTCTTTCCCTTTTAATAAAAACCCCACATGGCTAAGACTTATTTAGCCCATGCCGTGTGCACCTTTCCTTGACCTTAATTGGAAGTTGCCGACCTCCCTTGCTTAGATTAGTAACCTCCCAATCGGCCAATGCTAAAAATAAATATAGCAATGCCGTGTATTACCCTTTTCTAGATGATTTTATGCGCATATGATTAGATATGGGAAATCCCTATAATCGGCCATGCACTCTTTTATTTAAATGCATCACTAAATTAATTCAAACCCATTTAATTTTTTAATAACACTAATTCCACAATCAATTGGGTCTTAATTGGGTTATGGCCCAATTCTTTATCCAAATAAGATCCAATCTAAAATTCACAATTAAAAATGGATAAATTTCATAAAAATAATAAATTGAAAATCCAAGGTGTTACACCTTGTCTTTGCTAAAGCCTGGAAATGCCACATCACACGACATCACACACCTAGGCAATATGTTTGAATTGGTAAACCCTAAGTCCACACGCCCAAGTTCAAATCCAATTGATCCAAAGCCCATATTCGAATTTGCTATGTAAACCCTAAGTCCACACGCCCAAAACCTTGTCCCTCTCCTGTAACACCTCGGATTTTCAAGTTATGAATATATATATATGAAAATTGTCCATTTAATTTGTGAATTAATGGAGATAGACCTTAGATGGGTAAGGTGTTGGGTCAATTGCCCAATTAAGACCCAACGGATTATGGATAAGGTTCAATTGAAATAAATGGGTGAGATTTATTTAATTGGGTCAAGATTGTCAATTGGGTCAAATGCCCAATTGGGACCCAATGGGTCATGGTTGACTTGGTTGACCACCAAGTGAGTTCAAGCTTAATTAAATTGGGGCTGAATTAAATTGGAAATGGAATGAAGGAAATGAGTTGATTTTAAGTGAGTTAACTAGAGTTGATTAAAGATATGAGTTGAGTTAAAGAGGTGAGTTGAATGGGAAGTTAATGGGACTTTCATTTTAATGAGTGGAGTGGGAAGATGGAGAGTTGCATCTCATAAGACCAAACACCACCATGTACACACGTTGGGGGAGGTGGAAGTTTCATCTCATGGGATGAAACTCCAAAGGAAGCATTAAATGAGGGAGGTGAAGGGTTTTGATGTTACACAACACATGTTTAAGGGTACACGTTGGAATATGGAGGGTTTCCATATCATGATGGAAGCCCAAGGGTCATACGGTTGGGAGTTTCATCTCATGGGATGAAACCCCCAAAGTAAATGATAATGAGGGAGATGAAGAGCCATGGTTGTTACAATGGGGCATCAACCAAAAGACACCACTCTTGGCCAATTCCATAGTCTTCATCTCACTTTCTCCCTCTCACTCAAGGCCGCCCACTCTCATTGACAAAGGAGAAAGGACTTAGATTTTTCCATCTCAAGTTCCTCTCCTTCTCTCAAACCTACACTCTTTGGCCGAGCCCTCTCCTTGGGTTTTCATCTCAAGAACTCTCAAGCTCACTCTCGGCCAAAGATCAAGGAGGAAGAAGAGGCTAAGGAGGGAGAAGATCGGAGGAACAAGAAGGAGTGAAAGAAACCGAAGGAGTCACGGAATCGGTAAGTACTTGATGAGATTTTATTAAATAAGAAAAGATGGTCAAGGAACGCAATGGCCTAACCCTAATCTTGTATGGCTAAGGACCTTATGCATGTACCATGTGAGAAATGGTGAATGATCAAGAATCATGGTTTGGCCCTTGCATGGCCAAACCCTAAGTTTATGTATGAGAACCATCAAAGGACTAAATCTTGGTCATATGATTTTCTAAGAGAAAGTGATGAACCATAGGGTTCGGCCATGTTGTATGGCCGAACCCCATGGAAAGGTATTAAGGATTTTAAAAGGTTTTAAAATGGATATATTTCAATGATTTTAAAGGGTTTTAAAGGAGGGAAATAATGGAGATTTGTTAATCATTTTAAATGGTCTAAAATGTTATAATGGTGAAAAACCTTGGACCATGGGTTCGGCCATACACCATGGCCGACCCCATGGAGGTATATTGTTGATGTTTAAACGGTTTTAAGGATGAGAATGATGGATGGATGCTCGTAAATGTTAATGAGTGGTAAAGGATGAAAATTATGCAAATATGTTAGTGAACTTGAATAAAGTTTACATGTTGTAAATGATAAGCTTGAAATGAGGAAATAAGGAAGAACCAAGGACCACATGGCTGAACCCCATGGAGAAATTTTAAGGGATTTATTATAGATCTTTGGGTTTTAAACGATGAATCTAAATGAATGATTAAACCCCCCATGGAGGGACTTTATTATGAGTCTAAATGTTGTAAATGATGCAAAGGGAGGATGAAGATGAACATCATGGGTTCGGCCAAGTTGTATGGACGAACCCCATGAACCATTTTATGGACATTTAGAGATCTATGTATGATTAGATAAATTCAGAGTATATTTCACTCGCTTTTTCACTCGCTTTTTCCTGTAAATTCAGAGTATATTTTTTTTTATAACAGAGTAGAGTGATAGAGCGCGGGACGTCACGATGCGAGCTAAGTCAGAACTTCCAAAGTCCGACCCTTAACTGGCCAACCCTATGTGTGCATGGACTCAGTCCACTAAAATGGTTCATACATAGCAATATCAAGATGCGGAATAAAAATCATAACCTACAGAATCATAACATCAATTTCCGGAATCATAGTAGAACCAAGTTCTATTCCATTCAGATAGCAAAGTACGTCAAGTCCTTATCCATAACTAAAACATCATAATTATCCAATAAATCATTCGACCATCTAAGTTATTACATTCCGAAATCCAAATACTCAAATACAAGTTCATGAGTAACTTTATTCAAAACATGTTAAATAAGTCTTCCAAGCTCCTATGCCTGGTTCGTCTTACGTTCATCGTTCCGCTGATTACCTGTATCATCAACTAGGGTAGAAGTAGGGCGTTAGAGCAACGAGCCCAGTAGGTATTCCAGTTACGGCTAACACATGGTTAGTACAAAACATATATTATAACATAATATATAAAACCAGGTAAAATCCATGCCATGCAATGATGACAAATATGCAATGAGTCCCACCCATCACATGTACATAAATGTACCCATCACATAGGTCTTTCGGACGCCCTGGCGGAGTGTGGACCCTCCTGTTTCTTTCTAATGGAAAAGCACATCAAGGTACACCACATAGGTTTTTCGGACTCCCCGACGGAGTGTGGACCCACCGGTTACCAAATCCTTCACCCCATGCCATGCATGAGATGCCAATGAAACACATGCTATTTTACAACATAAACATAGCATTGAAAATTATATTTAAAAACACATGTTATTTCCTCATATAAAGATAGCATTTAAAATCACAATTTAAATCATATCCTTTGCAGCATAAATTCATCAAAAAATAAGATAAGGCACAATGTACATAAACCCATGGTTTCAAAGAGGTGGAATCCTACCAAAGACCGTTCACGAGTCCTTGCGTCTTTCGCCCAAGATTCGTTCACCGATCGCGCACCGTTTGCGAGATCCCGTTACCTTATAATATAATAGTAGATCAACAACAAGTCCCACTTGATTTACAAGGTTCTAAGTCCATAAATAAAACCCCATGGGGTTTGGCCATAGACCATGGCTGAAACCCATGGTCTACCATTTTTTTGTCCATAATTACAATAATGTCATTGGTCCAAACCTTAGTTATTTATTTTAATCCAAAGTACATAACCCTAGGTCCACCAATCAATTCCCATGTTTAGATCCAAATACATAGATCCTAAACATCTAAATTCTCCACATAATTCCTCATATAATTACCTTATTGCCATACAAAGCTAAACTTCCATTTTTAACAAGTATTACAACTTTGCCACTCATGGCTTACATAACCCATAGCTTTTTTTAAAATCATTCACCCGTTGCATGGTCTATAATACTTTCTCAAGAACTTAAGTCCATACAAGACCTCATGGGGTCCGGCCATACATCATGGCCGAACCCATGATCTTCCAATTTAACCTTTATTTACAACTTTGCCACTCCTTAAAATTAACCAAACCTCTTTCATGTTTTTCCAACCCATGCTAGCTCATAAACTTGGTTCATGGGGTTCGGCCAAACACCAAGGCCGAACCCTATGATGTGTGACTTTCTAAATTATCAAACTCCTTCCAAAAATAACTCCACCTTCCATTCTAATCTAGGGTCCATAATTAAAAGGTCCATATTTAGAAAGTTTCTTAATTAATCAACCACCCTTCCATAATTAGAAGGTTTCCATATTTCCCATCCAAAATTAGAAGCCTTCTAATTTAGCGAACTCCCTCCAAAAATAGAAACTTCCAAAATTAGTAACCTTCTTTCCATATTTAGATTGCTTTCCAAATTTAGCAACCATTTTCCATACTTGGATGCTTTCTAATTGTAGCAACTCTTTCCATAATTGGAAGCTTTCTATAATTAATCTCATCTTTCCATAATTGAAATAGTTTCCATAATTAAACTCTAGTGGGTTTTGGCCATGTACCATGGCCGAACCTCACCCATAGAAACAATTCATTATCATTCATTTAAACAAGAACCCATATCTTTTTATTTAATCAATCAACCAACATCTAATAAAAATTCCTTAATAAATTATATCCTTAAAGAACCTCGTGGGGTTCAGCCATACATCATGGCCGAACCCATGATCCTCCCGACTTCCATTTTAAACTCTTTTAAAAACAATATAATTCTCCATGGTTTTTATCATTCGAATTTCCCATAACTCTTATTTAAAATTCACCATTAATCTTCCATCAAAATATAACCCATGTCCGTTAAATTTAATAAATCTGTCCTCATGATTTAATGTCCAAGAACCTCAAATCCATATAAAAATTTGGTGGGGTTCGGCCATATACCATGGCCGAACCTCACTCATTCTTTTCTATTTTATGATCAATCCTATCAACCTTTCCAAATTATCATGATCATCTTTGATCTTGTTCCATGGTTTTCATTAATCATAAACCGACAAAAAAAATCATATATTTCCATTAAATCATTGAACCAATCTACAATCTTCTTCCATGGGGTTCGGCCAAACACCGTGGCCGAGCCCTATGGTTCTTTATTTCAAAATAAATTATCAATTAAGAATACCAACCTTTTCTTGCTCTTCCAATCTTTCTTCTTTCCTTAGCCTCTTTCTTCTTCTTCTTGATGGCTGCCTTCTTCTTCTCCTTGATGTAGCCGAAAATCAACAATTGAGAGAGATGGAATAAAATTCGGCTAAGGGTTGTAAAACCGTGAGCCTTGTCCCTCTCTCCCTTTTATAATCTTCCTCTTAATCCAAATTTAGGAAGTGCTTAAGATAGCTACTCCATCCCTTAAGCCATGCGCCCCTTGTCTTTTCCTTTTAATAAAAACCCCACACGGCTAAGACTTATTTAGCCCGTGCCGTGTGCACCTTTCCTTGTTTAGTGAGTGCCGACCTCACTTCCTTATTTAAGAACCTTCCCTTAATCCTATCTCTATTTAAATTAGATAGTTTCCTTGGATACTAATCCATGCGCATAACCTATATATTTATTATCTAAAATTCGGCCATGCATAATCTTTTAATTAAATGCATCACTAAATATGTATCACTAAATTAATTCAAACCCATTTAATTTTTATAAAACCAATTCCACAATTAATTGGGTCCTAATAGGGTCATGGCCCAATTCTTTATCCAAATAAGTCCTATATCTCATATTCATCAATTAAATGGATAATTTTTATACAAAATAATAAATTGAAAATCCGAGGTGTTACAATACAACCCTCTTTTTAAAATTTTCGTCCCGAAAATCGAGTGAAGTAGGGTTTTCAGACATTTACACAAATAACTCAGGATGAGCCTTTCTCATTTCTGATTCGAGTTCCCATGTAGCTCCTCAATGCCATGTCGATCCCATACTATCTTGACAAACTGGATTGTTCGGTTCCGTAACACCCTTTGTTCTGTGTCCACCACTCGGACAGGTTTCTTGACGTATGTCACGTCACTTTGGACCTCTATGTCTTGTACATTCAGTACGTGAGAAGGATCAGGATTATACTTTCTCAACATCGATATATGGAACACATCGTGTAAAGATGCCAACTGTGATGGGAGTGCCAATTGATAAGCCACGTCCCCCATCCGTTTTATAATAGAAAATGGTCCACATATCTTGGCGATAATTTCCCTTTCTTTCCAAATCTCATGTGTCCCCTCCGTGGCGAGACTTTCAAGAACACCATGTCTCCCACTTCGAATTCAAGGAACCTCCTTCTCTTGTCAGTATAGCTTTTCTGACGACTCTGCGCAGTCAATAAATGTTTTCGTATCAATTGTATCTGCGCTGTAGTCTCTGCAACTAACTCAGGTCCAATTAGTGCAGGCTCACCAGCCTCTGTCCAGCACACTGGTGACCTACATGGTGTACCATATAATGCCTCAAATGGTGCCATCTGGAGGCTTTCCTGGTAACTGTTGTTATACGAGAATTCTACCAACAGCAAGTGATCCTCCCATCCACCCTTGAAATCTAGCATACATGCTCTCAGTATATCCTCCAGTGTTTGTATTATCCTCTCAGACTGTCCATCAGTCTGTGGATGAAATGTAGTACTAATCAATAAGTCTGTTCCCATGGCCGACTGCATGCTCTGCCATACTCTGCCTGTGAATCGACCATCTCTGTCAGACATAATAGTCCGAGGTATACCATGCAACCTGATGATATCCTTGATATATCGCTGACCCAAAGTCTCAGATGAGTCTGTCATCTTAATAGGAATGAAATGTGCAGACTTGATCAGTCGGTCTACCATGACCCATATCGCATCGTTGCCCTTTGATGACCTTGGCAACCCTGTTACAAAATCGATGGAGATGTGCTCCCATTTCCATTCCGGCACTGGTAAGGGTTTGAGTAACCCTGGTGGTTTCTGATGTTCTGTCTTAACCTCTTGACAAGTTAAGCAATGTGCTACAAATTCTGCCACATCTCTTTTGAGCCCGTGCCAACAATAATGTCTCTTCAGGTCGTGATACATCTTAGTGCTGCCCGGATGAATAGAGAGTTTGATCTGATGTGCCTCAACCAATAACTCTTTTCTGCAGCTCTTAGATACATAAATCCTTCCTCAGAATAGAAGACCCTGTCCTGGTTGTAACTCCCATTCAGGTATGATTCCACCAGTAGACATCTTGGCCCAAATCTCCTCCACCTCCTGGTCTGTCCGCTGTTCCTATTCAATCTTGGTAACCATGTTGGACCGTATAATCAAATTGTAGATAGTCCCATGGTTATTGAGGTAAAGTTTAAACTCTCGAATGGTATTCAACATCTCCCGTTCCGTCCTGATCAAACATGCCACTGATGCATGTGATAAACGGCTGAGGGCATCTGCCACCTTGTTCGCCTTGCCAGGGTGATAACGAAGTGCGAATTCATAATCCGCCAGATATTCCATCCATCTGCGCTGCCTTAAGTTGAGCTCTTTTTGATCAAACAAATATTTCAAGCTCTTATGATCTGAAAGCACTTCAAATTTCTCGTTATAAAGATAATGTCTCCAGCTTTTGAGAGCGAAGACCACTGCGGTTAGTTCTAGATCGTGCGTAGGATAGAGACGTTCATGTATTTTCAACTGTCTTGATCCATATGCCACCACACGATTACTTTGACTGAGTGTACATCCTAGTCCCTCTCCTAAAGCATCGCATTGTACCTCATAACACTTGTCTTTTTCCGGCAAAATTAAGATAGGAGCAGTGGTAAGTCTCGTCTTCAGCTCTTCAAATCTCTGGTTACACAAATCTAACCACTCATATTTGACTCCTTTCTGAGTGAGTCGAGTCAATGGAGATGCAATTTTAGAGAAGTTCATGATAAATTTCCTGTAATAATCCGCCAATCCCAAGAAACTACGGATCTCTGTTACATTCTTTAGCGCTTTCCAATCTCTTACTGCCGTGACCTTAGCCAGGTCCACGGCTATACCTTCTTCTACTATAACATGTCCCAAGAAGCTGACCTCAGATAGCCAAAATTCACATTTACTGGCTTTAGCATATAGTTTGTTCTTCCTCAAAGTGTCCAGAACTATTCTCAGGTGCTCAGCATGTTCTTCCTGAGTCTTGGAGTAAATCAAAATGTCGTCAATAAACACAATAACAAATTGATCCAAATAAGGACGGAAGATCCTGTTCATAAGATCCATGAACACAGCCGGTGCATTGATGAGTCCAAACGGCATGACTACAAATTCATATAGCCCATACCGCATTCTGAAGGCTGTCTTCTCTATGTCCTCCTCCCTAACTCGGATTTGGTGATATCCGGACATCAAGTCAATCTTAGAAAAATGACTGGAACCTTTAAGTTGATAAAATAAGTCATCGATCCTGGGTAAAGGGTATTTATTTCTGACCGTCAGCTGGTTCAGTTTTCGATACTCCACACACATATGAAGTGAACAATCATTCTTCTTTACAAATAAAACTAGAGCTCCCCAAGCAGATGTAGTGTTCCGAATGCACCCCAATCCGAGCAGTTCATCAATCTGCTTCTTTAATTCGGACATCTCTGCTGGTGCAATCCGGTAATGTGGTAATGACATTAGTGCAGTGCCAGGATACAACTTGATTTCAAAATTGATCTCCCTCATGGGAGGCAAACCAGGGAGTTCCTTTGGAAAAACATCCGTATAGTCCCTTACTATTTCTGGAAGTTCTACCACCGGTGCCTTGTTGATTCTGATAATGTTCATTACTAGATGATTCAACCCTTTTATGCAGTCTGCTTTGTTTTTCAGTATGTACCACATGTTGTTTTCCCTCGGGCAACCAAAATGTCACCCTACGATGATAACAATCAATGTTGGCCTTAAAGTTAGCCAACCAATCCATGCCGAAAATAATATCATATTCCGACATATTGAGTACCAAATAATTGAACTCAAATCTGAGTCCAGCAAGTTTCATATTCACTGTTGTGCATATAAGTTCCAATGATGTGTCTCCGATGGGGGATACAATAGTGAATGATGTGGACAATTTTTGTACCAATGTACCAGTAGCAGTTACAAATGCAGCAGATATAAAACAGTGTAATGCTCCCGAATCAAATAATACAAAGGCGTAGGAACTACTGACTACTGCCATACCTTGAATCACAGAGTGATCCTCTGTTGTTGGTGGTGCTAAGGTGAATACCCCTCCAGATCCTGTAGGTGGCTGCCCCGCCTGATTAACTGTCCTGCCTTCACGTGAATTAGCTGGCCTAATTGGTGGTCGAAATGAACCATATGAGGGTTTGTTGAGTTGTGGACATTCCCTTTTAAAATGACCAAGCTGATCACAATGAAAGCAGTTGTTCACCCCTCTGGGAGCCTGAGTGACTGATGCAGATGGGGAGGGATGGTTGGGAAGAAAGCCCCCTGTTGACCCAGTGGATGGTGAGGGTCTGCTAGAGTTCGGTCGGAACCTCCTGTTGGGCTGGAACGTACCACTCCCACTCTGAACTCAGCGATTGTCAAACCGCGTCAACTCAGCCAATTCCTGTTCTGCTATAGTGGCCCTGCTGACCACTTCTGCCAATGTGGGTGCCTTGAATATAGTTACCTTGGCCCTTATGCTAGGCCGCAGGCCCCGCTCAAACTTCCGTGCCCTTGGATGCTCAGTATCCACCATATAGAATGCATACACAGATAAACTGAGAAACTCTTGGTGGTATTCTGCCACCGTCATGGTACCACGTACCAAAGATAGAAAAGCCTGGGTCTGGCGCTCATTCTCCTCCTCAGGAAAATAATGTTCCAGGAGGTGGCTGAGAACTGTTCCCAAGTCATGGCAGTCCTCTCTCCTTCCGGAAGGAGTGCTCGCTGCTTCTCTATCACCTCCCACCATTTACCAGCTTCCTCAATTGGTTGTGATGTGGCCAGTAAAATCTTATGAGAATGACTCGTGATGTTCAATAGAGTCAGAATCTGTGAAATCTTCTTCAGCCAGTTTTCCTCTCCGACAGCCCCTTCTCTCCCTTTGAAGTAGAGAGGGCACTGTTGTTGGAAATCCCTAACCATGCTTCTGTCATTGTTCCCGTTGGTGCTTCTATTCTCATTCAGGTGCTGTTGAAGCACCAAAGTGACCACCGCTTGAACCAAATTCTGCAATTCAGGAGGTACCAATGGTATGTTCACGCTACTTGCTTCCTACTCGTGGTGAGATTGTTCTTCCTCTTCATGATAAGAATGTTGCTCCTCCTCATGATGAGAATGTTGTTCCTCCTCATGATGAGAACGTCGTTCCTCCTCTTCACCCCTTTTTAAGTTTTGTCGGGTATTTTTCCTTGGCCTTCCCCTGGAGCCATTTTTCCCTAAGTAATTGAAAACATCAACACTTAGTTTCCATAAACAAAATTTTGTATTTCCTACTTGTTGGGGGAAATTTCCAGATAAGCACTCTTGATTTTTGCTTTGTTTTCTGGGGAAATATATCTTATGTTGCTATGTTTGATAATCCGTTTATTTTGACTGTACTTCCTTTGCCATCATCCATCTGAGTCTAACGAAGAAAATTAATGCACGAGACCGGATTAATTTACTCCGATAGATTCAAGTTTCGGGTTCGCTCTGATACCAACTGTAACGCCCCGCCCTTTTTCACTCTTTTTTTTCTGTAAATTCAGAGTATATTTTTTTTTAAAACAGAGTAGAGTGATAGAGTGCGGGACGTCACGACGCGAACTAAGTCTGAACTTCCAAAGTCTGACCCTTAACTGGCCAACCCTATGTGTGCATGGACTCAGTCCACTAAAATGGTTCACACATAGAAATATCAAGATGCGGAATAAAAATCATAACCTACGGAATCATAACATCAATTTGCGGAATCATAATAGAACCAAGTTCTATTCTATTCAGATAGCAAAGTACGTCAAGTCCTTATCCATAATGAAAACATCATAATTATCCAATAAATCATTCGACAATCTAAGTTATTACATTCCGAAATCCAAATACTCAAATACAAGTTCATGAGTAACTTTATTCAAAACATGTAAAACAAGTCTTCCAAGCTCCTATGCCTGGTCCGTCTTACATTCATCGTTCCCCTGATTACCTGTATCATCAACTAGGGTAGAAGTAGGGCGTTAGAACAACACGCCCAGTAGGTATTCCAGTTACGGCTAACACATGGTTAGTACAAAATATATATAATAATATAGTGATGTCAAAACCATATAAAATCCATGCCATGCAATGATGACAAATATGCAATGAGTCCCACCCATCACATGTACATAATGTACCCACCACATAGGTCTTCTGGACGCCCCAGCGGAGTGTGGACCCTCCGATTTCTTCTTGATGGAAAAGCACATCAAGGTACACCACATAGGTTTTTCGGATGCCCCGACGGAGTGTGGACCCTCCTGTTACCAAATCCTTCACCCCATGCCATGCATAAGATGCCAATGAAACACATGTTATTTTATAACATAAACATAGCATTGAAAATCTAATTTAAAAACACATGTTTTTTCCTCATATAAAGATAGCATTTAAAATCACAATTTAAATCATATCCTTTGCAGCATAAATTCATCAAAAATAAGATAAGGCGCAATGTACATAAACCCATGGTTTCAAAGAGGTGGAATCCTACCAAAGACCGTTCACGAGTCCTTGCGTCTTTCGTCCAAGATTCGTTCACCGATCGCGCACCGTTTGCGAGATCCCATTACCTTATAATATAATAGTAGATCAACAACAAGTTCCACTTGATTTACAAGGTTCTAAGTCCATAAACAAAACCCCATGGGGTTCGGCCATACACCATGGCCGAAACCCATGGTCTACCATTTTTGTCCATAATTACAATAATGCCATTGGTCCAAACCTTAGTTAATATTCTATTTATTTTAATCCAAAGTACACAACCCTAGGTCCGCCAATCAATTCCCATGTTTAGATCCAAATACATAGATCCTAAACATCTAAGTTCTCCACATAATTCCTCATATAATTACCTTATTGCCATACAAAGCTAAACTTCCATTTTTAACAAGTATTACAACTTTGCCACTCATGGCTTACATAACCCATAGCTTCTTTTAAAATCATTCACCCATTGCATGGTCCATAATACTTTCTCAACAACTTAAGTTCATACAAGACCTCATGGGGTTCGACCATACATCATTGCCGAACCCATGATCTTCCAATTTAACCTTTATTTACAACTTTGCCACTCCTTAAAATTAACCAAACCTCTTTCATGTTTTTCCAACCCATGTTAGCTCATAAACTTGGTTCATGGGGTTCGGCCAAACACCATGGCCGAACCCTATGATGTGTGACTTTCTAAATTATCAAACTCCTTCCAAAAATAACTCCACCTTCCATTTTAATCTAGGGTCCATAATTGAAAGGTCCATATTTAGAAAGTTTCTTAATGAATCAACTACCCTTCCATAATTAGAAGGTTTCCATATTTCCCATCCAAAATTAGAAGCCTTCTAATTTAGCGAACTCCCTCCAAAAATAGAAACTTCCAAAATTAGTAACCTTCCTTCCATATTTAGATTGCTTTCCTAATTTAGCAACCATTTTCCATACTTGGATGCTTTCTAATTTTAGCAACTCTTTCCATAATTGGAAGCTTTCTATAATTAATCTCATCTTTCCATAATTGAAATAGTTTCCATAATCAAACTCTAATGGGGTTCGGCCATGCACCATGGCCGAACCTCATCCATAGAAACAATTCATTATCATTCATTTAAACAAGAACCCATATCTTTTTATTTAATCAATCAACCAACATCTAATAAAAATTCCTTAATAAATTATATCCTTAAATAACCTCATGGGGTTCGGCCATACATCATGGCCAAACCCATGATCCTCCCAACTTCCATTTTAAACTCTTTTAAAAACAATATAATTCTCCATGGTTTTTATCATTCGAATTTCCCATAACTCTTATTTAAAATTCACCATTAATCTTCCATCAAAATATAACCCATGTCCTTTAAATTTAATAAATCGGTCCTCATGATTTAATGTCCAAGAACCTCAAATCCATATAAATATTTGGTGGGGTTCGGCCATATACCATGGCCGAACCTCACTCATTCTTTTCTATTCTTATGATCAATCCTATCAACCTTTCCAAATTATCATGATCATCTTTGATCTTGTTCCATGGTTTTCAATATTCATAAACCAACAAAACAAATCATATCTTTCCATTAAATCATTGAACCAATCTACAATCTTCTTCCATGGGATTCGGCCAAACACCATGGACGAACCCTATGGTTCTTTATTTCAAAATAAATTATCAAATAAGAATACCAACCTTTTCTTGCTCTTCCAATCTTTCTTCTTTCCTTAGCCTCTTTCTTCTTCTTCTTGATGGCTGCCTTCTTTTTCTCCTTGCTGTAGCCGAAAATCAACAATTGAGAGAGATGGAATAAAATTCGGCTAAGGGTTGTAAAACCGTGAGCCTTATCCCTCTCGCCCTTCTATAATCTTCCTCTTAATCCAAATTTAGAAACTGCTTAAGATAGCTACTCCATCCCTTAATCCATGCGTCCCCTGTCTTTCCCTTTTAATAAAAACCCCACACGACTAAGACTTATTTAGCCCATGCCGTGTGCAGCTTTCCTTGTTTAGTGAGTGTCGACCTCACTTCCTTATTTAAGAACCGTCCCTTAATCCTATCTCTATTTAAATTAGATAGTTTCCTTGGATACTAATCCATGCGCATAACCTATATATTTATTATCTAAAATTCGGCCATGCATAATCTTTTAATTAAATGATCACTAAATATGCATCACTAAATTAATTCAAACCCATTTAATTTTTATAAAACTAATTCCACAATTAATTGGGTCCTAATAGGGTCATGGCCCAATTCTTTATCCAAATAAGATCTATATCTCATATTCATCAATTAAATGGATAATTTTTATACAAAATATTAAATTGAAAATCCGAGGTGTTATAGTCTCTAGCAAAGTGGTGGGTGGAATTCCCAACCACATGGATAGGTGGAATTCCTATTCTACAGTGGTGGATGAAATTCGTAACCGTTTGAGTGAGGTGGAACTTCTACTCTAATTGTGGGTGTGTAAGTCCCCACTTCGTAGATTTTGGGATAACTCAAGGTTGAGTTAGTCCTAACAGTGGATGTTGGTTGGCTAACCGAACCACTTTAAATTAGTCTTATGGTGTTTGATCTTTGTGTGTTTGTATTTTAGTATTTCAGTACTCTTCTCAACACATGTCACTTTGCATGTTGATTATCTTATTTTACACGTTGTGCACAAGCATGGATAATCAAGCAATATAAAGGGCCATAATCTTAGTGTGATCGTTTAAAGAAATTGTAAATAATCTATAACACTAAACAAATCTCTTGATTTATGTTTCGCTGCACTTAAATCAATCAAGAAATTTGTAAACACCATGGAAACTCGGATTGACCTATTCATCCCCCTTCTAGGGTCAATCGCGTTGTTCTAGCATCTTGAGAAAGGGAGTTTCAACTATAGTGCAAACCTACATGTACACATGAGTATTTTACATTAGATCAATCAAACAATCAAACAAGAACATGGATTTAAGGTAAAATACACAGGTGATTCCAAAAACATGTTTCAAATGTGATACCAACAATGGTAGCCCTTTACACATTTGAACATAACATTGTGATACTTGGAATCTAAGTCCACAATTCAGTAATGGCCTTTTATCAAATCTAGTTTTAATCTTGGGTACCTTCTCATTTGACTTTGTATTCAACACTCCAGATTTTGTACCACTATGTTGACCTAACATACGAGGAAAACATTTTGGTACATGGCCCTATAGGATACTTGGAGGTCACTATCTTCATCAAGTTCGTTTACTCCATCCTTTTCTTCTCTAGGGGATTTAGCTTGGGCTTTTTCAATGGATGAACTGTAGTCAGTCACCTATTGTTTCAGTACACAATTTGATCATGATAGGTGATGTCATCCATTGGGTTAGAATAGGTAATTTTTTGTGAATTCTTTCAGCCTTTTTTTGTTGTTTCATTTTTTTTAAAATATCTTTAAAAACATATTATGAAACAAACCTGATGAATGCTACTAGTGTTTGATTAAAGTGCATAGTCATTTCAGCACTAGTCCAAACTATTTGGTCTTTGGGCTGAGTGGTCATGGAAGTTGAATGTTTATCAAATACCTTTTCCATAGGTTTAGACGACTTTCTTTTCACATATTTCCAAACATATTTATTGATAAAACATTTAAAGTTTTTCAAGATTGCTTTACATTTTTATCACAAATTGAGGTTTGGAAATATCATGGCTTTCTCTCAAAGCCATTGTTCTAACACAGATCAACTCGAATGGTTAGATCTTTTATGAGGAGCACGAGGCTCTGATACCAATTGAAAGTTCGTCCCTTGGTGCTTGAACACTATTGACCCTAGAGGAAGGAAGGAGTTGGGGAGAGAAGGGGGGGGGGGGGTGTTGATAGGTCAATCCCAGTTTCCATGGTGCTCACAAATTTCTTGATTGTTTAAAATTTAAGTGCAGTGGAATGTCAATATTAATCAAGAGATTTGTTTAGTGTGATAAATTGTTTATAATTTCTTAAATAATCACTCTAAGTTTAGAAAGCTTTACATATTGCTTGATTATATATGCTTGTACACAATGTATAAATAAAGATAATAAAATGCAAATTGATGTGTACTGAGAAGAGTGCTCAAATTCTAATACACAAACACACAATGATCAAAGACCATAAGACGAAATTTATAATGGTTCGGTTAGCCATCCTACATCCACTGTTAGTACTCTCAATCTTGAGCTATCCCCAAATCCACTAAGTGGGGACTTACACCCTCATAATTAGAATAGGAATTCCACCTTACTCAATCGGCTGGGAATTTCACCCACAACATATAGAATAGGAATTCCACCTATTCATTTGGCTGGGAATTCCACCCACGACATGTGCCAAAGACTACGCTCTAGATTTTTTTATAGTGATTCTGGAGCCAAGCATCCTTAATCCACTTTCACGGGATAAAGTTTTTAAAATTAAAACCAAGAAGCACTTGTCTTTGAAGCACTTTCTCGGTTATGTGTGCTTCTCCAAGATCCACTAAATGTTTGCCGACGCTCCGCCTTGTAGCCGTCGTAGAGCAATCACAATTTGAGGGTGACTAGGAAATTCGTTCTACCGATATCTATCCTAGTTGTTTATCCTTTTCCCTCTCTCTCTCTCTCTCACAAACTCAATCCATATGATTGGTTGTATTAGATTTTCCAAGTGTAGGCACAAAAGAGAGAGTGATCCTTTTGTTGACCCTTGTTTAAGCTCACTGATAATGATGAGGGTCCATTGGATTTTCCAAAGGATGTACAACTGGTTGCACAAGGATTAGTATTTATAGAGAAGGCAACCAGTTTTTCGGGACAGTCTAGTACCGACAGGTCGGGCGTATCAAGGGGTCGGTGACTAAAAATATTACCATTCAACTACCCAACCATTGAGCATTAAATGCACTTTCAACGGCACAATTTTTATCTGACCGACGGGTCTGTGTTACCGATGGGTCGGCAGTCATGGCACCGAGAGGTCGGAACATACGAGAGACTCGGTCTGGGGCAACACCATGCTGACAGAATTTCAAGTATAGAAACTAGTCTTACCTAGACCGACCTGTCACCCTTTATCAAGGTGTCGGTCCTGGTACTCTTGACCGGTCTATATTACAGATATGTCTATTTTCTCGAGAGTCCACCTGAGTTCTAAGTTCCGGAACTCTTAATTATTTATCGAAGAGTCGTTGACCATGAGGGGTCATTTCTGTATTTCACCGAGGGGTCGGTGCATACGATACTCACGATCAGAGGCATACCAGAATGACGGTTCTATGATCCAGAACCTTTGTCAATCTGGCCGACTAGTTTTTTACCACGATGGGTCAATCCTGTCTCCACCGAGGGGTCGGTGAGAACGACTGGTCGAGCTGACAATGAACTTTAATTCATATTTCCATGTTTGCTTCCAATTTACTGTCCAGCTTCCCCTCTAGGCTGTTTCATGATTTTACTATTTGTTCAGCTAAGCCTAGGAATGGTCCTCCTAAGGTGTGGGTACCACTTAAAGTCATCTATGACCAAATACCTACTTTGTTATTGCCGTAACGATGAGCGTCAATCTGGTTGAGCATGATCTTCACTCTTGATCACCTTGAGTTTTCAAGCTTCTAGCAAGTGCTTCTTCCCGAGTCATGCAATTGACAAACTTAGGGACTTGGCAAGCTGGGGCACTAACATGTGACTCCTTTTACATCAGATCGTCAAGACACATGCAATCTTCTTTAAACTAAAATTGACAGTATTTAAGCCCCAAGAAGTCTCAGTCCTCACTTATTCTTCTGTAAAAATGATTCTGCCTATTTTTGTCTAAGTAAGATTATGACTCGTTTACCGTCAAATTGTCAAGACGTTTATAGGCCGACAAGAGAAAATCAACATTTCTTTGGAGTTCAAGGCGTCTCAGTCTTTCTGCACCTACTCTACCTTTGACTACATCCAAAAGTATGTGCCTATTCGTGTTTACAGGTCTATTCCTTACTGCTGTCACACAACAGGCTCCTTGATCAAATATTGTTCCATTACAATTTCTACGTCCACATTTGTGACAGATTGCTAGCCTCTTAGCTTTTCTTTTTGCAGCCAGAGTGCTTCAACTACAAAGAGGTCTGGGTTGTTCCTCTTGGATTTCCAGTTTCCTCACCCTCATAGCTAAGGAAATTATTTTCCTACACAACTCTGGGGGAACTTGTGTTCTAGGCAGACACAGTGCGAACATTAAAACTCGACCATCTACATGTATGACTGCTATCCAGTTCTTTAACGTCTGTTGGTCACAAACACAAAGATGGATGATGGATGCTGAATGTTTTTTTAAGGGGTCTCAGTTTGAACTTACTCTCTCCTAATTTTTTTTTAAATGGATGATATATGACTTAGATGAATAATATATGACCTCAGTACCCCAAGCTTAAATTGAACATTCCTTTCAATGTTCCCTAATTTGCAGTGATCAGGTGTAAAAGAAGAGATATTTTAGATAATGAACAATCGGGTTTTGACGTACCTTGAAATGTGCATGAAATGCTAGACTGACTTAATGAAAACCTAGACTCAGACCAACTCAATCATAGACAGATGGGTAGGTGGGTCTGGGTAAAGAGGTGGATGAGTGAAATGGGTAGGGTGGTTGGGTAGATGGATCTTGGTGAATGGATTTTCATATCAATCATGGTGAACAGGATCTTCACATAGAATCTCAACTTCTCCCTCAGGTTTTCCAAAATCTAAGAATGGTTTCAATCTTTGACCATTGATTTTCAAAATATGACCATTCTTAGGATGCTTGATCTGTACTACTTCGTGTGGTAAAACAAAATGAACAAAATATGGACTTGTCCTCTAGGATTTCAATTTTCCAGAAAAAAGATGCAATCGAGAGTTATACAACAAGACCTTCTGACCGACAGGGAATGATTTTCTCAAGATGCGTATGTCATGAAAGGTTTTCATTCTGTCCTTGTATCTCTTTGCACTATCATATGCCTCATTTCTCAATTCTTCCAGCTCAGCAAGCTGGAGCTTTCTCTATTGTCCAACAGAGTCTAGAGCAAGATTACAACGTTTGATAGCCCAAAATGCTTTGTGATCTCACTCTATTGGCAGATAATAGGCCTTCCCATAAACCAATCTGCAGGGAGACATGCCTATGGGCGTTTTAAAGGCAGTTTGATATGCCCATAGCTCATCAATGAGTCTGGAAGACTAGTCTTTCCTACTGTGATTGACTGTCTTCTCAAGAATGTGCTTAATCTCTTTATTCAAAATTTACACTTGACCACTAATTTGCGGATGATAAGGAATAGCAATTTTATGTAACACCCCATATGATTTTAACAGTTTATTGAATGGGTGGTTAAAAAGTTGTTTACCCTGTCACTAATGATGATACCTGGAATTCCAAATCTAGAGAAGATGTTTTCTTTGATGAAGTTGATAACAACCTTGTGATCGTTGGTTTTACGTGCCATTGTTTCGACCCACTTGTTGACGTAGTCAACTCCTACTAGAATATAAAGACGCCCAAAAGAATTAGGAAATGGCCCCATGAAATCGATACCCCAAACATCAACAAGTTCGACTGGTAAGATTGGGTTTAGTGGCATCATATTTCTACGAGACAGACTACCTAATTTTTGGCATCTTTTGCATATGACACAATAGGTATGGGTATCTCTGAACATGGAGGGCCAAAAAAATCCACACTGTAAAACCTTTTCAGTGGTTTTTCTAGCATTGAAATGCCCTCCACAGGCGTGATCATGGATGTTAGTGGCTTGGCTTGGCCAAGACCCTATGTTTGTCAATTCCATGACTCGGAAAGAAGCACTTGCCGGAAGCTTGAAGACCCAAGATGACCAAGAGTAAAGATCATGCTCCACCGGATTGAAGCTCATCATTATGGCAATGACAAAACAATATTATGGCCATAGATGACTTTAGGTGGCATCCACACCTTAGATAAGACTATCCCTAAGCTTAGAAGAACAAATGGTTAAAATCATATGAAGCCTAGTGAGGAAAGTTGATAGTGAATTGGAATCCAACTTGAAAATATGTATTTGGTTTCACAATCAGCTTGACCAGTCTTATCTCACCGACCCCTCGGTGAAGTCAGGATCGACCCATCATGGTCAAAGACTAGTTGACTCGAATGACATTAGGTTCTGGAACATTAAATTGTCATTCTGGATTTGCCTCTGATCAAGAGTCTCGTATGCACCGACCCCTCGCTGAAAGACTGATTCCTCGTGGTCAACGACTTGTCGATCAAGATCTAGATTTCTAAAACCTTGAACTCATATGGACTCTCGAAGACACAGACATATCGACAATCAAAGACCAATCGAGAGTACCAGGACCGACCCCTCTGTAATGGACGACAAGTCTTTTTGTATAACAGGTTTCCAAAGTGGAAATTACTGCCAAACATGTTTTGCACTAGCACGAGCCTCTTGTATGGACCGACCTCTCGGTACCATAAGTGTCGACCCATCGGCGATAACGACATGTCGACTGGAAAAGAATATTACCGTTGGGAGTGCAATTAATGCTCAACAGTCGAAATTGTAACGGTAACATTTCTAGTCACCAACCTCTCGGTGCGACCGACTTGCCGGTACATTACCGTTACTTCAACTGGTTGCCTTCGCTATATAAAACAATCTTTATGCAACCAGTTGGTATCCTGCAGACGGATCAGTTGGACCCTCTTCTTTATCAGTGAGCTTAAACAAGGGCCAACAGAAGGATCAATCTCTCTCGCGTGCTTGTACTAGGGGAATCAAATACATCCAATCAAATGGATTGAGTTGGGAGAGAGAGAGAGAAGAAGGATGATGAAAAACTCATAAACAACCAATCTGAGGATTGAGTTTGAAACTGAGGATGAGATAACCCTAAACTAGGAAACCTTTGGTAGAACCAGTTTCCTTGACACCTTGGATTGTTATTGCTCACCGGAGGCTACAAGGAAGAGCGTCGGCACACAGTGGGTACGATCTTGAAGAAGCACACATCAGGAGAAAGAGCTTCAAAGGCAAGTGCTTCTTGGTTTTAATTTTCTTTAAAACCTTTGTTCCGAAGTGGATTAAGGGGATGTACCCTGGAACCACTATAAAAAATTCTAGAGCGGTATCTCCGGCATAGAGGTGGGTGGAACTCCCGGCCAAATGGATAGGTGGAATTCCTATTCGACAGTGTGGGTGAAATTCGCAGCCGATTGAGTGAGGTGCAATTCCTACTCTAATTGTGAGGGTGTAAGTCCCCACTTAGTGGATTTTGAGGATAGCTCAAGGTTGAACGAGTCCTAATAGTGGATGTAGGTTGGCTAACCAAACCACTTTAAAATGGTCTTATGGTGCTTGATCTATGTGTGTTTGTATTTAATTTTTAAATACTCTTCTTAACACACATCGCTTTGCATATTGATTATCTTACTCTACACATTGTGCACAATCATTGATAATCAAACTTTATGCAAAAGGTCATTATCTTAGTGTGATCGATCAATGAAATTGTTACATTAAATAAATCTCTTGACTAAACAATCCGTTGCACTTCAAATAATCAAGAAATTTGTAAACACCATTAAAAATGGGATTGACCTATTCACCCTCTCTTTAGGGTCAATCACGATGTTCTAGCACATTGAAAATGGGAACTTTCAATTGGTATCAGAGCCTAGTGCTCTTGAGAAATGATCTAACCATCCGAGTTGATCCATGCTAGAACAATGGCAATAACAAAAAGCCATGATATTTCCAAGACTTGTTTTTGATGAAAAATGGAATGAAGGACTATAAAATGTTTTCACCATAAAACCATAGTTGGAAAAAGGTGAATAGAAAGTGGTTTGTGCCTATGAAAGAGGTATTGGATAAATCTTCAACTTCCGTGACCTCTCAGCCCAAAGACCAAAATTGCTTGGACTAGTGATGAATTGGCTATGCACGTAAACCAAACATATGTAGCATTCATCAATGTTGTTTCATGATATGCTATCAAAATATTTAAAAGACATGAAACAACAAAAAAGGCTGAAAGAATCCACTGAAAAATCGCCTCTTTTAGCCCAATGGATAACATCACCTATCGATCAATTTGTGTGTTGAAAATACAGGTGATTGATTAAATTCATCCATTGAAAAAGTCCAAGCTATATCCTCTAAAAGAAAAATAGAATGGAGAAAAAAGAACTTGAAGAAGTAGTAATCTCCAAGTGTCCTATAAGGCCGTGTACCGAGATGTTTAAAGACCAACATAATGGTACAAAATCTGGAATATGAACTATAAAATCAAATGGGAGGGCACCCAAAATTAAAACCAGATTTGAGGAAAGGCCAACACTGGATTGTGAAGTTAGATTCCAAGTCTCACAATGTTAGGTTCAAATGTGTGAAGGGATATCACTGTTGGTACCACATTTCAAACATGTATTGGAATCATCATGTATCTTGTTTTTAATCCATGTTCTTGTTTAATTGTTGGATTAATTTTATACAAGATACTTGTATGTACATGTTGGTATGCACTCTTGTATTGGAATATACTTATCTCATTTCATTTCATATGCCATGTGATTTGTGCATATTTAGGAAATGAATGTAGTGTGTGCATTACCTCATGCATAGGGTATGTATGTGATTGAAACTGGTCTAATACACATACACAGTGTCATTTCATTCCGAGGCTCCAAAACTTGTGAATCCCATGTGAATGAAACATGCTCTATGTCAATTAAATGGATATTTTATTTTGGTGTGACCAACCAAAAGTAATGATTGAATAATCCATTTAAGTAGCAGCTCTTTTTAAGGAACTAAAGCTCCTTTGAAAGAATGGTAAAATATTTTATCATGTTTTGGGTAATAACATGATAAAAGGCATAAGAGCTGTGTGTGTAGGGTCATACCTCATTCCTGTGTGCTGTATTCAAACCAAGAAATGATTGTATGACTAATGTGCTTTATGTGTTCATTTCAATGTACATCAATCTGTAAATTATGTGGAATGAATTATGTCCATAAATGTCTTGCCTTGCTAAAATCTGTAAATGCCGTATCTTATGACATCACACACTTGGACAATATACTTAAATTGGTGAATTAAATGTGTCCAAAAATCTTGGATTAATTTGAATAAAAAAAGAGATCTGTAATCCATGGTTTGTTCCTACATTTAGAAGGGTGAATCGAATCTTCAAATGGCAGAGACACGGTGTGAATGTATGTATCGTCACTGGCATTAAAAGGTGTATTAACAAAGGTTGAAGAACCATGAACATCACAAGAAAACACACATACACATACCCAGTCTTCCTTCATTGTGAAACCCATGTCGAAGGATAGACTAGTCGGAGGAATAGACAGGTCGACACTGTTGGATTTAAGATGACTGTTTGAAAAGGGGAAAACTGCAAAGGGAGATAGATCGATACACATCTACATGTCAACACAGACAGGCCGTTGGTCACGACCGGTAGGTAAATCAGAAAGAGTAAGTTAAAAAGTCTCTTTTTGCGAAAAAGACAGAACATTTTGAAATGTCGTTTCTCCTCCCGCTGAGCTTTAGCGATTTTCTCCTACCCTCCCGTGCCCTAGGTTAGAAGTTAGGACCTCCCGGAGCGAAATCTCGCCGGAGAAACATAAGGATTTTGCTTCTCTCACTTCCAGAAGTAAGGGTGTCACGGTGTTGGAGAGATTTAGTGTTCGAAAAAGCCTTGGTTAGCACTTCCCCTACAACCATGCTGAAAAAAGAGACAACTAAAGATTGGTCTTCAACCACCAAAAAAATCCTTGAGTCCAAACCACTATTCCTTAGGAGATGTAACACCCCAATTTTTCAATGAAATGGAAAATTACCAAAATGCCCCTGAGTTGTTAAATTAATTATTTTGTGATGTTAAGAAAGGAAATAGTGGGGCCCATTGCTCAAATTAAAATCATATGAGCATATTATGAATGTTAAGTTTGATTGGTTGGGTAATTTTCATCATTTGGGTCAAAAATGGCTAAATGGGTCAAAGGGCCCAAATGGGACCCATCGGGTCAAAAAGGATGATTTGACCGTTTTGTGAATTTAAATTAAATGGGGTCAAGCTTATTTGATTGGAAATCAAGTAGAGAAGAAATGGGTAGGCCTGACCCATATGCAAAAACTGATTACAAATGACCAAAATACCCATAATTGGGTCATGGAGTAAAAAACGGGTCAAGGAGCTAAAAGTGGACCCAACGGGTCGAGTTGACTATTGTTGACCGTGTGAACCCTCAAGGGAGCTAAAACACGAGTCAAATCAGTCGAATGGGACTGAGGTGAGTTGGAATTAAATCAAGTTATGAGTCAACTCATGTGCATTAAATGAAATGCATTAAGTATGTGAGTTGGGTGAGTTGAAATGGAAATTTAAATGATCTTGAGTTGGGTGAGTCAAAAGGGAAATTGAAGGGGCTGTAAATCAGTGAATCTAATGGGAACTGGAAGAGGTTGGCTGGCCTCAAACCAACCAAAACAAGTCCCACACGTTGGGGACTTGTTTTGGTGAGTTCCATGGTGAATATTAAATGTAAATACATGGGTTTGAGGTGAGTTGCTTGGGAAGCTGTATGGCTGCATGGGTAGCTGCCAAGGGGTACCTTGGAGGGCACCCAGTGCCCATCGTTTTGTGCATGAGTTGATGAGGAAGTGGAGGGGTGTTGATGGCTGAAATACAAAACCAATGAACACCATCACTTGGCCAATTTATCATTGCAAAGCCTAAGACTTTCCTCATCTCTCTCTCCCTCTCTCCTCTCTCCAATTCGTTGTTCTTCTTGGCTGGAACAGCAGAGCTTTTGGTACCAAAAATTAAAGCATACAACCAGCAAGGAGTTAAGGAAGCAAGGATTAAAAGTCAATAGCAAAAGGCAAAGGAAAGTGGTAAGTTTTTCCCATTGATTTATGTTTAATAAAATGGGTAAAATAAGACATGATTCGGCCATGTGATGGTCAAATCTATCAAGGGTTAAAGTATGATTTTTTTATGCCCAATTAGATGGAAAACATGGACATAGGGTTCGGCCACTTTGGATGGCCGAACCCCATGAAATATTATGGTTAATCTTGATGGTTTTGTAAGATTTAAACCATGCAAGTATAGGACTGATTTTGGAGGTTTAAGATACATACTTTGGAAAGATTGAAAGCATGGATTTGAATGTCATAATTTGGCCATGCTATGGCCGAATTTGACAAGGGTCTAGACCATGTAAGAGATGGCTTGGTTTTCATGTTTTGAAACATGAAAACCATGGATTTTGTGGACTGTTTTTGATAGTTTTTGGAAATTAAAACCCTATGAAAATGGGCTAATTTTTGGATGGTTTCTTTGAAAGATAAAATCTGATTTTAATATACTGTTATTACATGATTATCTGAGGTTTAAAAACAGTAAACATAGCCATTGGGTTCGGCCACCATGGAGGGCCGAACCCCATGTAAAGAATGTTGGTTTTCATGTAAACCATAGACTTTTTATGGACTGTTTTGGATGGTTTCTTTGAGAGTTATAACCTGATATTAATATACTATTTATACATGATTATCTGAGGTTTAAAAACAGTAAACATAGCCATTGGGTTCGGCCACCATGGAGGGCCGAATCCCATGTAAAAGAATGTTGGTTTCATATTGGAAAAACATGTAAACCATAGACTTTTTATGGACTGTTTTTGTATGGTTTTTGAAAGTTAAAGCCTGATATTAATATACTGTTTATACATGATTATTGGAGGTTTAAAAACAGTACGAATGACCATTGGGTTCGGCCACCATGGAGGGTCGAACCCCATGTAAAAGAGGGTTGGTTTTCATATTGGAAAACATGGAAACCATAGACCTTTGTGGACTGTTTTTGGGAGATTTTTATGTGATAAGGCTACTGATTTTGGGTTGGCCATGGGATGGCTAAACCATGGGTTTAACATGGTTAAGGGGTAGAGCCAATTAGTATGTAAATAAAGGACATTGTTGAGCAAAAGAACCATAAGGGTTTCGGCCATGAGTATGGCCGAACCCCATTGACTGTTTTCATGGGTCATTTTATGGATGTGGATGTGATTAAAAATGGAATTATGTTTGCTGATTTGGTCGGCCAAAACATGGCTGAACCATGTTACGGTTACGGTTAAGGTTGTAGAATTTAATCAAGGTATTGGTGGCAATGGCAAATCTGTGAATAGAAGCCAAATGAAAAGATTGATCAAAAGGACTTATAAGATGCTTTAGGTCTCATATGTGAATGGACATGTAAATAAGATTATGATTTACTTATTGTTGCATAATAAGGTACCAAAAGTTGAACGACGAACGAGTCGTGACCGGTTAAAGCCTAAGAAAGAACGGACGCTGAAGTGATTCTTCAGTAGGTTTCCTACCTACTTGTAACCACGGTTTTTACCCAGTTTTTCTTATGATACTCTTGTTTTAATATATGTGTTTCAAATGATATATTATGCATTAACAAATGGCATACAGGCATTGGCATCTCATGCATAGTCATGGGATAATGAATGAAGTTCTACAGTGATGGCTACAAATGTACATGATGGGGGTTGCTCATTGCATGTACATATTTTATAGAAGAGATGAAAGTGTGTTGTAATTTACCTTGTCGGTGCAAGGCACGTCAAGTGATGGCTACAAATGTACATGATGGGGGTTGCTCATTGCATGTACATAGAAGAGATGAAAGTGTGTTGTAATTTACCTTGTCGGTGCAAGGCACGTCAAGTGATGGCTATGAAAGTACATAATGGGGGATGCCCATTGCATGTGCATATTTCATAGCATTGTTTTAACTGTTTTTAATGATCATGTATTATGATATATATGCATGTTTTATATGCTGACATGTGGTACCCCTGATTTGGGAACCTACTGGGCGCGTTGATCTAACGCCCTAATTCTATCCTCAGAGGAGATTGCAGGTACAAGCAAAGGGAAAGAAAAGGTCATTGACCGGGAGGGGAGCCAAGCCTAAGTGCTTGAATGAAGGACTGAACTATTTTATATTACTGTCTTTTGAATACTTTTGTGGGACATGTAATAATTCACTACTTGCTATGGTTTGATTAGGTTGATAATATTTGGATGGTTGATCTATGTTAAATAATGTTTAAGACTGTTACTTGCTATCTGGTATTTCTATTCCGCAATTAATCTAGGTTATTCCGCATATTGATGTTAGTTCCATGTGTGATTTGTAATCATGGTCTAGTCCATGTACACATGGGTGGTCAGTTAAGGTTCAGACTTGGGTAGTCTGAACTTAACTCGCGACGTGACGCCACCCGCTCTCTTTCGATGTTTTATTATAAGTTAAAAAAAATGAAAAAAAATTAGACTCTGAAATTCTCGGAAAGGGCGGGGCATTACAGTTGGTATCAGAGCGAAACGGGAAGTTGAATAATCGAAGTAAGATTAAGACGGTTTCATGTCTCACTGACGGATAAAAATCCCAACTGACTGACTCTTCGGAGTCCGCTGACTGGGGGCCGGATTAATTTACTTCGAGTGACTCGGACTGAACAATCAATTTGAGAACGACAATGAAAGATAGCAAAGTAAAGTACAGTCATCATAACTGGACATATCAAACATAGCAAAGTAGGATGTACTCCCCTGAAATCCCCACACTGAGAAACAAACAATAGGAAATTAGAGATTTCCCCAGAAACAAAAGAAAACAAAGAATGTTGATTTGGTAATCTTCCCAAACAAAGTACATGATATTATGCATGATCAAATTCCCTGGAAACCAAGAGTGGTTTATTTAGAATTATTGTTGAATATTTTTGTGTTTGAAATGATGTGGCACAGATATGTTAAGCAACGAAGAATACACTGAGTTATGGGATAAAGGGACACCAAGTTGTCCGGTAGATTTGGTATCAACTTCCGACAGTATCAGTATGGAAGTTAATGTGGATCTTCAGGAGGGAACTCCTGAAGAAGCTGTGGACTTAGCGCCTCTTCCAGAGGATCTGATGGATGACATTCCTGAGATGATGGAACCTCCTGAGGAAGAGGAGGATGATCTAGCACATTTACTGGAGGATCCCATGGCTGGTGTACCTATTATATTGGAATCACTTGGGGAGATAGATCCCTATGACACACGTGAACTGTGCAATCAAGATGGGCACCACTGCCAGTATTGTCCTCACCCACTGGGTGTTGTCTGCCCGTCCTGTGGACTACATGGGCATGGTGAGGCAAGGACTAATTGTCCATACATCAGAGGACCTGGATTAGTACCCTGCACGACTTGTGAGGTATTGGGGCACACGGCGATGACGTGTCCTGATAACCGCTTCAAGTTCGCTTTTGATGCAGAGTCTTCTACGGAAGACTAGGATTGGAAGTAATATGTAGGGGTATTAAAAAAGAGGGTTATTTTGTAAAGGGTGCATATTTTGTTATACATAGGGTTTTGTTTCACCCTACCCACCTTTGTACAAATATGTAGTTTGAATATATATAAAATATGTGATTTTATGATTTTATGAGGATTTATGGCATTTGATGCATGTTGATAATGGAAACTAAGTCTATGATGTTTCCATGAATTAGGAATAAATGGCACCACAGAAAAAGGTGGTAAAGGATCCGAAAGGAAAAGGAAAAGTTTTACAAATCGGATTGGGTGAGGGGGCGTCGAAGAGAAGGACCCGTCAGGACGATAAGAAGAAAGATGAGGTGCTTGTAATTACACCACAAGGGAAGGTGGTACCACAACACAAAAAGGTGGTACGCGAGAAGGTGCCATCGGTACAAGACGAGGAACGGTCCGCTCATGACGAAGAAAGATCAGTTCATGAACGATCGCGTGATGAGGAAGAGTCACAACATTCCCGGCGAGAAGAGGGGGATAGTGACCCTACATATCAACGGGACGAGGAGGAATATTACTCGTCATATCGACCCGAGGAGGAAGAGAACAGTAACCTGATTGTACCCTATGTTTCTCCTGAACTGCACAGCTTGGTACAAGCTGTAGTAACATCTGTCCTCTAGCAACACATGAGCGGAGGAGGAAGCACGAGTGAAAATAATGACCGTAACATGGTCAGAGATTTTCAACAGCAGCGCCCACCTTACTTCAAGGGCAGAGAAGGGCCAGTCGGAGCCGAAAACTGGTTGGAGAAGATTTCTCACATATTGACTCTTTTGAACATCAAGAGTCATGCTCATAAAATACTATTGGCCATGTCACAGCAGGTAGATGACGCTGCCAAATGGTAGAAGGTGGTGGAGAAACAGCAAGGTACTTGTTCCGAGAAGAGAAAGAGTTGCTATGACCTGAGAGCAATTCTCAGCGACATTTCTAGAGCGCTACTTTCCGGAGGAAGAAAGAGAACGTCAAATTCAGGCCTTTATGATGTTGGTACAAGGTTCAATGACGGTGGCTGAGTATCACCAAGAATTCCTCAGCCTGTCAATCTATGCATACTATATTGTGGACACGGAATACCGAAAGGCTCGCAAGTTCGAGCGTGGGTTACGGACCAAACATAAGGGCCAGGGTAACCGTGTTCAAAGCAGCCACGCAGGTAGAAGTGGTCAGCAGGGCAAGCATTGTGGAGCAAGAGATGGCGGAATTTGTAAAAAGCGAACAACCGCCTGAGCTCCGAGTGGGAGGGGTGCGTACCAACCCAACAAGAGGTTCAGATCGAACTTCGGCAGACCTTCGCCGTCTGTTGGATCAAGTGGGGGCTTTCGCCCCAACCAGCCCACTCAATCTGTGGCAGTCACACAAACTTCTCGAGGAATGAACACCTGCTTTCATTGTGATCAACCAGGTCACTACAAAAAGGACTGCCCAAAGCTTAACAGGCTGTCATACTCCAGAGGAATCATCTCGTCCGCCAGCTAGACCGGCAAACTCCAGAGGAGGCAGAATGCAAGGTCGAGGAGGTCGAAGGTCTAACCCTACTGGAGCGGGACGATTATTTACACTAACTTCTCAAGAGGAAGAGGAAGAGGATCATCCTGTGATACAAGGTATGGCGGTAGTGAGTAGCTCATATGCATATGCACTATTTGATTCCGGAGCATCACACTCCTTTATAGCTGCATCGTTTATTACTGCTACTGGTACATTAGTTCAAAGATTAGCCACAGCACTTACTATTGTATCCCCTGTCGGAGATTCGGCATTGGGACTTATATGTACAACGGTTAACACCGAATTAGCTGGATTCAGATTTGAATTCAATTATCTAGTGCTGGACATGTCTGAATATGATATTATATTCGGTATGGATTGGTTGGCGAAGTTTCATGCCAACATCGACTGTTATTGTCGAAGAGTGACATTTAAGTCACCCGAGGGCAAACAATATGTAGTCCGTGCAGATAAACAAAGTGGATTGTAGGAAGGGTTAAACCACGTGGTATTGAATAATATCACCATAAACAAAGCTCCAGTTACTGAACTTCCAGCAATTGTACAAGAATTTACGGATGTATTCCCAAAGGAACTCCCTGGTTTACCACCTATGAGGGAGATTAACTTCGAGATCAGGCTGTACCCTGGCACAGCACCAGTGTCGTTACCACACTATCGGATGGCACCAGCAGAGATGTCAGAACTAAAGAAGCAGATTGATGAACTGCTTAGGCTGGGTTGCATCCGGAACAGTACATCATCGTGGGGAGCACAAGTGTTATTTGTGAAGAAGAAGGATGGCTCACTTCGGATGTGCGTGGACTACCGAAAGCTGAATCAGCTAACAGTCCAGAACAAGTACCCTCTACCCAGGATCGATGATTTATTCAATCAATTGAGGGGTTCAAGCCATTTTTCAAAGATCGATTTGATGTCTGGTTATCATCAAATTCGAGTTAGGGAGGAAGATATAAAAAAGACAGCTTTTCGGACGCGGTTTGGACTGTTTGAGTTCGTGGTCATGCCATTTGGACTCACGAATGAGCCAGCAGTGTTCATGGATTTGATGAACAGAATCTTCCGTCCATATTTAGATCAATTTGTAATTGTATTCATTGATGATATCCTGATCTATTCTAAGAGTCAGGAGGAACATGCAGAGCATTTACGTATAGTCTTGAATACGTTGAGGCAGAATAAGCTATATGCCAAGGCCAGTAAATGTGAATTCTAGTTATCCGAGGTCAATTTCTTGGGACATTTCATAACCAAAAACGGTATAGCCGTGGATCCAGCAAAAGTGGCGGCAGTAAGTGAATGGAAAGGGCCAAAGAATGTGACCGAGATCCGCAGTTTCTTAAGGCTGGCGGGTTATTATCGAAAATTTATCATGGACTTTTCCAAGATAGTGTCTCCGTTGACTCGACTTACTCAGAAAGAAGTCAAGTATGAGTGGACAGATCAGTGTAACCAGAGATTTGAAACGCTGAAAGAAAAACTTACAAAAGCTCCTGTTTTAATTTTGCCGGAAAAGGGCAAAGGTTATGAAGTACAATGCGATGCTTCAGGAGAAGGACTAGGGTGTTCACTCATGCAAGGTCATCATGTGGTGGCATATGGGTCAAGACAGTTAAAAATACATGAACGTCTTTATCCCACACATGACCTGGAGCTAGCTGAAGTGGTCTTCGCTCTCAAAAGTTGGAGACACTACCTGTACGGCGAAAAATTTGAGGTATTTTCTAATCACAAGAGTTTAAAATATTTATTTGATCAGAAGGAGCTCAATCTAAGGCAGCGTAGATGGATGGAGTATCTGGCGGATTATGAATTCGAGCTTCGATACCATCCAGGCAAGGCGAACAAGGTGGCGGATGCTCTTAGCCGCCTATCTCATGCATCGGTCGCATGCTTGATCAGAACGGAATGGGAGATGCTACACACCATTCGAGAGTTCAATCTTCATATCAACAACCGTGGAAGTATGTATAATTTGATCATACGGTCTAATATAGTCACCAAGATTGAACAAGAACAAAGAACAGATCCGGAAGTGGAGGACATTTGGGCCAGGATGTCTACATGGCACCGTTGTACCGGAATGGGAATTACGACCAGGACAGGATCTTATATTCCGGGGAAGAACTTATGTGCCAAAGAGTTGCAGGAAAGAGCTACTGATTGAGGCACATCAGTCCAAGCTCTCTATCCATCCGGGCAGCACCAAAATGTACCATGACTTAAAGAGGCATTATTGGTGGCATGGACTAAAAAGGGATGTGGCAGAATTCGTGGCACATTGTCTAACTTGTTAGCAAGTTAAAACTGAACACCAAAAGCCACCTGGGTTGCTCAAACCCTTAGCAGTGCCAAAATGGAAATGGGAACACATTTCTATGGACTTTGTATCGGGGTTGCCAAGGTCTTCAAGGGGCAATGACGCTATATGGGTCGAGTTGACCGACTGACCAAATTCGCACATTTCATTCCTATCAAGATGACGGATTCATCTCAAACGTTGGGTCGGCGGTATATTAAAGAAATCATTCGACTACATGGCATTCCTCGAACAATAGTATCGGACAGAGATGGTTGTTTTACCGGCAGGGTATGGCAAAGCATGCAGTCAACCATGGGGACAGACTTATTGACTAACACCGCTTTCCATCCACAGACTGATAGACAGTCAGAAAGGACGATACTAACTTTGGAAAACATGCTGAGAGCATGTATGTTAGATTTCAAAGGAGGATGGGAGGACCATTTACCACTGGTGGAGTTCTCCTATGATAACAGCTACCAGGCAAGCCTTCAAATGGCTCCTTATGAGGCTTTATATGGTAGACCGTGTAGGTCGCCGGTATGTTGGACAGAGGCTGGAGAGCCTGCATTGATCGGACCAGAACTAGTCGTGGAGACTACTGCGCAAATAAAGTTGATACGTCAACACTTACTGACTGCACAGAGTCGGCAGAAGAGTTATGCTGATAAAAGGAGACGGTTTTTGGAATTTGAAGTGGGAGACTTGGTATTTCTAAAGGTCTCGCCACGGAAGGGACATATGAGGTTCGGAAAGAAAGGAAAACTGTCACCAAGATTTGTGGGACCGTTTTCCATCATGAGAAGAGTGGGGGAGGTCGCTTATCAGATAGCACTCCCATCACAATTAGCAGTTCTACACGATGTGTTCCACGTGTCGATGCTAAGGAAATACAATCTGGATCCGTCCCATGCTTTAAATGTTCAAGATATTGAAGTACAAAGCGACGTGACGTACGTCGAGAAGCCGGTCAGGATAGTGGAGACCGAACAAAGGGTGTTGCGAAACAGAGCGATTCAGTTCGTAAAAGTGGTATGGGACCGTCATGGTGATGAAGAGGCCACGTGGGAACTTGAGTCGGAGATGAGAACAGCTCACCCTGAATTATTTGTGTAATTTAATTTGAGAACCCTACTTCACTCGATTTTCGGGACGAAAATTTTAAAAAGAGGGTTATATTGTAACACCCAAATTTTTCAATGAAATGGAAAATTACCAAAATGCCCCTGAGTTGTTAAATTAATTATTTTGTGATGTTAAGAAAGGAAATAGTGGGGCCCATTGCTCAAATTAAAATCATATGAGCATATTATGAATGTTAAGTTTGATTGGTTGGGTAATTTTCATCATTTGGGTCAAAAATGGCTAAATGGGTCAAAGGGCCCAAATGGGACCCATCGGGTCAAAATGGATGATTTGACCGTTTTGTGAATTTAAATTAAATGGGGTTCAGCTTATTTGATTGGAAATCAAGTAGAGAAGAAATGGGTAGGCCTGACCCATATGCAAAAACCGATTACAAATGACCAAACTACCCATAATTGGGTCATGGAGTCAAAAACGGGTCAAGGAGCTAAAAGTGGACCCAACGGGTCGAGTTCACTATTGTTGACCGTGTGAACCCTCAAGGGAGCTAAAACACGAGTCAAATCAGTTGAATGGGACTGAGGTGAGTTGGAATTAAATCAAGTTATGAGTCAACTCATGTGCATTAAATGAAATGCATTAAGTATGTGAGTTGGGTGAGTTGAAATAGAAATTTAAATGATCTTGAGTTGGGTGAGTCAAAAGGGAAATTGAAGGGGCTGTAAATCAGTGAGTCTAATGGGAACTGGAAGAGGTTGGCTGGTCTCAAACCAACCAAAACAAGTCCCACACGTTGGGGACTTGTTTTGGTGAGTTCCATGGTGAATGTTAAATGTAAATACATGGGTTTGAGGTGAGTTGCTTGGGAAGCTGTATGGCTGCATGGGTAGCTGCCAAGGGGTGCCTTGGAGGGCACCCAATGCCCATCGTTTTGTGCATGAGTTGATGAGGAAGTGGAGGGGTGTTGATGGCTGAAATACAAAACCAATGAACACCATCACTTGGCCAATTTATCATTGCAAAGCCTAAGACTTTCCTCATCTCTCTCTCCTCTCTCCTCTCTCCAATTCGTTGTTCTTCTTGGCTGGAACAGCAGAGCTTTTGGTACCAAAAATTAAAGCATACAACCAGCAAGGAGTTAAGGAAGCAAGGATTAAAAGTCAAGAGCAAAAGGCAAAGGAAAGTGGTAAGTTTTTCCCATTGATTTATGTTTAATAAAATGGGTAAAATAAGACATGATTCGGCCATGTGATGGTCAAATCTATCAAAGGGTTAAAGTATGATTTTTTTATGCCCAATTAGATGGAAAACATGGACATAGGGTTCGGCCACTTTGGATGGCCGAACCCCATGAAATATTATGGTTAATCTTGATGGTTTTGTAAGATTTAAACCATGCAAGTATAGGACTGATTTTGGAGGTTTAAGATACATACTTTGGAAAGATTGAAAGCATGGATTTGAATGTCATAATTTGGCCATGCTATGGCCGAATTTGACAAGGGTCTAGACCATGTAAGAGATGGCTTGGTTTTCATGTTTTGAAACATGAAAACCATGGATTTTGTGGACTGTTTTTGATAGTTTTTGGAAATTAAAACCCTATGAAAATGGGCTAATTTTTGGATGGTTTCTTTGAAAGTTAAAATCTGATTTTAATATACTGTTATTACATGATTATCTGAGGTTTAAAAACAGTAAACATAGCCATTGGGTTCGGCCACCATGGAGGGTCGAACCCCATGTTAAAGAATGTTGGAAAAACATGTAAACCATAGACTTTTTATGGACTGTTTTGGATGGTTTCTTTGAGAGTTAAAACCTGATATTAATATACTGTTTATACATGATTATCTGAGGTTTAAAAACAGTAAACATAGCCATTGGGTTCGGCCACCATGGAGGGCCGAACCCCATGTAAAAGAATGTTGGTTTCATATTGGAAAAACATGTAAACCATAGACTTTTTATGGACTGTTTTTGTATGGTTTTTGAAAGTTAAGACCTGATATTAATATACTGTTTATACATGATTATTGGAGGTCTAAAAACAGTAAGAATGACCATTGGGTTCGACCACCAAGGAGGGTCGAACCCCATGTAAAAGAGGGTTGGTTTTCATGTTGGAAAACATGGAAACCATAGACCTTTTTGGACTGTTTTTGGGAGATTTTTATGTGATAAGGTTACTGATTTTGGGTTGGCCATGGGATGGTTAAACAATGGGTTTAACATGGCTAAGGGGTAGAGCCAATTAGTATGTAAATAAAGGACATTGTTGAGCAAAAGAACCATAAGGGTTTCGGCCATGAGTATGGCCGAACCCCATTGACCGTTTTCATGGGTCATTTTATGGATGTGGGTGTGATTCAAAATGGAATTATGTTTGCTGATTTGGTCGGCCAAAACATGGCTGAACCATGTTAAGGTTACGATTAAGGTTGTAGAATTTAATCAAGGTATTGGTGGCAATGGCAAATATGTGAATAGAAGCCAAATGAAGAGATTGATCAAAAGAACTTATAAGATGTTTTAGGTCTCATATGTGAATGGACATGTAAATAAGATTATGATTTACTTATTGTTGCATAATAAGGTACCGAAAGTTGAATGACGAACGAGTCGTGACCGGTTAAAGCCTAAGAAAGAACGGACGCTGAAGTGATTCTTCAGTAGGTTTCCTACCTACTTGTAACCACGGTTTCTGCCCAGTTTTTCTTATGATACTCTTGTTTTAATATATGTGTTTCAAATGATATATTATACATTAACAAATGGCATACAGGCATTGGCATCTCATGCATAGTCATGGGATAATGAATGAAGTTCTACAGTGATGGCTACAAATGTACATGATGGGGGTTGCTCATTGCATGTACATATTTTATAGAAGAGATGAAAGTGTGTTGTAATTTACCTTGTCGGTGCAAGGCACGTCAAGTGATGGCTACAAATGTACATGATGGGGGCTGCTAATTGCATGTACATAGATGAGATGAAAGTGTGTTGTAATTTACCTTATCGGTGCAAGGCACGTCAAGTGATGGCTATGAAAGTACATAATGGGGGATGCCCATTGCATGTGCATATTTCATAGCATTGTTTAACTGTTTTTAATGATCATGTATTATGATATATATGCATGTTTTATATGCTGACATGTGGTAGCCTTGATTCGGGAACCTACTGGGCGCGTTGATCTAACGCCCTAATTCTATCCTCAGAGGAGATTGCCGGTACAAGCAAAGGGAAAGGAAAGATCGTTGACCGGGAGGGGAGCCAAGCCTAAGTGCTTGAATGAAGGACTGAACTATTTTATATTACTGTCTTTTGAATACTTTTGCGGGACATGTAATAATTCACTACTTGCTATGGTTTGATTAGGTTGATAACATTTGGATGGTTGATCTATGTTAATTAATGTTTAAGACTGTTACTTGCTATCTGGTATTTCTATTCTGCAATTAATCTAGGTTATTCCTCATATTGATGTTAGTTCCATGTGTGATTCGTAATCATGGTCTAGTCCATGTACACATGGGTGGCCAGTTAAGGTTCAGACTTGGGTAGTCTGAACTTAACTCGCATCGTGACGCCGCCCGCTCTCTTTCGATGTTTTATTATAACTTAAAAAAAAAATGAAAAAAAAATTAGACTCTGAAATTCTCGGAAAGGGCGGGGCGTTACAAGAGATCATCTAGGTTCGCACGAGATGTTCGCGAATCTAGCACTGCCGGCTCTGCTCATAAGAGTACTCCTCGCGGAAAGACCCCTACTTCAAATATTGTACCTAACTACAGAGCTGAAGTAAAAGTGATAAAAAACGAGGATCCCTAAGAGGAGGTAGAACATATGTCTGAAGTACATCTGAGAGAGTTACAATTCCCTTGATAAAGGAATATCACTCTTGATGAAAGAGTCTCCTCACTTGAGAAAAGGATGGATGACCTTGAAGAATGGATATACAAGATCAAGGTGGTTGTCGAGAAACTTCGCGGAAAGGAGATTGTTCTTAAATTTTATTGAACATCTTCCTCAGATGAATCTGTTTATCATAATATATCATGAAAATCTCCTGCAATTGATCAAATTAAAATCCAAATGACAAGTTAAGCACACTATGATCAAATCTATGCGAGAATAAGCTACAAAGACACACCCCCATTCAAACATGCAAACAAACAAACATGTTTATCAGATTTAGACTGAAATTTTGCACCTTAAAACTGTATTTCCATAGCATGTATGATTTTCCAAGAAAGACTAGTGCAATAGCCAGGAAATACATAGTCTAAGCTTGTAGTCACCAAAATTTCTCTTTCATGTCATAGCACTGGAGCTATTTTGAACTCTTCATATCACTAGAGTTCAGTGTGCTAAGGTTTTAAGATCTGAATTTGAGGCTAAAACCATAGAAACACATGATTAGATGATGGTCTATCTCCTAGGACCCGAAATGGTTGAGTTAGGTCTCTCATACACATTCCTTTGGGCATACCTTGAAGGTCAAAGTATTGAAAATCTCAACTCCTTGAAGACTTGGTCGAGTTGTCTTAACAAAGAGTCATGCTTTGGGTTCACCTTCATTGGGAGTGTCCTATTATTAGGCCTTGGTGGGTACCTTCAGGCTTTAACTTAGGATTTTGTGGGTGTCTTTTAACATTAAGATTTGGGGCTTGGTTTTGGGCTTTATCCTCCATGTGCTCTTTCTAAGGTTGCATTCCATCTTGTAATGTCCAACCTCGTGGAAATAAAACCACTTACCCTACGGGGTGTTAGGCATATCTCCCTTAACAAACACCATTTGGCCAAAGGGTCCATTCATTTCCAATGAGGAACCAAGACCCGACCAATACTTAAGAGTTTTTCCAATCTTTCTTCCCCTTGAGTAAACTTATCTTGGAACTTCTCTTTATGATTTTTCAAATATTGTAATTCTAGAGATAGTTCTATAACATGATCTTCAAGATCTTTCTTGACATCACTCAACATCTTTATGTCATCCCTTTGTCTTTTTAATGTCTCTTGAAGATACACTTCATTTTCCTTAATCTTCAAAACTTCTTCATTTGAAGATTTCAACTCTAAAGTGAGAGACTCATAGTCTTTCCTCAAGACTTCCAGTTGGTTTGCAAGGTTTTACTTTTTTAGATTTAAACATGTCTACCTTCTTAGCTAACTTCTCACTTTCTATATATAGAGCATTGTAAGAGTCTTGGAGGTCATCACCCTCATCAATATCTTCATCACCATCCTCCTCTTCACTAAAGGATCCCTCTTGGTCATTAATAATGGAAGCAACCAAACATTTAAAATTTACGTTTTCACTTCTCCCATGATTCTCCAAATTGTTACGAGAGCTGAAGCCTTCCATTGAACTATCCATGCAAATATTTTCAATAAATTTATTTTGGATAGTTGTCCATTCATCATTCTCAGTTTTACCTTTCCATGGAGAACATATTTAATATAGAAAGATAGATAGAATGGACATGAATGACCTTTAATCACAAGACATTGTTCTAGCACTAGGATCTGCTCGGATGGTTAGATCTTTATGAAAAGCACGAGGCTTTAGTACCAATTGAAAGTCCCGACGTGATAAAAAGGATTGACTAGAGGAGAGGGGGGGGGGGGGGGGGGGGGGGGTGTGAATAGATCAATCCCAATGTTAATGGTCTTTCAAAATTTTCTTGATTAATGAGAAATTGTGCGAAATTACATCGTAGTTAATCAAGTGTCTGATTTTGGGAGGTGTACAAGAAAATAGTTAATCAATCACACAAAGATACAAGGCACACAATGTATAGTGGTTCGGATCGTCAACCTACATCCACTGTTAGGACTCGCTCAACCTTGAGCTATCCCCAAATTCACTAAGTGTGGACTTACACCCTCACTATTAGAGTAAGACTTCCACTTTACTTGATTGGCTGAGAATTCCACCCATCACATGTGCCAGAGACAACACTTTAGATTTTTTATAGTGGTTCTAGAGCCAAGCCTCCTTATTCCACTTTACACTGATATGGTTTTAAAAAAAAATATTAAAACAAAGAAGCACTTACCTTAGAGCTCGATTCCGATGAAGTGTGCTTTTTGAAGATCCACCCAATGTGTGCTCGCACAATCCTGATGTTTTGCCTTGTAGATTAGTCATGTAGAGCAATCACAGTCCTTGAGTGACTAGGAAATTGTGTCCTACAATATCTATCCTAGTTAAATGTGATTAATCCTTCTCTCTGAATCTCAATCTCAAATGGATTGGACACTTGAATGATTTGCTTATGATTTTCCAAGAGAGAATAAGCCTAGATGATTTACCTTTGATCCTTGGGAGTTTTACCTTGAGAATGCGGTTATTTTTATGCTCAAAAGGTCTCACCTAAACTCACCAACAAATGAAGTATTTATAGGCAAATACATAATTTTCAGACAGAAGAACTACAAGTTCGGTCGTAACCATAGATCGATCATCCGTTTTTAAATTCATCGTCACCAACTTGGCCATTGCGCATTAAATGCACTTCATTGGCACAATAACGGTAACCACGCGATCGGTCGTGTACACGATTGATTGTCCGAGTTTCGGATAACAGATCGTGGGTTTGCGATCGAATCGGCCTGAGGCTATCCTGTCATGATAGTTTTTGTCAAGACAGACCTCACCTGAACCCGGGGCGATAGGTGTGTGCCCGATGTGATATTGCCCTCTCCTACCGATTGGTCGTAGGACTGACGGCTCGTGCTATACCACACGAAGGGTCGCTGCCAGACGATTTGATCGTCCTGAGCCTGACTGTGAATGACAGTCCAGATCATGGTTGAGTCCCGCCGACAGGTTGTTGTGAACGATGGGTCGGTGGACATGTAGTCGAGGGGTTGTATGACCACGCCCGGTCATATTCTGTCAATGGTGACGAGTCGCCTAGACAATGTGTTATCCCTGACAGTTTGTTTACATATTTCCAAGATGGGTTTCTCTTGGTGTCAAACACCTTTTAGGCTTGGTTACTTTTCCAGATATGATGTCTAAGCCTAGGGATGGTCCACCCAAGGTTTGGGTTCCACCTAAGGTCATCTATGGCCAATTACCTTCCATGATTGCCAAACATGTGTTGATCCGTTGAGTCTTCATACTTCAACCAACACTTAAGTTTTGAGTCTTGAGCTTCTATCTTCAAGGCAAGCATTCTCCTAAGTCAAGAACTTAACAAACAGGTGACTCGACAGGCCGGGGACTAACATGTCTACTATCACAAAAATCGAGTCGCTTCCTTTAGATGACTTAGAAAACCCAACAATGCAGTCCATGGTGATATTATCCCATTTCCACTTAGCTACAATAAGAGGTTGCAATTTCCCTCCCGGTCTTTGGTGCTCAACTTTTATCTGCTGACATGTCAAGCACATAGACACAAACAATGCTACTTCACGCTTCATTCCACTCCACCAAAACTGTTGGCTGAAGTCGTGATACATCTTCGTACTGCCGGGATGCACTGTAAAACAAGAGTGATGAAAGTGATTGAGCATTTCTCTACGTCCATCTGTTGCTGGCACAGACAGTCTATCCTTGAAGGTCAGACCTCCTTCAGTCCTGATTTTCCAATCCTTCAACTTGACTCCATCTATCAACTGAGTTTGTATTTTGATAGATTCTAGGTCTTTTTGCCGTGTTTCCAACACTAGCCTCATTCGTTCTAGTTGTTTAACTTCATTCTGTGTTTGAACCGATCCTTTATCTTCAACAAAATGTAGGTCGTACTCGCCTACTGTACTCTACATGTTCCACTATAGGGCAGCCATGCAAGCCACGTTGCAATGAGTCTTCCTACGCAAGGCATCTGCAACTTCATCCTCTTTTCCTAGATGGTAAGAGAGCTCAAAATCGTAGTCTCCTACGTGTTAGTGCCCTGACTTGGCGAGTCCTTTGTCTGCCAAATCTATAACGCCCCGACCTTTTACACTCGCCGAAAATCAATCTATTTTTTTTTTTAAATAAAGAGTGAGAGAGAGCGGAATGCCATGGCGCGAGCTAAGTCTGAGCTTCCAAAGCCCGACCCTTAACTGGCCACCAATGCGTGTAACAGCCCGCCCTTTTCACTCTAATAATCAGAGTTTTTTTTTTTTTATAATAAATAATACTCAAGTGATCGGGGCGGAGTGTCACGACGCGAGTTAAGTTCGGACTTCTAAAATCCGACCCTTAACTGGCCAAGCCCATGTGCGTATGGACTAAGTCCATAAGAATCGATCCACACATGGTACAATAAGCTTGTGGAACATACTTAGTCTTAATCTAACTGAGGTTATAATAGATCCTAGACTACTCCATTTTATAACTTAAGATAGCAATGTACATAATCATAATTCTCCAATATTACTAAATAATCTTAGTCTACCATTCATTTCAAACCATCCAAATAAATCAAACCATAGTAACTACTTAACTCCATTATTACATGCCAACATAACTAATTATCAAATTACATTGTCCTCATAACTTAAATATAAGTCCATAAACAGTCCATTCAAAGTCCATTCAAATCCATTCAAAATGCCCAAGCTCCTATGCTTGGTTTTCTTCTCGATCCTCGTTCTTCCCTTTCCCTGCATCATCCACTAAGGGTAGAGATAGGGCGTTAGACCAACGAGCCCAGTAGTGTTTCCGAATAGGGCTACCACAAGGTTAGTATAAAAACATGCAAATAATATAATAATACATGTGTGACGAAATTCCATAAAAACATGCTATGTATGAAATGAACATGTAATGAGTCCCACCCATCACCATTCTACATAGCCTCCTCTTGACGGGATTCTCATCGTTAAGGTACCCCACAGTGGTCTTTCGGACGCCCCGACGGAGTGTGGCCTCCGGATTCCTCTTGATGGGATTCTCATCATCAAGGTACCCCACAGTGGTCTTTCGGACGCCCCGACGGAGTGTGGCCTCCGGTTACAACAACGTCATCCCATGCCATGCATGAGATGTCTATGCAAACATGCCATTTAGAAACATAACTTTACATTCATATAACTTATCGAAATCAACATAAAATAGCAAATAGAAATGTGGTTTCAATAAAGGTAGGAAACCTACACAATAATCACTTAGTTTGGCTCTTCTTTGGAACCGTCTCTTGTTTACAACTTGTACGCTGTTCAAGCAAATCCCGTGGCCCTATTTATATAACAGCAAGTCAAGCTTTTAACCATAAGATTCCAACCTAGTCTAAGTCCCAAAAATCCATTATGTGGGGTTCGGCCATACCCCATGGCCGAACCTCACCCATTTAAAACTTTGGTCTCTTTTATTTTACCCCATAAACATTCAAACAACTAAATCCTTCAAATGAACCTTGGTAGGGTTCGGCCATACATCATGGCCGAACCTTACCATATTGGTTTTCGCCCACATATCCAATCCTATGATCATTTCATCCATAATTACAACTATGCCATTTAGACTATCTTTTTGTTTAATTTATCTTAAACACCAATAGTCATACTTAATTCACATCACACCTCAAACATACTTTGGTAGGGTTTGGCCATACATCATGGCCGAACCTTACCACTTGATTTTGAACCCCTCTTTTCAAGTCTTTTGATCAATCCATTCACATATACAATTTATCTTGTATTTACAGTTTTGCCATTGGTCTAACCAATGCTTAATTTTGCTAACTTCCATCACCTATCATAAAACCATCTTAGTGGGGTTCGGCCATAGCACATGGTCGAACCTCACCATCTTAATTTGGTCCTTTTAAATCCTTCACTTAACCATACAAATCAATCATTAAGTCTATCAATCACCATTAGTGGGGTTCAGCCATACTACATGGCCGAACCTCACCAATCTGATTTTTGTCCCCACTTTCCATCATTCATGATGGCTGATTATTTACCTAATCTAAGTCCATAGACAAACATATATAATTCTTAAATAATAATCCAATTATCTACCCAAAACAGTCCATGGGGTTTGGCCATACATATGGCCGAACCCTATGGTTCTCTTGGTGTAATCCTTCCAACATTTGTCCATGGTTTTAATAAATAAATTAGCCATAACATTAATATGGTTCAACCAAGCCATAGCTACTCAAAAACAGTAAGCTTATCTTCACTTTAAATCCTTTAAAAAATCTTTATTACCTAATATGGATTTTATCCCTCAAACACCATTAAAACCACGAAGTTTTTCCATGGGGTTCGGCCATCCAAAGGGGCCGAACCCTATGGTCCATATTTTGTTATTTTAAGACAGCATAATACCTGATCTAAACCATTGATGGATCTGGCCATACAATGGCCGGATCACATTCCCTTAACCGACTTATTTGACAAGGTTCATAGTGCACTTACCACACCGCGACTCCTTCGGTTCTTTGACTCCTTTTAGATCCTTAGCTTTCCCTCTTCCTTCTTGTTCTCCTAACTGAGATTAGCCTTGCTGCCACCTCCTTGAAATACTTCAGCCACGTGATATGGATTTGAGAGTAAAAGAGAGAGAAAGGAAACTTTGATCTTAAACCTTGGTGCCAAACTCTTTTGCTCAAAGTGTGCTTTTGTCTTGGTGAAAGAAATCAACCAAGGACTGATTGCAAATCAATAACCAACTGATGTTCTTGCTTTTGGAAAGATGAAGGACGACCAAGGGAGTGAGAGATAGAGAGAGTAAGAAATGAAACTTCTTTGGCTACTCAAATTCAGCCCAAAGTTAACCTTGTGTAACTCCCATTGCCTTAACCCAAAATCCTTATGTTACTTGGGGGTTTTCATCATGAAATTAAACCTTTTCATGTTCCCAACGTCCCTTGCTGATTGAATTTGTGTAACCCCTCTCCTTAGCTCCTTTTCTCATTAACAATTCAAATGGGGGTTTCATCTTGAGATGAAACCTTTCCATGTTCCAACGTGTGGTGTACCTTTTTGAATTTGAAAAGTCAAAACTTCTTTTGTAACTCCACATAACAGCAACCCATTCATTCTCCATCCTTGGAGTTACATGCATGAAAATAACATTCCCATGTATTCCAACGTTGTGGCCATCTTATTTGAATATGAAAACCAGCCCTTCAACTTCATACTCCACTCATTTATAATTTAAAACAACTCACTTACTCATAACTTATTTCAAATCAACTCACTCACTTATAATTTATTTCCAAATCAGCTCACTTATTTAACTCAACTATATGATTTTATTTCAAACTCCAACCGGCCCCAATGTAATCAATCTTGGACTCACTTAGTGGTCAACAAAGTCAAACCCGACCCATTGGATCCAAATTGGCCATTTTGACCCATTTCACAGACTTTGACCCAATTAAATAAAACTTAACCCATTTGATTCACTTGGACCAACTCAACCTTCCAACTCCCCTTTAATTCTCATGCATAGAATAATTCTCATGGAATCCAATGTGTTTTACATCTTACATTTAAAACATAATTCCTCCCCATTTGTAACTCCCAAACAGCCACCCCATTTATCTCTTTTGTAGGAGTTATATACATGGAATAACAATCCCATGCAACTCCAACGTGTAGTCTAGTATTTTGATTTTGAAAAGTCAAAACCCCTTTTTGTAACTCCATAAAACAACAACTTCCATTTATCACCTAACTTGCAGTTTCATGCATGAGGTACACCCCCATGCAACCAACGTATATATGCATTTGAATTTGAAATACAAACACTCACATATGTAACTCCTAAAAACAGCCACCCCATTCATTACTTAGGAGTTACATGCATGGAAAGCCTCCCATGCAGCCAACGTTCTCTTGGTTTTGAATTTGAAACAGCCCACAACCTTTTATCTCCACACCTCACTAACTTAAAAATTAAGTATTCCATCCAACTCATTTATTTAGCTCCCCAACTTAACTCATTCATTTTAATGCAACTCAACCCATAAATTCAACTCAACTCATCTCCATCATTTAATTTATCTCAATCCCACTCAAACATTAAATTAAACTTAACCCAAATTAACTTTGAGTTTAATCAATGATTAATCATGTCATCCACGACCCATTGGGTCCCATTTGGGTCCCTTTGACCCATTTAACTTCTTTGACCCAAATAAATGTACCTTGCCTATTTAACTTAATTTAAACCTTATACAAGTACATTAAGCAATGGGTCCCACCATTTTTCTCATCTATGATCATAACCCTTCAATTTATAAATCCAAGGGCATTTTTGTAATTATTGATATAATGAAAAATCTAGGGTATTACAATGCGTGTGCGTGGACAAGTCCACTAAACATTTCACACATTTACAAATAATTGAGGAAATAACATACGAATAAAATTGTCATCTATATCCATTAATTTGCAGGGAAGTCAATCCAACCATATAATAAACTGAAGTTAATTATCCAAACATCATCAAACCATCATCGCAAAATAAGCTAAGTTATTACAATCCCAAAATGCAATTATCTCAAAATACATTGTCCAAAATTATCATAAATGTTTAATAATCATAAATTGTCCAAGCTCCTAAGCTTGGCCTCCTTCACGTCCATCACCCGTTCCATTCCCTGTACCATCATTTAAAGGTAGAAGTAGGGCGTTACTCAACGCGCCAAGTAGGAATTCCAAGTAGGGTTATACACATAGGATTATTATAAAATCACGATAAATACAGCATATCAAAAACTGTAAACAACTTGTAGTACTAAAATCAGCGCATGATACTCAAAACAAATCATGCTAATTTAATGCAATGTCATGGGTGTCATATGCCAATGATCTCCCACCCAACAACCATATCACAAATCACATTGCTAATCTTCTTGATGAACAACCCACATCATAGTATTCACTCTTATGCCTCCCCATGTATGTTAATCGGCAACACCGAATGGAGCATGGATTCCCACCATGTTTGTTTATCCGAAACCCCGAATGGAGCGTGGACTCCTTCCCATTTTTCTTAATCGGAATCAGTGTGGATTCCTCCCACGTTTTTTTATCGGATACACCGAATGGAGCGTGGACTTCTCCCTTGTGTTCCCTCCCATGCCATGCATGAGGTAATGAGTGCAATGATGCCATTTCATATTCAAGTACATAATAGCATGGAAAATTAGTTCTTAAAACATAAACAAAATAAAATCAGTACATGAATATAATCCACAGTGTGTCAACAAGGTAGGAATCCTACCAAATTTCAGTTTACTATCCTTGTTGTTCCGTGAAGCTACCGTTCACCGATCACGTTAAAATCGAATTGCAAACACTTTGAGAATCTTCTTTTCCTTATTACATTTAGCACATATATAAATCAATTTGGTGATCCATTTGATTTCCCATCATCCCCTACATCATTCCAGAGAAACTGAACCTCTGGAAAATTACTTAAAATTTTCCCTTTTAAATTCAGTCAACTGAATCCTGCCCGATTACTGTTCACTGCATTACCCGCAAACTTTCAGTCAGCTGAACTCCAACTCTAAACTGTTCTTATCATGACTCGTAGCCTTTCAGTCGACTGAATCACAGATTCAATTGGCTGACTCTGAGTCAAACCCTTCATATCAGCGGTCAAACTCTTTCAGTCGACTAAATCAAAGATTCAGTCGGCTGACTTTGGACCAGATAAACTGTGTGCTCGGCTAGTGTGCATTCAGTCGACTGAATCAAGGATTCAATCGGCTGAATCATCAACAACCTGGTTACGTATTTGTTAAGTAATCATTCAGTGAACTGAATCAAAGATTCAGTAGGCTGCAACATGTCAGAACCCTTTACTTCTTTGATACGTCTTCTTTCAGTCGACTGAATCCCATATTCAGTCTGCTGAAACCTCATTATACCCTTGATATTTTAATCCAAACATGGGTCAGTCGGCTGAAACTCCCAGAATTGGTTTTCTGTCCTCAGCCACACCAGTTCAGTCGACTGAATCCCTGATTCAGTCAACTGACTGTTTTGTCAGCCATTTCTACTTGTATATTTGTACATCCTTCCTTCATGAAATTCCCTCCTAACATTATTCCAACATATTATACATCATCCAGGTACCTCTTAGATGAATTTATTCTACTCACTAGCCAAGGCTAGGATTATTTCTCTAATTCATTCCATTTATACTATTACAATATAGTTTTGCATTCAAACCTTTGATTGCTTGTTAACACTCTTATTAATTCCCTGAATGGATTACCAATTTCATGGCTCTAATACGATTTAGCCATCCATTCCAACCCAATCCAAAACCCATAGTTCGGCCACATCATGGCAGACCCTATGGTTTCTTTAAACTTAATCTTAATCTTAAATTATCCTCATGATCAGACTTACCTCTTCCCCGTCTCCTCCTTTCTTTTGTTCTGTCTTTAATCCTCAGTCCTTCTCCTTCCTTTCTTATTCTTCAGCAACTCCTCCAAGTGCCGATGGTGTAGATGGAAAAGGGATAGAGAAGAAGAGAAGAAAAAACTTTTGTTTCAACAAAATAGAATCGGCCAAGGGGTGTGAGCGGCCCCTTGGCTGTGTCTCTTTGTATCCCAAGCTAGTCCCTTCCCCTTCCTCTCTTTAAGACTTGTATCTAACCAAGGAGTCTCTTGGCCAAACCAAGAAGACTCTTGGCCTTCCAACATGGGCATGGAGTTCCATCCATTGAGATGGAAACTCTCCACCTCCAACATGACTCATTAAAGGTCTCCTCAACTTCCATTAAACTCACTTTAACTCAAGCATTTTAATCTTGAACTCAACTCAAATAATTTAATTCATTTAAACTCATTAATCAACTCAAGTCAATTTAATTCAGCCACAACTTATCATTTACTCAATTCTTTTGAGCTCACCCATGGTTGACCAAGTCAACCATGGCTTGGTTGACCAAGTCAACCATGGCTTGGTTGACTATGCACCATTTAGCACTCATGTCCCACCTAGCCATCTCATTTACACGCCTTGGTCTTAATTGGGTATTTGACTCAATTACATTGGCCTTACCCAATTACTTACAAATCAGCTCACCATGACCTATTGGGTCCCCATTGAGTAATTGACCCATTTATTTAAGGCTTACCCATTTATTTTCAATTCAACCACATCCATGACCCGTTGGGTCTTAATTGGGCAATTGACCCAACTCCTTACCCATTTAAGGTCCAATTCAATTATTTCAATATCAATTAACAATAATTCACCATCAAATAAACCATTCCAATATATAATCATGAAATAAAAATTCATGGTGTTACAAAATCGACGATTTGAGTGAAGCATTGCCTTGAAAATAGAAGCTTAAGAATCAAGAATCAAGTGGTGGTTAAATCAAGTTCATGATTGAAGATCATTCAAGATTCAATGGGTCATCAATATGTATGGCAATCACCCATGGTAAATTGGCCATGGAAGACTCTAGGTGGAACCCACACCTTAGAATGACCTGGTCTAGGCTAAGAGATCACATCTGGAAAATTTAAGTAGCCTAGTGATTATTTGACCCATAATTAGAACATGAACTTAATATAAAAAACCATTGATTTTACTATCATGCCAACACATCATGTCTAGCAATACCTTTGACAGTGGACGATCTATCGTGGTCATATGACCAATCGTCTTGGAAAACAAATGTTCTGGTTGGATATGGTTTGTCAAACACCTAAGGTCCCAAGACGATAAATTTGTGAAGGCGATGCATCGCTAGGACAAAAATGATGCAATAGTGCATTACGATCCATCGGCAGAACTTAGGATAAAATCTAGACTGCCATTCAGATTCATAACTTAGGATGACCAATTGTGCAAACGATCTTTTGTCTGGGTACAGGGCCGACCATTCGCCCTCACGATCAATCACCTGGAGCCTGGGTTGAACACCCACTGACAAAATACAGTCAGGTTCAAGACGATGGATTCGTCTGGTTGTGACCTTTCGTGTGGTGTAGAGCAAGATCAATTGGTCGCATAACCTATCACGAAGACAAGATAGAAACACATCGATCGCACAACCAATCGCCCTAGGTCTGGATATGACTTACCACTAAAAAATACAGTTAGTCTTAGGCCGATACATTCGACAACTAGGGATCTGTCGCCAGTAAACACAGAAGTTCAATCGTACCCGAACTTTTTATATCCATTGGAAGAACATTTAATGAGCAACGATCATTTTACAACGATAAAATTTGAATGCATGATCGATCGTGAGGACAATCAATTGCCCGTCCTGAGTTTTCTGAACTCTCTATTTAAGGTCCGAAATTGTTGAGGGAGATAGAGTTTTCATTTTCTAAATTGGAAAAATGTGAAGAAAATCTTGAGACACCTCTCCTCTCTCACACTCTCTCTAACCTCATATTTGGTAAATCATTTAGAGGATTCAATCGCATAGTTGATTGAGATCAAGAGAAAAAAAGAAAGCTAATTCTAGGATTCACATTTGCACATCTTTAAATCCTAGGAACCCTTTCCCTATCTTGTGATTGCTCCATACAAAGGGCACACCTTCATCATCAACAAGATCTTTGGGGGGATCTCTTCAAGAAACACAACTTCATCAAGCTTGAGTTATAAAGGCAAGTGTTTATTTGTGCCTTTATTTTGAAATCATTATTGTGAAGTGGACTAGATCAAGGAGATCAAACCACTATAAAAAATAGAGGGATAAGGACGTAGACCGGATTTGTCGAACCTTTCAAAACTAGAATTGTGTAGGTGAAATTCCTACGTAATTCCCCACTTAGTGATTTGGAGATAACCCAAGGTTGGGTGAGTCTCAGCAGTGGATGTAGGTTGTTTAACCAAACCACTATACGTTGGTTGTCTATGTGCTTGATTATATGTGTGTGTAATTATTAATTGGCACATCTCTTGGTCACACACATTACTACATCTTGATTAACGTCACCATTTCACATCATTAAGTTTTTGTTAATAAAGAAAATTTAAAATGATCGAAAAAATCGGGGATTGTCCAATTCACCCACCTTCTAGACAACTAGGCTCTAGCATTCTAGGACTTTCAATTAGTATCAGAGTCTCGTGCTCTTTACAAAGATTTAACCATGCGAGTTGATCTCTGTGCTAGATGCCCAAAAATTCGTATATTATTTTCTTCTATTTGTGCACTCTATCTTGGCATTTCTAAAAGCAAATATAGAGTAAAATTTGGCATCCTATGATGATGATAGTTGGAGTTGCATTCAAAATGAATTTCTGGAAACATTTTCAATGGAAAATCCAGACACCACATCTTGTCTAGATACATGCTATCTTGTAGATACCCTTTCCCTTTTGAATTCAATTACAGGTACTCTCACATGCAATCAAGAAAAGGGTGTCTCAAACAAGGAAAAAGTGAAGACCTCAATGGCTAGATTTGAAGAATTTGTGTTTGCATCAAATCTGGAGAAGTGCACTAGAGGTAAGACTTTAAATATTTTGTAGCCTCCATAAAATCTGAATCAATTGAATCCATTAGTGAATCAAAGGATGATGATAATACTGATGACCTTCAAGAATCATACAATGCATTGTACCTTGAAAGTATCGATTTGGCTAAAAAGGTTCATGAAATTGAAACTAAAATGCCAAACTTTCAAGCCTTCTTGAAATTGAAAAATCTGAAAAAGAAGCTCTCTTAACAAAATTTGAAACTCAATCGATGAGATATTGAGGTTGAGAAAAAAATAAGTTGATCGTCAAGGCCAAGTGGACTTATGTGAAAAGGCCCACAAAACTTTAGATGAAATGAAGAGATGCCTTGAAAACAAAATATTAATTTTGAGCTCCAGATTGCAAAGATTGAAACAACATAAAGCTCAATTTCAAGACAAATTCACTCAAGGTGAGGAGAAATTAGAAAAGCTCCTCAACTCCGGGAAGAAGTATAAGGATAAATTTGGGCTTGGTTACAATGAGGAAGATAACAAACCCAAAATTCCTATTATTTTTGTCAAAAATAAATCCTCCATTCTCTCAAACAAATGTGCTATTATTGTGGAAAATTTGGGCATTTTAGATTTGAGTGCCCTCTTAGAAAGAGTCATATGAGAAAGCATTCCCTAGCCACTCATTCCAAATTTAAAAATCATGAAAGACAAATGAGAAGTGATAACTCAAGCTATGAGGCTTTGAATCAAAAATCGAAAAATATTCTTAAGAAGTTGGGGAACCCAAAACTCAAAACCATCAATGGGAAGATATACTTCAAATTTGGCCAAAAAGTTTACCAAAATGCCTTGAGTGCTTCCCCCCTCATGAATGGGTTCCTAAGACGAAAAACCTCATGATTCATACGGCCTTGAATGTTGAAAGGCAATCCAAATGATATTTGGATAGTAGATGCTCTCGACGTATGACTGGTAATAGCTCATACATGTTGTATTTGGTTAATTTCAATGGTGGCTCAGTTGTATTTTGTAACACCTCGGGTTTTCAGTTTATTAATTATTCATTTTTAATTGTGAATTCTAGAATTGGATCTTATTTGGATCAAGAATTGGGCCATGACCCAATTAGGACCCAATTAAATTGTGACACTGGTTTTATTGAAAATTAAATGGGATAGTGCATAGCCGAATTTTTGAATATGAAATCCATAGATTATGCACATGAGAGATATGTGGGATTTTTAAATCCAGGATGATATGCTAGAATATTTTTAAAAGGGATGAGATATTTAAGAAATAATTAAAAGATTATCATGGTCGAATTTTGGATATTAAATCTATAGGATATGCGCATGACACCTTCCAAAATGGGAAGCCAAGGTCGGCCAATACTATTTTTATTCTTTGCTTTGTCCGAATGGGGGGTGCACGGTTTTTACAACCCCATTGCCAAGTTTTATTCCTC